>OX346263.1:19310912-19740912 GCA_947049275.1 Epinotia bilunana | reverse complement strand
CCAGCTTTATATAATTATCTTGTATTTGTACTAATACGGGTGTAGACTCAAAATGTATTATTACTCCAAAAGAAAGAAAGCAAAAAAATATGCCTAGTGACGAAAACCTTATCCAGATATCTCAAAGAATTACGAAGCTACAACCGTTTAATCATGTTTAATATTGCTTGTTAGAGAGGGAAAACGCTCGCAGTTAGTGACATCGCCATCTGCGAGAGTCATAGTAAATGACAATCGTTTCATATGAAGGCGCCTTTTGCGGAATAGGGACAGAATATACCCCCTCTTAAAACTTTGGACACTCTTAACTTTGTAATTATTTTATCCTATTGCATTGCTTTTTTCCCCATTTGACTTTATTTTCATCCTTTTTCGAAAAAATCTTGTATTATTGATTATTTTATTTCGTGTCTACACCCCCATTACTTTGTAACGACTTTAACAATCGATTGAGTGCACCTCAATAAGTTCACCCTGAAAAAAAAAAGAATAATGAAAACTTCTTAATACTTGTTATATTTCTTATGTATAAGCCTAAGTTTAAAAGCGTCATGAATAACCTTATTTCGTTCTTTATTTATTAAATATCATTTTCAATACGTAAATATCCGTGATACTCCATAGTTCCCTGTGCCACAGCGTTACACACCGATGCTTACATCGTTAGATTAAGATAAAACTAAAACAATAATCCTTTTCATTTCGTCTAAACTCCTTTATTTCAAGTCACGGTGTATAGTGCAGCAAATGTCTTCATATCTACGGAGAAAAAGTGTGGGACGAATTTTAGTGAGCCTTTGTTAAAAAGTCTTAGCGCGTTTCGAAGTCCAAACACCAAAGGACCGTATCTCACTATGAAGCATGTGTTTAAAACGCCTTTTTAACTTTGCATGGCGGTATTTAGAAATGAATGCTTGAGATATCGCCTTAGCCGTTAGATCTAATTAGCTTCGAATTGTAGTTGAATTTTTATACTGAGTCGTTTTGTCAATCTTCTTAAGAAGATACCGCTTTCAGCAAGTGTTGTGTAGGTGTATCGTATTTCAAAAGACTTGAATTTTTGCTAGCTCAATTTGCTTTGGTTGATGTATTGGATATAGCTTTTGGATGCGCTGCGATGCGGCCTTTATATTTATATTTGATTAGGTTCGGGAGCGCAATGATACACAGCCATGATGGAGTGATAGACATGTATTTTTAAGGCATAGACCTCATTTTTGCCAACCATAGATTATAACAGAAAAGCTCAGTAATATTTTTATGATTGTCTTTTCTGGATTGAGAATATTGAATGACGTTACTGTTTTTTCATATAAATGAGAAAATAAAGCGATACTTGCGGGAAACACTTCACATGGAAGTCGAGTTTAATTGCGCATCACTTGCGGAGTCACCTTGTTCAGGGCGAGTCCGCAGCGACGTAGGTATGGTCGTAGAAAATGTTCAGAACAGTTCTGTGAAAACCTCTTCTCTAGACATACTCATGCCCACACAGGAAGCAAAACCCTACTTCTGGGAGACGTGTAATAAGCTATTCAGGGGAAAACTATTCAAATCTAGTGAAAATGTAGATAAAGGATTGAGGAACCGATAAGTGTTCGTGTCATAAATATATCTATGGTTTTGACGGAGGAATATCAACTCAAAACTCGTCAAAACTAGCCAAAAAGTGCATGGAGCCCCTTCATCAGAAAAACACATACCCAGGTAAAGAGCGTTGCCCAACTTATTCGCATCGCAAAGTTAAATCAGCAGAGCATTTTCACTAATTTGAAAGAGAATAAAACGTAGTAACAATAAAATAACCGATATAGCCCTCCGAATCGCTAAACTTAAGTGGCAGTGGGCGGGGCACATTGCACGTAGAACCGATGGCCGTTGGGGAGGAAAGGTTCTCGAGTGGCGACCACGTACCGGAAGGCGCAGCGTGGGTAGGCGCGCAAGGTGAACTGATGAGCTGGTAAAGGTCGCGGGAGTCCGCTGGATGCGGGTGGCGCAGGACCGGTCATTGTGGCACTTTTTGGGGGAGGCCTATGTCCAGCAGTGGACGTCTTTCAACTGATATGATGATGATGGTGAACAATGAAATATTACCTGATGGTATGCATACACGGTAGTCTATGGGCGCTCGTGACTCCAAAAGTACCACAAGCACGTTGCCGACCCTTGATTGATTTGAGGATTCGATGTGTTCTCACTCAACGCAGTGCGACCTCGGGAGCTCTGTCGCCCTTACTTTCCGCCAACACCACATACCTAGCGGTGCTGTTATCTGTCTGGTGCGGTAAAAACTGCAATAACCTGCTTGTTTTTTCCTTGCGCATACAAATCGAATTAAGCGCCAGCAAAAGGCCCAAAATACCGGAAACTTCCGTAGGCACTCATTAGAAATTGCGCTTCGGGTGACCTATTTACGGATCCGCGCTGCGGCTTCTTAATAAAGCAAAGGTGTTTAATTGGCTGACAAACTGTTCAGAAAGTAATTACGCCTTGGCGAAGGCTCAAACAACGCGTCAATCTGCGGGTAGTGGAGGGAATAGTCGATAGGGCTTCGTTTATATTTCACTAGCCACCCGCCCCGGCTTGGCACGGGTAGGTACTATATTATGAAAAATGTGAATCACTCTATCTATAAAAAAATAACGCATTAAAATCCGTTTCGTAGTTTTAAAGATATACATAGGGATAGACAGCGCAATATCAATGGAATCATGAGTTTGTTACAATGTGTGCTTTTGTGCTAGATACACAGAAAAAAAAAACATTTCTTAAATCAATGCAAATATCGTTGATCCAAGACAATATTGTCTTCCATATAAGGAACACAATATTGTTTCAAATGTAAAATAATATATTGTTAAGATTGTTGTATTCATCTGAAAGAATATTCAGAGTATGTTTTTGTTTAAGATGTGTTGTATTTTTGACTGAAGCATTATTATTTTATTCATCTGACATGCTTAATTCTTAAATTAACAATATGCCACTCTTTTTATGACTAGGTATATATCGTTTTGATTAGAGTTGTAAGTTTTCTCGTAATGCAAATGCCTTTATTCTTAATATATGAAACTGACACTTAATTTAACAATCTGGCTCAGTTGTATCGACTATCTAATGTTCTCAAATTGACCATTCGGTATTTTCAAATTAATGATTCGAGTCGGTTGTATTAACGAGTGTGTATTCTCAAAATAACAATCCCATATATTCAGATTAATAATTAGGATCTGTTATATTGATAAAAGCGGATTATCAATATGACAACTTAATATTTTAGTTTAATTATTTCGTTCTGTTGTATTAGTAATACGTATAATGAAATTGTCAATTCAGTATTCAATACCTTTTATTGGTAGGTATCACGGAATAAAGAATCCATTGGAAGTGGCGAGTGGGCGTTCCCGTGTCGCCGAACATGAGCAATAATAAGCATACTTCTTGCACAGATTATTGTCAGTATAATTAAACGAGCGAGCGAAGCGAACGAATATCTCCGTTTCAGCTTGGACAAATATTATTTCGTATATCCGTCTGTACGGCTGTTCTCCCCTATTAAAAACGGTTTGGGAGCGTAAAGATGTTTTTACAATTGTAATTTATTGATTTGTTTTTTGGTGAGGTAGGGCACAGTGAAATGTCATCCCGTTTGAATTTGGAGCAGCCCAACTGGGGAAGTACCTCCCTTCCGCCTTGCAGAAGACCACAGCCCTAATAACACTACTACTTGCTCTGTAGTAGTGTTGTGTTCCTGGGTGTGAGCAAGGTCGCCAGAGCTCCCGAGGATGCGTTGTGTGGAGAGCGACGGAATTTGTTCCTTAAGCTGTCAACGCGGCGAATCCTTAAGCATATCAAGGGTCGGCAACGCCCGTGTTACTCCTTTGGATTTGCATGCGTCTATAGGCTGTGGTGTCCGCTTACCATCAGGCGGGCCGTAAGCTTGTTTGCCACCGTTGTTGTATAAAAAAAAACAAAAGCATTTGACGAGGATAGTTTATGTCTTGCACCGCTTCCACATGTAGAAGAGTGATCTACATGGTATGGGGTCCACTTAGCTTAGAAGGAATTGCGCTACTGAGTAGTGAAAGACCAATGCAGACGAAAAAGAAGAAGAATAGAGTAGACATGAGTAGTTCGCGAATGAGTGATTCAAATTAAGTACTTCACTTGGTGTCACTCTTTAGTTCAGTAGTTCAGTTCGGATTCATTTACTTCAATACTTCAGTATATAATTTAGAAAATTGATAGTTAATTCTGCCTATTGATCATTGACTATGATTCGATTCGATGATATGAGAGATTTAATGTAATTTTAATTTTAAATACGGCATGTAACTCAATAGTTCATTGAAAGACACGCCTACGACTGATATGATAATGATATACTCAATCTAATCTATAAATCTATATCAACTGATGTAGATGCACCTCTAGAGCTACTGAACTAAATTGAACTAGTGAACTAAAAGAGTGATATACTTCACAGCGAACGAAAGATGCATATCAATCTTTTCTTTTTAGTGACACATTTGCGCACGACTAGAATAGAGGAAGGACCCTAAGAATAAAGTACCACAAAACCACCCAACTTTGGTCTGGGGGGTATTCACGTACGTTCGTACGTGAATACCCCAGTTAAATTGTACAGTTAAATTGTACTAACGCGGGTTCCCGCGTTAGTACAATTTAACTGTAATTTTTCCATATGAAAAGTGACATTTAGACCTACGCGCGTACAATGCGTTACGTTATCGACCTGCTGGACAAGTTGTGTGGTTTTATGGTTCATTAACAGTATTCATTTACCTACGTTGCCGAGTGTCTACATTCTCACCGCATGCAAGTATGTCAGGGCTACCCTGAACTAATTTACAGCCCCTCAGGTCAATCACAGGAGCACCCGAAGGAGCCAACTCCTAGCCGTGCCGCGGTGCAGACTCGCGAAGGCTCGGAAGTCAGTGGCGGTCGTTGGGCCAAAGCTATACAACAACTCGCTTTCATCAGAGATGAGGATTTACAAAGCGACAAACAGTTTACGAACAAACTTAAAATGCTCTTAACTGATATGGCATACTACAGCGTCTATGAATTCGTTAAAATTAGGAGGTAGTGACAAATGATGTATGTGTGTAGGTACAATAAATTACTAACTTTATTTATATTATTCTTTATACATCTAAACACTTAACACAAGAATAATATGATCGTAGAGCAATCATTTACCAACTTAATATTAAGTACCTACTTGTATAAGATAGACGTAGAGTTACGACCAACCCTGTCGAAGGGACTCGTCTGAACACCAGCGCAAGGCTTCAAGCCTTGCATATCCTAAGACGAGCACCCATTGCCCAACCTAATGCATTTAGTATTTTAGTTTTAATTCAAAGGCATTTTTAAGTTGTTTCTTTGTACTTATGTTATGAGTTATATTTTGTGTTCTTTTTGGCAATCAATTATTTTGAATTTGAATTTGAATTTTAAGATTTCTGTTGAACTAAAACTATAAATGTGAATTATTATGTCAATACTTCGATGGTGACTTTAAAATAAACAATCTGACATGTAAACTTAAATAAACTTTTAGAATTAGGTGCATCATATAATTATAAACAAATTGATATGTAAAATACTGAATTTTATAAATAAATATCTGAATCTGAATCTGAAAAGTCTAATCCAAGGCTCTCATAAAATACATATTTCATCGACAATAGTAGCAACAACACCGTCTTGAGCTCAACGGCTTCATACCGAGCGTGCGGTTACTAGCTATTATGGAATGTTCGAGGCAATTGCTCGCGATGCCGTGATGAGCTCGTCTTCGATTAGTTTCGCTTCCGAAATTAAAAGCGGAAGTCTTTTTCAGTTCAGTGCTTTTATTGAAGAAAGACTTCTGACTAAATTGGACCGAAATTCTGAACCACAGCGCACCCCACATATACCTTTAAGATAGCTAAAGAGAGAACGCCTAAACCGAGTCTAGTCATAATATAATTTCGATATTTCAATAGCGCGTTCCGTAATTTGGAATGGCTAAAAGTACAGGCTCTAAGGAAAATGGAAAAGAGACAAACTATCATACAATTTGTTAGTTGTTATTTTGTTACAAGTTCATTGTTCTTTATCAGGATAGGTCTAGCGTCAAAAAAAAAGAAGAAAAAAAAAAAGGGTGGGTCACCTCAACCACTTGTGTTTAAAATTATTATATGTCCCAATACCTCCTCTCCTGAATACCGTTGTTCTGTCTCCTGATATACTCATTACAAATAAAACACTCCTAGCAAAAAGGGAGCAGGTATATGTGAACTCCATACATACTTCATGCGTTCGGGGCAGCTCCGCCGTTCTAAGAAGTCGTATGTTTTCAAGACTAGTACGGAGATACGGCGTTTAAGCTAAGCAAGGGACCCGTCCGAGCCAACATTTGCCAAGAAAAGTCACCTTATGCGATGGGTGTGGGTCATAACAGTAATTCAAGTCGCATGATGGACGGAGGTGCGATACGAGCGCGGCTGACCACCGCTCGCTATATTGGCTTGTTAGCGCTCACTGATGTTATTTAGCGTTATGGCGCCGTTTACATTTTATTTACGGGGGGATTTTTCATACGTCTGCTTGGTCACAGATTGGAGGTTGGGTTAGGTTAGTATCAACATTAACTTGATGAGGGTTTATGTACAGGAAAGGAGTACGGGCGACGTGCGGTGACTTCGCGTACGTCATTACCTTGTTAACAAAACTGCAAGTCTCTAGTGGCTTTGTTTATACAACAGTTGGTACAAGTAAGGCCAAGGCCGATTTGTGAAATTTTCGATTTTTATTTTCTGACAAACGAACTCATCTATAATCTAAATCATCGTCTTCAGCCCGTAGTCGGCCTTTGCTGGGCCCTTTCCTATTAAATTAGCGCCACCACACCCGGTCCTTAGTTTTCCGCAGCCAACCACTTCCCGCCCGCTTTTGTTTTATTGCGTAAACCATTTAGTAATATAGAATCGAGACAAATGTGTAAATGAGCATACGTTATATACTATGATCCGTTTCCAAGCTCCCTCTTCAATTTAAACTTCCGCTTTAACGCAAATTTACTTCCAAGTTCAAAATTTCACACCGACGAATACAAAGGTTAATTACTATTTTAGCCTATTTCAATACGAAACTATGCAACTAACGCTAAACATAAACCTGAATTAGTAATGAAACATGAACAGCCAAAAGTTTATAACCATACTAATATTTCGCATATTTGGTAGAATAAAGTCTCTTCTTAGCACGAGTTACATTCACTTACGCCTTTGCTGTGAGAAGTCGGGCATTTTTAGGGGCAATAAAGTTTCAGGCGGTATAGCGTCAATTCAAAAAGGACTAAAGTTATTGTTAATTTATAATATAATAAGCCTTTTTTAGAGGAGAGCATACTGGCCTTATACTGTAACTCTAAAATGAGTGTAATTAATTGGGTGGTTTTCAGTTTAATTTTGTCAACACGTAGGGGCTCGCATAAATACAAAATGCATACATTTGAGCTCTCGTGGCGCATACGTTGTTCTTGGTTAAACATTACAGTGCTTTTAGTTTATGCGACCTCCGTTAAAATTAACGAAAATAATCGTACCAGTAGATTGTTTTGTGGTGCATTGTGCAGCGAACAAAGTGTGCACAAATATAAAGTATTTAGACATGAGTTTATTGTCAGCAGTGTCCGGAGCGCGGCCCGGCGACTCGGTCCTAGGTACATGTAACAGTGCCCTGGCTTCACCGACATCTGACGATGCCAGGGAGCTGTTGAGCATTTATCTTGACTCAATTCGGACCAGTAGTTTTGTAAATTTGTACTTACTGTATAAGCCTGTTTTACGGGGGTGGCATAGCATTAATGCTAAAACCCCCAGGAAAAAAAAAGAAAAAAAAAAAGGTTAATTAATTATGCAAGTGCAGTACTGAAATACGGAAAATAACAAGATCAAAGTGATCTACACCTGTAAATCATTTTGTTCAATAATAGCCAAACTAGGTGAGGTAGAGCACAGCGAAATGTCATCCCGCTCGAATATGGAGCAGCCCAACTGGGGAAGTACCTCCGCTTTGCAGAAGACCACAGCCATAATAACACTACTACTTGCTCTGTAATCTGTATATAGTAGTGTTGTGTTCCTGGAGGTGAGCAAGGTCGCCAGAGCTCCCGAGGATGCGTTGTGTTGAGAGCGAGGGAATTTGTTCCTTCAGCTGTCGACATGGCGAATCCTCAAACATATCAAGGGTCGGCAACGCCCATGTTACTCCTTTGGAGTTGCATGCGCCTATAGGCTGCAGTGTCCGCTTACCATCAGGCGGGCCGTACGCTTGCTTGCCACCGTCGTTGTATAAAAAAAATGTGCGCTACTCCTCTAAATGTTCTGCTTCTTCACCATAATCGCGTCCACTGCTCGACATATTGCATGGAATTCTCTCAGACCAAAAAAAAATATAGACAGAGCATTACGAAAAACCTAGTGAACTTATTTTTTAACTATGCCAAATAAGTTTAGCACACGCTCACGCACACATATACAAACAAAATTGCTCAAAACTCTTCAGCACGTGTCACTGTGTTGTGAATTTCGAGTTATATACAGTTGTATTTGTTTATGTGTGCGTGAGCGTGTGTCAAATTTATTTCGCATAGTTAAAAACCGGATTCACTAGGTAGTTCGTCATGCTACGTCTATCTTTTTTTCCTGGTCTGTGGGATTTCCATAATGTTCTGGGTGCGGCACTTGTGGTCCAGGTCGGCCCTGCAGTCTTGTTAATATTGTCCGACCATCTGGCTAACGGTCTCTCTACGTCACGGTCTGCCCGGTGTTTGAACCCCCAAAAAACCACCTAAATTCCCCATATGTGTTGCCCTGCTCCAAGGCAACCCTCCCTGGCTCCATCGGCCATAGTCATTCAAACATTGTTTCTCAGTAACCCTGAAGGAATTATGAAGCTGCCTCCGACATTATTTCTTCCTTCGTTAATAACTCAAAGGCAGGTTGTGGCCTACTTAGCGCTTCATGAGCTAAAGTGACAAGTTTATTTCACTCCAGTGATTCCATGGCTGTGAGATAGTTAATTATTATTTTTAAATAAGTGTATTTGTTTGCTAAGAAAGAGGCAACTCAGGAAATACAATGATGCTTACGGGGACAATTGGTTATGGTGGCAACTAGCTAAATTAGTTATTTTGTAACTTCGTATGTGTTAAAGCGAAGGACTCCTACATCACTTCTAAAATTTACTAACTAACCAATGCGACATATATGTCAACTTACTTCTGCTAAATAAAAATAAAATTTTGGTCAGGCCTGAAGTTTGTTCTAACTTAGAAATTCATTATGTATACGAATGTGTATAAAATTGATCAAGCCTGAAGCGAAATCGAATGTGCAATTGTTTTCCGTTTCAATTTTTTTGCAGCATTTACTTGTAGGCAATATCAGAAAAAAAAACTATAATATAAAATAAATAGTGTCACCGAAGTATATAAAAGCGGGATATTCCAATAATCTGGATACAGACGTCAACAACGAAAGCAAACTTCCGAAAGAGTTGGAAAGTAATATCGTCCCACGAGTATAGAGTCAATAATAAACAAAGGGGCGCTTGATACACTTGTAAACTAATAACCCCCGCCCTCCAGAAGTGAACTCGGTAGGTACTTCACTACTTGAAACAAAAAGGTCTTATAATGGTAGACATCCTGATACATTTACGTCCTTTATACTAAGGACGACAATACGGTCGCCAAAATCGTAAAAGCCGCATGTCGCTACCTATAGATTTTGGTAGCATTATTGTGTATTAGTATCTCCAGGATTTTGTGAAACTACAGGGTCTGATTGATTTTTAATCCCCTTGTTATTTGATATCAGAATACGATTCTCGATTTATTGGAACCAGTATTTTACTAACGCAGTTTGTTCTATGGAATGGTGGTATCTTTCACTCAAGCATTTGATTTTGGAAAATGCACAGGCAGTAAAATGGATTTAGTAAATATTATGTTTGAATAATAAAATAATAAAGTATCGATGGGACGGAACTATGCATCATAGCTAAATATGAGTTGATTAATATTATTAGGAGCAAGCATAAGGGAAGTGTATAATATTATTATCAGTGTAATAGAAAACAGAGTCGCACCAAAACAGAAGGTACCTACAAAATATAATCCAATTCCTTTAATATATTATATTAGTTATAGGGAGTTTCAAACTAATAAAGGGTTAGTTAAGACGCCCTCCCAACACGGTTGCCATTATTGAGATAATGGTAAATCAATGAAGCGACAAATAATCGGCTCAAATATTGTGAAACTTAGTGTATCGGGAGTACTCGCGGCGAATCTCCAATTAATGACGGACTTAGAATTCGGAAACTTCCGATGAACCAGTAAATTATCTCAGCCAAGTTTGTGGCAGTAACAGTGAACACAGATTACCTTTAAAGTCGCCTTAATGGGTCTATTAGTGAATAAATAAGCACAGATTGCAAATACGTCGCAAGAGAAAGAAAACAAAGACTAATTAAAGTTCAACCGTTTCTTATTAAAAATGGAGGAACCGTCGATGAATGGATTAAAGAAGACGTCAGTTTTTCACGCGCCGGTCTAAACAAACAATGGTACGACGTCCTGGGAGTCAGGGCTGAATGAACTAATTATTTACAATCCGACACGCAACCGAAACTGTCCCAAAAAAGTGTTACGTGAAATCTTATTTCCTATAGTCCCGGTAAAAAACAAATAGAAAACGCTCAAACTATAAACTCGGCGGAGCGTGAGAATGAGCTTCCAAATTTAAATTTTCGCATTCGGATCGTCACTGGATGATAAAGTATGGATAAAGAGGATATTTAAAAAAAAGTGCGGTGTTGTTTCTGGCGTCGGTCGATGCGTCCGTTCGCGTGACCAGCTCGCGTGTCTCATGCCAGCCTCAAATTAAAACCCAGGCGATAAGACCCCTGCACCTCACGACTGTCGTTCGACGCGTCTCTTTTAATTACGCACCCTACACCTTGTCGCTTTGGAAATTATCTCCCCTTTTTAAATTTTAATTTTATTTCTGCTAGTCCGACTTTAAGCTGAGAAACTTTGCGTTTCAAATATGCTTAGGAGTTTATAAATGAAAATTACCATTTCACATTAAATGCTTCCAAAGACTTAAAACCAATCTAAATCGCCGTTTTTCTATGCTATGGTATGGAACAGCATAAATCGAAGCTTAGCAGCAATAAATCCGGCTTCAATCTCGAAAAACTAGAGCCGAATGCCAAGATTTTTAACGGTCCAATTTAAATTCACGAAAACATTAAACAGTGCGCGACACCCGACAGAACAAAATGAATGGCATCGTTTAGCGTTCGCCGTTGAGATCGCGTGCGACCGATGCGAGCTGCTGGGAGCTGCCCGTGTCAATTTTAATTGGGGCAACTCCTTTTGGTTCTGTTTCGATATGTGCCGATTGTCTTTTGTTATTTGTATGAGGTCACGAACCCGGGAGGCAATTTAATTTCGAATGGACATTTTTAGTTTGAAATGAGAATAGATTTATGTTCAATTGTTCTTATTTTAAAAACTCAGTCAGCTTGTGCTGTTGTTGTATCTGGAAGCGGAGTGACGACGAAAAGTAGGTAAACTTCTGTCTCACCTCTGTTTTATTAGTTTTTAGCCTGGAGCGATTTATTTAGTAAGCTTGGTTTTTATGTATAAACCGAATTTGACCCAAAGTATAAGCATTATTTCTACAGAATTATATCAATTACTTAAATGTCATTAAAGTTAACTTCGATGTTGATCATGCTATTGATCCGTTAATATTTTACTATACCTACTATTTTGTACGTGGTTTGAACTCTAATATACTTTCCATTAGGTAATCAAGAAAATTATTTACGTCATGACTAATGTAATGTGCACGTTTCATTTCTGATGCCAGTTTGAACAAATGACGCTTTAATGCTAGTCATGCGAGTGATGTGGATAGACCTTCGACACCTTGTTGATAAACGTATCAAAACTATTTTAGTCAAAATGCCGATAAATTTCGATTGTTCTCTTTTGTCACTATGACATTTTTTAAATATATATTATCTGTGAAAGTGACCAACGAGAGGCTTTTTTGATTGAACTAGCGAAGCGGGCAAAGTTTTTCGTTTCTGCTGGGGCAAAAATCTTTCGTATGTTCTGTCCGGCTGTTCTTCTCTACAGGTCGCCTTTCTCAACCGATTCTCGTGTAATTTTGTGAGTAGGTTCAATAACAACATATAATAACATTTTTTTGGAAAAAAAGACACGCTCGCAAGGTCTATATATAGGTATCTTACAACCCACAGAGCCCCTTTTTACGTTGGGAAAATGCGTGTACGCATCCCGTTCTATCCGGGGTGGCAGGACGGGTATGACGGACTAACCGAAACTGGACTGCCGTCTAAAACCACCAACATCCGGCCGCCAACTGCGGAGCCCCTAGTAAATATGATAGTTAAACACAAACATAGCACAAGGACAATGACCGCGGGCAAGTATGAAGTACCTAGAGTGTCCAATTACTATGGTGATAGGACACTAAAGAAACGCATACCTTATATAGTAAACACTCTGCCCGTGAACATTGTTCATCATATCAGCCGAAAGACGTCCACTGCTGGACATAGGCCTCCCCCAAAGAGTGCCACAATGACCGGTCCTGCGCCACCCGCATCCAGCGGACTCCCGCGACCTTTACCAGGTCATCAGTCCACCTTGTAGGGGGCCTACCCACGCTGCGCCTTCCGGTACGTGGTCGCCACTCGAGAACCTTTCCGCCCCAACGGCCATCGGTTCTACGTGCAATGTGTCCCGCCCACTGCCACTTAAGTTTAGCGATTCGGAGACAACATTCGAACATTGTTCATGAACCCAAAAAAGGTATATTTAAGCCTCGATTAAAAAAATACCTTATTGATGCCCTGTACATTTTTTAATAGTAATATAAAATAATGTAGAGTACCTATACATTTAAGATATTTAAGACACTCCTATATTATGTTAAAGAGAAAAGAAACTGTAATTTTGACTCCACAGTCAAACTATTGATGTAGTTTTGTGGAGCAATGTATCTTACTATTCATGTCTAATTTTAGTTGTTAATAAAAAAATAAAAAAATGAGGGGTAGGTACATTTTCAAAATACTATTCATAGCCGAATAATAAAAATACACATTACTACACCTTCATTTACATATCAGACTTGGTTACAGTTGAAGTTAATAGGTATTTGGAGCCGTTAGCTCCAGTGTAGACAATTCGTGCAGGCATTTATCTTTCTGAAGGTATTTGCGGAGAATTGTAAATGAGGGAACTTTGGCTATAGTAAGTCTTTTATTTCATTTGGCACACGAAACTTATTTAGTTTTTGTTCATCGATGAATATTTCACCAAGAGTTACTGAATGTATTTAGTTTTTAGTTTTGTTCTTGTGACTTTGGTTTCTTTTTGTACGGTTTCTATTAATAGGCACTACCTAAAGGTATCTATGCTATATTATTTAAGAGTTAAAGTTTAATAATTGTATTAATATGCTTTATTGCACCACAAAGAGAAAAAACTATAAACAAAACATAAAACATTAATAATAGGCAACAATATGCGGTCTTATCGCTGAAGAGCGATCGCTTCCAGGCAACCTTTATAGTTTGTGAAGATGTGTGTTGTATGTAGGGAGTAGTCTCCGTTACTACTCTTCCGATTACAGTTTAATTTTTCAGTACATACTTACAATTTATTAATTTTCGGGAAGACCAATAACAATAAAACTTGTTAATAATATGAGTATTAACGAAAAAGCCGATTACATGATCTCAAAAATAGCGATAGAATATGAATATATACTACTGAAAAGAAAATAAGGGCCACACAAATATGGTGATCGTTACGTGAAAATTACCTATATTAAACAGATACCTACATTATTTCCAGCCATAAGACTTGAACACC
The DNA here is from genome assembly GCA_947049275.1 of Epinotia bilunana. Lineage (NCBI taxonomy): Eukaryota > Metazoa > Arthropoda > Insecta > Lepidoptera > Tortricidae > Epinotia > Epinotia bilunana. The sequence continues at coordinate 19,726,913 of OX346263.1, read as the reverse complement.
AGCGTGAAAGGTTGGATTCTGAAGGATGCGGGCCATCATTAATTAGCCACTAATCAATTAGTTTATGTCCAATAATGAACAATAAAATAGAAAAAATTAAGTGGCCCTTAAATTGTTTTGAGCAGTATATCTACCTAGCTACTTATACAAAGTGCGTACCTACTAATACACAACTACACAAGCGAACAAAATAAGAATAAAATGTAGGGCAATTACTTTATGATCTATCAATAACTTTAAATAATGAATATTTTATCCGGATGGAGCCCCGTGCAGCTATAGACTACTAATATTATAAAAATGAAAGTCTGTGAAATTTTTGCTTTCCAAGTTTGTACGTTTTGGGTAATCTTCGGACCCGTCATCCGATTTGAAAAATGCATTCACCTGCGTGTAGCATGGGATTTGGGTTGCAGGATGAAATATGAAATCCCTCGGGTTTGCCTGTGTTCATTGCAATAGGGCCAAGGTGTAGTAGGTAGTATTTGATACAAGAGTAGAAAGCAAGATCCTTTTGCCTACAAATAATAAAACTATATAGTAAAAATACGATTATCAAAATCAAAATCAAATATCAAATCAAATATTCATGACACAACACAACAAAACACAGTATTACGGGACAAAGACAAAAGAAGAAATAAATCTGTGCAGTGTCACGAAATGGGCCCTACTCAGCATGATGCTGGCTTTGCAGCCAGCGCTGGTCTTCCGTAGGGTCCATCTAGTGAGGACACGGTACGTAACACAGTAAAATAAAATAAAATAAAAACCGATGACAAATTAAAATATAAAACATAAAACAACGAAAAGAAAATAATAATTAAAAGCTAAACAAAAAACAAGCAAACAACGAAATCACATTACAAGTTACAATAATAATAAACTACACCGTTTTTGGGAGCCTTTATTTTGTGCGATCCGTGAACGCATCCAGTCTATTGCCACCCGTACGCCACAAATGTCAACTAGACAAAGCATGGCTGCGGTGCGCTGACGGATCGCAAAGACTGGTGGCCAACTAAACTTAAATAATACAATACAACGCATATGAAACAATGGGCTTAATTATGATGAATACCCCTTGTTTTTTATCCGAATCAATATTTAATGACATCGAATTATGGTCATTTTAAAAACACGACGATATTTAAAATCTTGTTTAATAAAAGCATGTAAGTAACCAAAACATACAAACAAATTGACAACAATAATACTGTTAGTATTTTTAAATACTATGAAATGAATTATGAAGTTATAACTTCATAATAAATTTCATAGTAAAGTGTTAATCAGTAGATGAATTAAAACCATAATCTCCATCTGATATATCGGCACGTGTCAAATGGACACCCAGGAAGTATGCCGTCAACTTTTTTTTAATTTTGACTAATAATCCCATTTCATGGCTTACGGGCCCATTCAAGGCTCGATTACTGGAAGAGAAAATTGGACCATTCATTTCTTGTGTAAGTCTGGAGGCTGGGTATGCCGGCAAATGGGACTGTAATCCGGCCATGAACCGGTATAGACCGGTATGAATGAACCGATTATGTTACGCTTTTATTAAATTGGATTTCAGCGAGTAACTTGGTAGTTTGCTTATATTCTATTAGATAGGCTAGCCTACCTTCCTTCGGGGCTTAGGGAAAAAAAAACCTAGCCTACCTTTTATCTTTCTACGCCTGTGCAGGCAGTAGGTATATACGACTATGTAGTTATGTTGTGAATATTCCTTCAACACTAAAATTTAAATTACAATACATACGAGGGGTGATCCAAAAGTTTTGATAATCGGTATTAAAAACAGAAGTTCTCCGTATCATATAATTTTGAATTATTGAATACACTCTTTATTAATTTACTTACCTATATAATATATTAAAAATGTTTTAATTTTGCTACATATAAAAAAGAACTTTGGATAGACGAAATGAAGCTTAGTTTTTACATCGACGCAATTGCACCGATTTTATTGAGGAGTTTTCCATATCTAAGAATAAGAAGTAATAGTAAAAGCGTTGGTCTAGATTACAATGTTGGCAACTAGATTTATAGTATTCACAAGTCTGAAAAACAACCCTGGTAATCGGCAAGCTCAGCCAAAAAAAAAACTCATAGAATTGGTTTTTTATTTCATTGGTTTTTTCTGAGACGGCCTCGCTTAATTGCTATAGAATTACGATGTATCACTCTCCCTTCGTATTTATATTCATACTTTTGTCACCTACGTCAACCCTATTTAAATAAATTAAAATGGCCAGAAAAACCTACCTTGAACTTTGTTACGTGAGCCGTGCCTTAAAAAAATGATGACATGAGTTTGATTTATTAATTTCGTGGCATCCAAATGAATAAAATAATAAATAAATAAAATAAAAATAAAAATTATTTATTTCCAGATAACTCAGATCCATATATTGTTAGTAACAGAAAAGCAAAAAGAAAACACTTAAGAACTATGTTAGAGGTAGTATACCTACAATTTAAAACATCTATTTTTTGGGTCTTACGACATGCAAAATGGTGTATCGGCGGAGAATGTCCGAATCCCACCTTCCTGATATCATTTTCTAATAAACTTCTAATTTTTTTTTTTTTTTATTGCACCAGAATTTTGCCAACACCGCCCCTAACAAGTAACAAAATATCCTCCCATTTTACAGACGTCAGAATATATTCTATACCATCATATTTATTTAGCTATTAAAGAAAAACAAATGAATGAATTCTTTTTTTTTAATTTTAAGGTTATTATTGAATAGTGGCACAGTAGGAATGATAATCACAAATTATCATCACGAGACCAAATCATGCTGATTATCAAAACTTTTGGATCACCCCTCGTACATACAAATATTCCTTATTGGTCAGCTGACATAGTAGATAATAGAAAATTAGAGGTAAATTAGACATAAACAATGGTAGACAACAGGCGGTCTTATCGCTAAAAAGCCACCTAACCCTAACCAATAATTACCATATTCTATGAAATAAATAATTTTGACTGACTATCTATTAATAAAAGATTGAAGGCTTAATTGTCGAAATGCCTTGATATTTGTTAAGGAATAATAGTAGGTAAGTTTTTGGTTATTAAAAAGGCATGATGTGGTACCAGTAAATACCCATAATATAAAACATATTATTAATAATATTTACTTACGATGTATATACTTATCCCAGTCAAAAAAAAAACAACTCAAAAATAATTTTTAATGTAATTCTGTGCCGCTACTATTTTGGAGATCTACTTACCAAAAGTTTATAAACGAGTGATATCTTTTTTCCTCAGCAACAGAAGAAGATAAAAGTCGATATTGATTTTAAGGCTGCCAAACCTTTTTGGACCGGTATAGATAACAGGGTTATTCTCAAGAAAGTATATCAGCAACAACTGCTCTCCTCTTGAATAACTACTGTGACATTTCATTGGAATTGAAATCAGTAAAAATATTATGTGATTATTTATCTATTTTAGAATAAATTAATTAAAAGAAAACAAATAAAAGTGGTCAGTTGATTGTACTTTGCGCAAAGGTGCCCAATCACAGGCCGCGTTACCACATTGCATGGCGATGGACAACCTTCGCAATTAGATTAGCAATGAACTATCGCGGAAGGAACTAGATCCCTTTGCAGGACTACGTCTTCGGTTCCATTGTTCAGCAAGATTCGCGGGAAGTAAACAGAAGACGAACGGAGCGCGTAAATAGCCTATGTCTATGACAAGCAGTCAAGTAAAAGAACTGTAGACTGAACTAGTTCGTTTGACCGATTGAGCGGGGCCAGAGGGCTAATCACGTAACGTTTCTATGCGCACGCGTTGGGACAGTTTAACGGTAATTTTTAGGGTTCCTTAGTCAACAAGGAACCCTTATAGTTTCGCCATGTCCGTCTTTAGCTTAGCTCAGTAACCATTACTATTAGAAAACTGTGATTCGGTATGGGTATATAAATCAATCACGCCAACAAAACAGTACAATAAAATCTTGGTAACAAATTTTTTTTTGGGTACCCTGCACCACCTAAAGCGGGGATGTATTTTTTTTTCTCGTTAAACCCATAGTGTGGGTATCGTTGGATAGCTCGTTCAAAAATATTATGGGTTTCCTAAAATAATTTTTCAAATCAGTGATTAGTTTGCGAGATATTGGGCTTTAAAGCCCTAATTTTTGTTCGAGTCATGTCCCCCTGCCGGCTAAATAACTACTACTGGGGATGTGAAAAACTTCGTAGTAGTAGAACATATAATGAATTTAAAAGGAAAACTATCAAAGACAAGTAGGCATAACTAGTTACAGAGTAATAGTTGACCAACTAAAAATGTACTTAGCTTTCGTACAAATTCGGCCGACGCAACCATTTAATTGTCGCGCGCGTGTCGATGTAGCTAAGACAGACAGGCAACTGAGCGTTTCTCAAAAAAAATGCCACTACATTTTTTCGGAGATTTTCTGCAACTTTTATGTTATTTCTACTCAAAATCACGATGTCTTTCCATCCCAATAGGAGAAAAAAAGTGTCCCAAAATGTTCATACATTTTTGAACTTTCCTATTGTGTTACCACCATACAAAGTGTATGGTAAATGGTAACACAATAGGAAAAATATCTTTGGGACAGTTTTTTGTCCTACCAGGGTCGAAAGAGCTCCTGATTCTGAGTGGAAATAGTTAACATAAAATTCCTAGAAGTACAATTAATAATAGTGGCTTTTTTTTTGAGAAACGCTCAACTACGGAACCCTACACTGCGCGTGGCCCGACAAGCACTTGGCCGATTTTTCCAAAAAAAAATACATTTAGATCTACCTAACGTGCGTACAATGCGTTACGTGATGACCAGCAGAACGCACCGTTCAAAAACCGAGCAAGCACAATTCTACTGAGAATCACCCAACAGCTGTTAACCCCACCGTCGCCGTATCGCTAATCCGGAGAGTTTCCCTGTACATTATGAATGATAACTCAGGCGGAAGGCATTAATCATGCAACAGGAACGGCAGCGCCATATCGGCGCGTTTTGTCGAAGATGTCATAAGCGGCGTTGATAGGGTTGAGTGGTATTTTTACCTGTTACTTTAGAATACTCGTTAAACTTTCATATCCCAACTGACTATAGTGAACATGCCCTTACATCCAATATTTGACAGCAGTCATGGTTCAGGAGAAAATAATTCACTCTTCTTAGGAAATCATCTGCTTTAATTACATATTATTCTGATAATTATATTCTTGCTTCGTTCAGCTCAATTTTCACACTCCGTCAACCGTCAACGCATAGGTACGCCGTTCCAAAATAATTCATACTATGTTTGATTAAAAAGTACCAATCCCACATAAATATATAACAATGCTGAGCTCAGGCCTCGATAGAGAAAATATGTAAAAAATTTCAACGCAAAACTATATTCGTTCATACACATAATGTAATAAAACATCATTTATTTCGAGTATACACTTTTTACGTCCAAAAATACCGAGTTTAGTTGACGTGCACAAGTCCAAACAAGTACGAGTATCCCCAATACTAAGTATATGTACTTAGTACGCGCCAGCCACAAGAATTATGTGGAGAATGCGTCATTAAGCAGAGCCCTTACCTACAGCAGCGTTTGTCAGTCAAAACTGTCTTTCGACGCCCTTTTTTGGTGGGGATATAAATATAAGAGCTCATTAGTGACATGAGGATAACATCAATACAATTTTACTCGGAAGGTGTACGTATTGAAGCTTTTTTGGTGTAGACATAAACCTCATCATCATCATCATATCAGCCGAAAGACGTCCACTGCTGGACATAGGCCTCCCCAAAGAGTGCCAAAGTGACCGGTCCTGCGCCACCCGCATCCAGCGGACATAAACCTGCCTACACAAAAAAAACTCCCTCATCCTCTTTTGTGGATTAAAATCTTCAGCAGTCAACACGGTGAATCCTCAAACATATCAAGGGTCGGCAACGCCCATGTTACTCCTTTGGAGATGCATGCGTCTATAGGCTGCGTTGTCCGTTTACCATCAGGCGGGCCGTACGCCTGTTTGCTACCGTCATTGTATTTAAACTTTAAAAAAAATGCGTACTTTTATCCTTTGTTAATGTACTTTGACTCATATAAATAATAAGTTTACCAACGCCATGGCGTACGCTGTTACGTTCATAATCATAAATTGTGTTTCCAAATAAATAATTAAATATTTTTAATCGTATCGCTCCAGGACTTTACTTTTAATTCTGATACTTTCGGATTGAGTGTCGAAAAATAACGAAATAAATCGTATACTACGTCTTAGCCCTTTTTAGATGATGAAAATCCCCATTAAAGCTACCTAAAAAAATGTTATAGATAGACGTAGGGTAAAAATACCCAAATTATAACGTTTCTAAACGAAGGTTTGTATAGTTATGAACTGGGTATTTTTGCTTTCAATTGTCAATTACCAGTTCCTCCTTATCTTATCCCTGTTATCCATTCGTTTCCTAAAATTGCCAAAAGCACCAGTTTCACTTATAGCGACTGCCATCTGACATCTGGCCTTTGCACTCCCAGTAGAAACTAGACAATTGGGCAGCCCTCATTTCTAATGTATGTAAACTTAAGAATGCGGGATCCACTCGGTTTTAGAATCGGCGTAGGCACCAGTTTTTGTTGAAGTTATTACCATACCACCTTGGTACTCGAAGAAGGAACTTGACCCATTGGGATTATTTCCAGCCCCGCATTTCCAATGTAAACCCAAGAATGGGATCTTCTCGGCTCCAAAAAATAGCAAATGCTAATTGACGTTAGCACTCAGATAAGAAACTAGTCTATTGGGATTATGCCAAGCACTCCTAACAAATATATTTAAACCTTAAGGTCGGCTCTAGATCTACAATAAGTTTGCACAATATTTTTATGGTGCAATATAATTGGACTATCTCTTGCGATCAAACAATCAATATTTTCACGCAATAAAAATGCGCAATAACTTTGATGCGTCTGTCGCTGTCTTCATAATATTGTGCAATAGTGTTCCTAGACGGTACAATAAAAATGAAACTTGCTGAAACTTTTGCTCAGTCATTGCGCAATCTTCAACACTAATCCTAAACAGTCAAAAACATTGCACAATTCTAATTTTGTGCAATTTAATTGATCTTTTAGGGCCGGCCTAAGCTTTCAGATGCTTCGACACTGTCAGTGCTGAACGATTATATTTCTTTTGTTTCATACATACATGCCAAATCATAGGCGTCAAAGCGGACCCCGGGCTATTGAAAAATTACTCTTGGTTCCAGAGTAATTTTTCAATAGCACTTATCATCCTAACGTTATTCCCAGTTGTGCGGAAGGAGCCCGGGGTGACTCCAAAGATTTGGCATGTATGTATGCACTTTATTGTACACAAAACAGGTTAAAACATAAACATGTGGATATATAAGATTAAGGTGGTGCATAGGAAATTATCGCGTGCTTTGAAACGCCGTTCTGACTAGATTAAGAAACAATAATCTCTGATTTTCATTGACTATATTATTGTTTATCTGATTTGATCGATACATGATTGCTTAAAATTGCCTCGTTAGAAAAAAAAACCAAAGTTTGAGTAGGATGAGTAAAAAAAGGGAAATACAGACATATTTCCCTTTTTTTACTCATCCTACTCAAACGATACATTATTTTACGACACAATCAAGTTAATACTATAGTATTTTATCTCATCTAAAATCTCACTTGATGAAATTTAAACAACTTCTCTAAGTTAGGTATTCATCGAAATTTGTCCAAAAAAGCCATTCCCGAAGAGTGTTACATCTCTTTTTCTCGTGCGCGGAAGGCAGAAGCGTGTCTTTGTCTAGGGGGCGTGTTCGACTCGAATCAAGGCATCCCCTTAAGGTACAAAGGTGAACTTATCCCTATAAGGGATCTCTTCCAGCGAACCTACGGCACCAGTTCTACGAAAGCGAATGCCATCTGACCTTCCAACCCAGAGGGAAAACTAGACCTTATTGGGATTATCAATTTACAATAGCACTGTACAGTATTAAGTTAGTAGATACAAAGCGTTTTTAAACTGTAGTCCAGCACGTCTAGCACACGACGGCCGCGACATACTCTCGATTTTTATCGCACTATACCTCTTCTTCTAAGTGTTCTAATAAGAGAGAGACGGATAGAGACGCGCCGTCGCGTGCTAGCCGTGTAGTGCCCTTCAACGTCAACGACCTGCTTAACTTGTTATGGACAAATTGAGCCACACAATTACAAGTTGCGTGACATGGCGGACGTGATTAGAGCACGTGCCCGCGACGTGACATCGATAGCTTGATAGACGGTCCACGCCCTGACAGCAAACTACTGCTTTTCACGTAGGTCCCGTAGAGCTTACAACGGTGGTAGAATCAACTATTTTTAGTTTAGTCTACAAAGTATTCATTAAGTAACTTAGCTGTTTGGCCATCGATTAGACATTCACTAACGTGGCTATCTTGTTGAGTTTATTTTTTACCTAGCCTAAAACATCGAAAGGTGTATGTGGCCCACTAAGATGGAGTAGGATTGTGTAGTACATGTACTAAGAACTAAAAAGACCTAATTCCCGACACTGCACTAGACCGAACTATTCCGCAACGTTTCTGCTCTTTAGTACGTTTAGTTCACCCGAGCGAAAGAGCGAGCAGTGACACTGACAGCAAAACGGTATCTGGTTTAATTCATTCGGTCAAAGGAGCATGAACAGGCGTCATTTCTTAGTGTACTAGTGAACTAAAAGACCTAACAGACCGAACTAGTACATTTGAGCGATTGTACTAGTTTGGAGCGATCCGCTCAGTGACCGAGCGCGCACAAGCCTACTTCATAAAATACTGAGTATAAGATATTTTTCAAGCATCGTGTTTGTTATCAGTTTATATATACTGCATTTACTAAAAAAAATATTATACGCTAGCTGAACGAGTGTGAGAGCGAGCTCGCAAAACACATTGTTACTACACTAGCATACGAAATGTTAGTGTCAGATTGACTCCGATCAGTTAGGTCCAGAAAATTCGAAACAGAAAACGAAAAGGGAATTACTGTCACAGGAATCCACAGAACCGACAACGTCTTGCATAAGTTCTCTTAATACTCATTCGAGGCTGGGGGCGATCATTGACTTTCGAGAGAAGACTCTTCTTGAAATAGTAATAGAAAATTGGAAAACGAGTGGTATTATACCACTGGTATTCAGTTATATCGGTAGAAGTCAAATGCCGTCAAATCTGACAAACGACAATCGTATTTACTCGTGTATTTCATTTTCGAGCGCTTGCAAGTATCGGGCTTCTGGTCAATAGGTAAGCTGGCCAAGCCCGCAAGTAGCAGTCTTTACTACACTTTATTTTTATACTACGACGATGGCAAACAAGCATACGGCCTACCCAATGGTAAGCAGGCAACGAAGCCTACGAACGCTTGCGACTCTAGAAGAATTAAAAGCGCGTTGCCGGCCCCTTATGGATACGAGGATGAATTGTATTGTCTCCTAGAAACAAATGCACTTCATATCTTTGGGAGCCCTGGCGATCCAGTCGTATTATGACAGGTTACTTTTAATTCCCAAACTGTTTGTAAGTATACAAAAATACAGAGTGGACTGACTGTCACAATACTCTGCTGTGCAAACATCAGATAGGCGAACACGGCGCTGCGGACATTAACGTTACGATACGAGGATCTAGAATTCCGGACGTTACCTTCAAATACATAAGGACTTAACTGTTGAGCACTTGATGTATACTTGAGATTATATGAGTTGGCTGAATTGCATCGAAGGAGTGCATTCGAAAAGCAACTCTCCTTCCCCAGGTAGAAGATTCCAATTCCAATGTCAATTTTATAAAATCTCGGCCACATTAAATAATCTTAACCGTTAGCATAGGCCTGTTATTAATCAGGGCGTGATTGTGACTTTATCTCGGGAGGGACTATTGTCTTGAATGAATGTAGTAAACATGGTTTTAACTTTAAAGCGTCCGCTTAGCTAATCTTATAGTTTTATAGGGCAGTTTGTGTTCTTACCACCATTTTTACTGTCAATCAGTGTTTATATGAAATGCGATGGCACCTCAGACCACACTTACTGTACTGATACATAGAATTTATATTTAATTGAAATCTAATAGGTACGTTTACGCAATCAGTTATAAAAATAACAATATCAAGAAAAGAGACCCCGTCAGCGCACTTGTTTGTTTCTCTAAAGTTACTAAAACAAAACGTTCACGGGACAATTAATTCTAATTGTCTCAAACTTATTAAACAAATAACAGAAGGGGGCATTGAAAAACTTTAATTAATCAAGATGAATAGCTTACAGTTTAGCCCCAAGGAATAGTAATTAAGGCTACAGTACGATCACATTCGAGGTTTTTTCCGACCTAGGGAGAAAACGTGAACAGGAAAACAAAGAAACTCGATTCGGAACCCTTCAGGGGCCGTAGGGAGCGTATTAAATTTGCATTAGACGAAATTGAAATACGCCCTTCGATGACGTTACAAGGGAAGACTAATAATATCGTCAATTCCGGAGATCTCGAGTCACGCCGTGACTATTTGATTAATTGAATCATTTTTTGTGACCCCTCTGAGGAGGTATCAGGCAGAAATTTGTCAATTTGCATTGTTAAGGGCTCTGTGTTTATCTTGAACTGGCTGTATAACATAGATTACTAGCTGCCCGCGCGACTTTACTTTACTTTTTTATATTGCAACGAAGGCAGGCTGCGAAGTAAAATATACTTAGCCTCTGTCTATTCAGAAAGTCCATTCCATACACAGGTAAAATAGTTTTTTAAATCAGATCATTGGTCCCGGGATTACCCCCACCCACAATTTTTCAAAGCGACCTTGCCAACATGACTTCTTTTATCTATAAAAATTGATTATAACGAGGAAAAGTCTGAGTTGTAGCTTTGTAAGTTTATAAGTTTGTATGTAATGGGTGATCTGCGATACCACTTATCCGACAAAAAAAAAACATTTGCGTGATTGCTTTGCAATCTTATCTTATCTTATCTAGATGAGGGCCCTTTCGGATACACTTCGACCCAGTGGGATCTTTTGTGCATTTGTCCTCTCCTTTATGCCTACTCCCAAGCTCGCTCCATCATTTCCACAAAACGGATGATGCAGCTCACCGGAACCACCTTGAATTTCTTTGCAATACGCGCACGAGGTCGCGCCTGCATCCAGTATTATTGTAAAAAAGTATAGACTATACTTGACGCCGTATATCGATTTCAAAAAAATAACCTTAAAATTGCCATTAAAATGAATAAAAAACCGACACTGGCAAACTTACACTTGAGTTTTTAACTACGTCCATTATTTGGAAGTCTGTAAGTTTGCCAGTGTCGGTTTTTTTTCTTCATTTTAATGCCAATTTTAAGGTTTTTTTTTTGGAATCTACATACGGCGTCAAGTTTAAATATATTTTGAAGATCCGTTAGCCTAGTGGGTAGTGACGCTGCCTACGACGCTGAAGGTCCTGGGTTCGAATCGGGATTAAGGCAAATATTTGTGTGATGAGCATGACACTTGTTTCTCAGTCTTGGATGTTTTCTACGTATTTAAGTATTATATCTCTCAAATATATCGTCGCTTAGTATCCATAACACAAGCCTTATTGAGCTTACAATGGGGCTAGTTCGATTAGTGTATGATATATATATACTACGAAAATTAGAGCAAAAGTTTCAATCTTGACAATTATTTAACTGTGTCCAGTCCGTTTTTACAAAAAGCATTTTTTAGGCCGAATAATTGCTAGTCATTATTAAAAATGTTTCGCAAACGTCCATTTTAATAAAAGGCTTGCTTATAGTACCCAACAATATACCTACGAGCAAACAGCAAGTGTACAATGATTTTGTTGGGTTTTTAATTCGGTCCGTTAAGTGATTCTTACTTAACGATCGTAAGCACAAGAAAAGAATTTCATGCTTAGGCACACATAAAATGTTTTCACACAAACTCCATTTTCAGACTGCTGTCTTGATAAATGGCTCTTCAAAAATCTTTTAGCTTACGTAACAATTTATTTCGCCTTTCTTAAAGAAAGGATGAGACATAAAGTGGAGATATAAATCTTTGATATTCTTGCACTTTTTGTGTCTTTCATTGTTTTTCAGTACCAGCTGGTATCACCGCACCACCAATAAATATTTTCTGTTTATTCTGTATAATTAAAGAGTAATGTTAATAATTACTAGGTTCAACTCAAGTATTAAATGTCACTACGAGCGACATGTTTCGAACTCGTCGGGAGTTCTTCTTCGGCCTGAGTGTTTTCGCGGCGGTGTCGCTTGAATCACACATTAAACACATTTAATACGTGACGTGAGTGATGACATATGGCACTGATACATGGTCGCTTACTATGGGCCTCATAAGAAGGCTCAAAGTCACCCAAAGGGCAATGGAGAGGGCCATGTTGAGAGATCGCATCAGAAATGAGGCTATCCGCAGCAGAACCAAGGTAACCGATATAGCCCTCCGATTAGCTAAACTTAAGTGGCAGTGGGCGGGGCACATGGCACGTAGAACCGATGGCCGTTGGGGCGGAAAGGTTCTAGAGTGGCGACCACGTACCGGAAAGCGCGGCGTGGGTAGGCCCCCAGAAGGTGGACTGATGACCTGGTAAAGGTTGCAGGAGTCCGCTGGATGCGGGTGGCGCAGGATCGGTCACTTTGCCACTCTTTGGGGAGGCCTATGTCCTGCAATGAACGTCTTTGATGATGATGAATACTTGACTTGAACCGTGTTATTGTAAGCATTATTTCAACATGACTCACGAAAGTTTAAATTCGATTGTTAAAGAGTAGTCGCAAAACAACACCAGTTATTGAATTACAAAGCCTTTCCGTTTCTCTTGTCGCATTATTTACCAATACAGGAAATTAAGCTGATAATGGAATTTCCATATCATTTATATCATCAAATACAATAAATTCCCGACCACTGGCGCGTTTTCACGAGAATGTTTTTTCAATAACGAAATTCCAAACAGTTTTCTTTCCGTACGTGCTTCAATTTCGGTGAGCGCGAAAGTGTTACATTATCGTAAACTGTAACCGTCGGACACTTATTTACTTTAGTCAAATTTGTATTCAGATATCGGAGTGTGTGTCGGCGTAGTGAATTAGCTTCTGGGGTAGGGTAATAAAGGTGAGAAACAAATGGAGTGTTTTGTTTTTTGTTCCATTTTTGTAGGAAAATGACGTAGCTTCTGTAGGTGTCTGATGCACGTCTCTCCATGGGCGGCCACAAAGATAACCTCAGATTCAGACATTATTTTTCACCATGCGTATGTCAATTTGTGTCACTTACGCCATAATACAATTTTATAGTTACATTACAGCTGCTTATTTATTTATTTATTCATTTAACTCAGGCAGCAAAGGCCATACATACATATCAATATAAACGTTTTTAACAAAAACACTATAACTGCTACTTCGTGGTGTAACGTTACCAACTGCGGAAACGTCGGAACTTGACTCCCTTCGCCCAAAATTCTTCCTTAGTGAAGGTTGGCAGATGCATGGTCTGTTGTAACTCTCACCAATTATGATGTCGATTTAATGGTCTGACACTAACATTTCGTATGCTAGTATTGCTACGAGGGCTGTTTGATAAGTCATTTTAAAAACTATTTATAAAACCTTTTTTCTGGTAAATGGCATTAACACTGGCAGGCACAATCTTTCAAATGAAGACTGTCAAAAATTCAGCAAAAAAGAACAAGTTTTTGTCAGTTTAAAAATTGTTTGACTGTGATCACTCGCAAATTTTCGAACAAAAACGCGAACGAAAGCGAATTTCAAAACTATGTTTGGATAAGATGAAGCGTAAACCTCGGAATTTTTTGAGTCGATTTGTCGCTGTGGACGATACTTGGGTCCATCATTATACACCTGAATCAAAACAGCAATCAAAACAATGGATGGCGACTGGTGAGCGTGCCCCAAAGAAGGCCAAGACTGTTTTGTCGGCTGAGAAGGTGATGGCGACAGTCTTCTGGGATGGCGAAGGAATCATTATGATTGATTACTTGGAAAAGGGAAAGACTAACACTCGCCGTTATTACGCAGAGTTATTGGACCGTTTTTATGCCGAATTGTTGGAAAAACGACCAAAATTGTCCCCCAAGAAAGTCCTCTTTCATCAAGACAATGCCCCAGTGCACACGTCAGCTATTGCAATGGCCAAAATCCACGAGTTGGGCTTCGAGCTGGTTCCGCATGCTCCGTATTCGCCGGACCTAGCTCCGTGCGATTATTACCTTTTCCCAAATCTGAAAATATGGCTTGGAGGGCAAACATTTTTGACAAATGAGGACTGCATCGCAGGTGTAAACGGCTATTTTGAAGACCTCGACAAAACGCATTTTTGGAGGGGATCAAAATATTGGAAACTCGCTGGAACAAGTGTTTGGCCCTCAAAGGAGACTATGTTGAGAAATAAATGTAAATTGTTTAAAAATAATATAAATTTTTCACTTTTTAAAATGACTTTTCAAACAGCCCTCGTAGTTTAGAAATAATGTGTTTTGCACACTCGTTGAGCTAGAATATAAAAAAACCTTTACATAACTATAGTAAAAGCAATGTAAACTGATAAAAAACACGATGCTTCAAAATATCTTGCACTCCGTATTTTATGAAATTCAATCGACCAAATTTCCTTGTCAACTTCAACCCCTTTTTAGGGTTCCGTAGTCAACAAGGAACCCTTATAGTTTCGCCATGTCCGTCAGCTTGTCCGTCCGTCCGTCCGATCTCGGTTTAGCTCAGTAACCATTACTAGATTACTACTAGAAAGCTTTCATTCGGCATGAGTGTATAAATCAATCACGTCGACAAAACAGTACAGTAAAATCTTAAACTTTTTTTTTATTATGGTACCTCCCCTGAAGTGGGGATGTAATTTTTTTAATGAATTAAAAAGGAAAACTATCACGGACAAGTAGGCATAAGTAGTTACCGAGTAATAGTCGACCAGCTTAATGTGTACTTGGAAAGGCCAATTTTCGTGCAAATTCGGCCGACACAACCGCACCGGACGTCGATGTAACTAAGACAAGACAGGCAACTACGGAACCCTACACTGCGCGCACACGCACTTGGTAAATTTTTGTAACAATTTTTCTGAGAAAATTGTAATTTTGTGTTGACAACAAAATTAAATACATATGTCCGAAAGCGCGTTCGAATAGTTACTCAATAACCCTGCTGGTGCATACTCTTTGCATTTTCCATAATCGTAGTAAGCAGTGTGTATGAGTGTATTCTAAGCAGTCAGTATATTGTCCCCAGCGGAACCGGAAACACCCGAAGGCTGCCGGGGGATGGGAACGTGTCTCAATCCTTATTGAAAACTGCTGTGGAGATGGACTTCGTTTCGATAATTTTGTCATCAATACGTCCACTGCTGCCCCGCCATTCTGTAACCCGTTTTAATTTCACCTCACCCGTCACCCACAAATATATCTTGACGCCGCGATTCGTAGTAACTAAGCGTAGGTGAGTAAGTAAGTAATTTATTTTGCTTTAAAATATTTAAAGAGAAATTTCTGAATCATATAGTTAATTTAACATCTCAATAAAATAAAATATCACAATCATTAAAATTTAAAATACTTAAAGAGAAATTCCTGAATAATTTAATTAATAGGTAGATGTCTAGTTTCCTTAGGCGTGACGCGTGTGGTGAGGCGCAGTAGCGCGTTCCGAATAACAGCGCGGCGTCAGGATATATTTGTGGATGAACGGTGAGGTGAGGTTAAATTAAAACCAGTTACAGTTGCGGGGCTGGATGTAGGCTTCCTTTATGCTTCGCCAAAATAATCACTGCCCGCCTTATAGCCGCCGAGAATAGTGTGCTTATACGTTTCGAATGCTGATATTTATGCCGACAGATTGAACAGGTTTCTGAATACCAGTGTGTCCTTGGGGGGTATCATTAAATGAGGGAGTGAAGCTAATGAAATTCTCTGGTCCGGCTCGAGCCAAAATTCTTTCGTATGTCCGTTTGTCCAACTGTGGTTCTGAGACTTCTGAGGGGCAATCACGTTACGTTTCCAACGCGCGTTAGGACAGTCCAACTGTCATTTTTTATATAAATTACCTACTAGCGACCCGCCCCCGCTTCGCGCGGGTACAATATGATACATATAAACCTTCCTCTTGAATCACTCTCTATTAAAAAAAACAGCATCAGCGCATTTCTCAAAAAAATGCCACTATTATTAATTGTGCATTTTTCTAGGAATTTTATGTTATTTCCACTCAGAATCAGGAGCCCTTTCGACCCTGGTCGGACAAGAAACTGTCCCAAACATATTTTTCCTATTGTGGTACCATTTACCTTATACTTTGTATGGTGCTAACACAATAGGAAAGTTCAAAAATGTATGGATATTTTGGGACACTTTTTTTCCTATTGGGATGGAAATACATCGTGACTTTGAGTAGAAAAAACATAACAGTTGCAGAAAATCTCCGAAAAAATGTAGTGGCCAATTCTTTGAGAAACGCTCCAAAATCCGTTGCGTAGTTTTATAGATAGGGACAGACAGCGGGAAGCGACTTTGTTTTATACTATGTAGCGATATAAAAATTGACATTTAGATCTCCCTAACGTACGTACAATGCGATACGTGTTCACATCTCACTGATCTACCGGTCGCATTTCTCAACAGATTCACGTGAAATTTTGTGAGCAGGTACCATAATTATATAAGTATAGTTTTTTTTGACGATTCCCATTATAACACAGGCTTGCGAGTTCTACTTCCACAGCTGCCCGAGCCGCTACTTAAATAGCACTGTTATGACATCCTTTGGAAATACAAGATCGGTTTCCATACTTCCCTGACGCATAAAACTCAACCCCTACCGAACACGACTCTTATCTGCATTGTCGCTTCTTATTGCGGCGCATAATAATGTCAACACATTACGCACTCCCGACGACACTGTTACTGGTGAAACGATGTAACTCACAAAATGTCCCTAGGAAGATACGCTTTTTCAGCCGTTACGGGATAGGCCACCTCAATGTGAGTCGACTACCCTATAGTCTTATAAATGAGTATTGATATGTACGCGCGTCATGTTATTTGAACTGAAAGCGTGGTGTAATGTTGATTTAGTGTTTGTGGTTATTATTTAGGATTGTTACGGTAGAAAATGTATTTTAAACATTAGAATCGAATATCCTCAGCTCGGTGATTTTTCTTCGTTAAAAGTAATAATAGAAAAAAAGGTCCCTTTCTGTTTTTAAATGCTAAAGAGATGATTTTTTTTAATGATGCTTATGCTTACCTACCTAGGTAGTATAGGTACGGTCAGTCTCACAAGGGGCTAAACACCTTTGTACCGTGTCGGATTAAACGTCATGTTAAACTGCCATATGAAGTTGTCAAACGAGTGAAAACAACAAGGTACTTAGGTGTTCAGCAACTTTAAGGCTCTTCTCTTCTATCAATCTCTTTGCATCCTTTTACATAATTGCTTTGTACATTGGTTCTGAAGTTAAAACATTGATATTGAGAACATTGGCGTTTTCAAATATAGGCGTATAGCCGACAACGAAGATTATGGTTGCTATTTTCGCCTCACGCCAATGGGTTAGGTAAGTACCTACACTAGCATAAACATGTCTTTGATGTCGACCGTACATAGTCTGTACGGAGCCGCTTCGTTTTTTTTCATGTTCTTCATCAATTCTACAGTTAAATGCAGTTTCTTTTATCCTTTCCGTCTTGCCGCAATGCAAACACTTGCGCAAACCTACGCCTACCATAAACGTGAACAATAAGACACTAAACGCCATTCAGGTAACTCTACTAGATACTGGCGCCGCGTTGTCCACAACCCATTATTGTTAAAAGATAACAATTTTGAGAAATATTATGCTAATGCAACCCTTAAACCACAGATTAAGGAGTTCTCACGACTGACTCATGGGTAATATTTTGGGTAAACAAAAGAAGCAGGGACGGTAAGTTGTAGTTACCTGAAGTAAGACCATACTTCGTTAATGATTGCTTAATGATGCTATGCGTGGGGTCTGCAAGTGTCTACAAGTAATCTTTTCGAACAATGAAGGTGTTAAAGGTGTAAAATATTTCACAAGTATTAAGGAAAGTTTTTAACTGTCCGTTTTGACACGTGATCAGCTAATATATCACATAGATAAAAATGGAGAATGAAATGAGTGGGTATACATAACTTTAATGATGTTTTGCAAATAAAATGTATATACCTACTTTATAATTAAAAAAAAACAGCGTAATATTAAGTAGCAGCGGCAGCCGCAGCGTGGATTGCCCCGGATAAGGTAGACTGACCTGGTAAAGGTCGCGGGTCTCCGCTGGATGCGGGTGGCGAAGGGCCGGTCATTGTGACACTCTTTGGGGGAAGTCTATTTCCGGCAGTGGACGTCTTTCTGCTGATAAGATTATGATTTTAAGTAGTGTTATATTTTTTCTCTTAACTCTATCACTGCTTAGCTATGCTCAATTACTGAGCCGTAGCCCGGGGCAGCTTATTCTCCTGTGCTGCCGTGATTAGCGCTGAATTGGTTTAGGGGCGCGTTTTTACGAACGCGTTCTGCTTGGGTTGGCGGGAGCATGCCAGCAATAGGCCCAATTGGAGGACAAGGGGGAGGCCTTTTCCCAGCAGTGGGATACCTAAACAGGCTATGGAGGAAGGAAAGAACATAGAAAGTGAGTGCACATTCAGGTGACAGAGAAGGAGATATGCATATTTAGCGCCGCTGTAGTACCCGTAGAGACGAGTAAATTATAAGGATTGCCGATGTCCTCTGGGCCATGAAAAATAAAAGGATTTGTTACTACCCCGCTTATAACATACCCAAGCGTTTGAACCCTGCGGTTGACTGGTAGAGAATACCTTAAGGCATTAATTTCACCATTTGTACTTTTGTTTCTGCAATAAAGTTTAAATAAAATACCATCTGTAAACTTGTTTGCCAGTGTTTTATATTTTACTAGTTTCTGGTGCATGGAGTATCGTTGCTCAAGATATGCTGAATCCAGATTCAGATCAGACAATTTGTTACTTAAGACGGATTGCATGTGGAAATCACCAACTACACTTTACAGGTTAATGTGGAATATGGCGCCGGCAGTTGTGATTCCATAGAAAACTGTCCCAAAACTGTCACGTTACGTGGACTTCCAGAGGCTTGGAAGCCCACGGAACAGATAAAAAAAGGTTAAGTTTTAAATTAAAAGAAAAGAAGAAGTATGGGTCTTTATTCTGATTCTTCCTATTTTTGACGAGTACCAGGGTTGCCAGGGCACGTGGTAATAATAGAAATTGTTAGAGTAAAAGGTAGGTAAGGATTCCCTCAGGGAATCGAACGGTAGGGCGAAGTCGCGTAGTTCAGGGGCGCGCTGTAGAGGGCGCACAGGTCAGAACTCGAGGCGGCGACCAGCAGAGGCACGCGGTGGCACGCGGATGAGGCGCAGTAAAATCAGATTTTATCGGTTACCGGCGGTTGGATACAACTAAGGGTGGGTTACGCCAAACTGTCTGTGATCGTAAGCGATGTTTCTTTAAATCAGAATCTATGGAAAGATTGTCAAGTTTATTTGGGATGACAGCTGCTGGTGACCTATTTAACGTTGATCGGTCTGTAATAGTAAGTTGGTCCAACCCGCCCTTAGCCTTACTTGAGCTTACAGTCAAGACCATTAGTTGTTTATCTTGAAACTAGAGTGAAAACAAAGTTTGAACTGCAGTTGGATCCCCTCATTCGGCGGCTCAAAACTAATCTTTCAATTATATTATTGCGGAGGACTTAGGCTAACCGCGACTGCGGCTAGAGTAAGAGCTACCCCGTTCGAAAATGCCCTTTGTTACATGAAAAACAAGACAAAGATTACGTTGTTCCTATAGGTGGTAGAGAAGTCGTGCTTTCTTGTTACTAATTCGCAACTCAGTGTTTCGTGATAATGATGCTGTTTTGTTTCATAATTAAATTTTGAAAGCGCTTGGGTCATACAGATTACGTATCTAATTTGACTTTTGTAACCATAGTAAGGTTATAAAACCTTGTTAGGTGTACGTTTTTTCAATAAAATACTTATTACTTTTTATAAATAACACAATTTATTAAAATTCAACAATAAAACACAAAAGGTCAATTTTTTTAATGAAACAAAACTAATTAATAAAAATAAAAACAGAACAAAAAAGAAAAATACTTATAAACCGTTCCCAAGGTCGCGCATTGGTGGAAATAACCCCAAGATGCTAGCGGCGTTTCCCCGCTGCACATCAATGGCGATGCCTTTGGCCGAGAAACGTGCCAGCTCAGCACGGCTATCACGCGACGGTGCGCAAGCTCTCTCGATTTTTCTCGCAATATCCGTCTCTCTTTTATTAGAACACTTAGAACAAGTGGTACAGTGCGAGAAAACTTGAGAGTATGTCGCGGCCGTCCCATGATAGACGTGCTGGAATCACAGGGAAAACGAATGAGCTTTTGGGCCTAGCGTTTCGACCGCAAACTTCGAGCAAGTAGTGTCGTTGTTGTTGTTTATTTTGCTAAAGCTCATGGACCAGGGTCCATGGTAGGCACGCATTGCAGGGCTAATTAGAGCTTCTAAACCAGGGTTTGGAAGCTCTTGTTAGCAGAGCATGTGGAATATGAGCCGTAAATACAAAACATTTTTAAATAAAATATATTATTAAACTTTCATGTTAAAATGCAGTTATGTGCGCTACGGCATGGCCACTTTTTGTCAAAGTAACATGGCTTAAATTCGAATTAAGAAAAATCCTCGTATTTCGAATTGAACCTAATGAACATAATGTGCCCGTGCCCTACACTAGTGCAACTTTAAGGACTAGGACGTTTACCTAATGTACGATTTTCACCGACCGCGCCGGGCCGGAGCGAGCCTAAGCGCATTTTACATCTTGCCAAAGGATTTTGAAGCCTTTATACATTCGTTACATTTCATATTTGAATATGGATTGGCGGCCGGTGGGCTCCTCGCGGACGTGGACGGCTGGGCTCGGCTGTCGCCGCATCTGACCGGCTCCGTCGGGCTTTTGCCTACTGCACTCTATTAAAACGCGGCCAGTTACCGCTGGGCGCTCGCGGATCCGTTACGATGCGGCGCTACGCGACGCGGCCTGGCCCGCGAGGTGGGAATCGTACATTACTTAGAAAAAGACTGTAAAAGAAAACAATTACTCTGGATATTTAGACGCAGACGACGGATGTCAACATTTCTTTGAGATAAGCATACCTATCCACCTACTTCTTAGAACGTTCAATCTTCGTAGAATTCGCGCCATCCTACTAATATTATAAATGCGAAAGTTTAGATGTTTGGATGTTTGTTACTCAATCACGCTTAAACAGCTGAACCGATTTGAATTAAATTTTGCACGAAGATATATAGCCTGGATTAAAATATAGGATAGTTTTTATCCCGAGTCCACGCAGACGAAGTCGCGGGCGGAAGCTAGTAATAAATAAAACACTTACAGCATACACAAAAAACCTCTCTAACATATTTCTGTTTATTAAAAAAGTTACAGTAAAGTGCTAAAATTTATTTTATGACTTCTAGAACACTTCGAGGCACTCAAGTCCTGTAATATTCACTTTATGTAAAGCAGACAGCATAACGCGTTATGTAGTAAATAAACGTTAACGTCGACAAGACTTTTCCATTTTTCCTCGTCTTCCGCTGATAGCTGACTGCGTAAGTTCTGTCGAGTTATGAGTTAAGTGATTTGTTTTGTCGAAGAAGTTTGCATGTGATATGCTTGGATTGATTTTTGTTAGAAGTTTTACTGAACCATGTAGTTTTAAGACTGCAGAATGTTATTAGTTTTTGAAGCTCTAAATGAGTCGCCGAAAAATCTGAAAGAGAATTTGCTATATAATTTCATTTTGAATCTGAATGTTATGATTTCTATTAGGACACTTTACCATGTTAAAATAATTCTTGAAGAGATCTCCGTTTCCAACTTATGCTAGGTATTGCTTTTAAACGAAAAATAATAGTTAAACATGCAGGCATAGCATGGCAGGCATTTAATCACTTATTGCTGTCGATACGACATCAGTCACGTTCTGACAAGTAGATATGCGAGTGCGAGAGTGATGGATGTCTTATCCACAACGATCACGGCCGCACTTCAGAACGGCTATCACGGGATGGCGCGCGAGCTCTCTCGCACTATCCGTCTCTCTCTTATTAGAACACTTAGAACAAGAGGTATAGTGCAAGATAGACGTGCTGGCCACTTCTCCAAAGAAGTAAACATTTTTTTTTGTGGGGATCTGGAGTAATCATAAACAAAATATTTTTTGAACATTTTATGCAATATACATCACGCAAAGTTGCACATATTATGCGGGATACATATCTAAGATATGAATCAGCATATATCATGTAAAACATCGTCGAATATTTCATTATTCTTGAATAAAACATCGGAAAAGTGAATCCTTCTAGAAAATATTGAAGATGTGGCACTAGAAAGTAAAACCGAGGTATCTTCACAGCTCTCGAGGCGTCGCGGTAAACTTTTACTGAATTTTCCATTACAAAGATGTTTGTGATGAGAGGGCCCCATTAATTATGCCTGAATCAGTCCTATGCCTTAGTGGGCCTTAATGTGAGTTTAAGTCACGTGGGACATCGGAATATACGTTTGACGTTGTATGGTGTGTACGGGAATAAGTGTATTTATTTACTTCTTATCTAATATTTTCACGAAGAGCATGTATGAAGAGAGTTATGTATGTGAAGAAGCAAGAAAGGATTGTCAAGGTCGTAAAAAGTGAGAATCCGTGGTATCTGCCTATCTGCTTGGTTATATAATCACGCTTCTTTCCCGAAGGGGTAGGCAGATATCACGCATTTCACTTTCGACGACCTTGACAAACTACTGTCATGACTTTCTTCAACATGCTCTTCGTAAAATTTCAGAGTAAGTTGTGGATATCCAAATCGGTCTTAAGCTTTGGACAGTAAACTTAATACTTTATAATAATGGGTACCTAGGTACTATTCTATTTACTACTATTGTAGATAATAATTTCCATTAACTAAATTAAATTAAAACTAAGTTAAATCTAAAAAAAAGGCCCTCCAAGTATTGTACCGAGGATGCAGGCGTTGCGGCATTACGAGTATAATAATAGTTTCTGAAATAGTGCCCATATCACCTTTTTTTTCACATCTGCAATACCTATACCTTTTAATCAATCAATCAATCAAAAATTATATGATAAATGAGCCTCCTAGCGTTATTCCCGGTAATGCCTGCCCCTAAAGGAACTCGGCGTCCGCTTTGACACCTAATCCCATGATTTGGCATAGGCACTAGTTTTACGAAAGCGACTGCCATCTGACCTTCAACCCAGAGGGAAAACTAGACCTATTGGGATTAGACCGGTTTCCTCACGATGTTTTCCTTCACCGAAAAGCTAACGGTAAATATTCCGTTCATAAGTTCCGAAAAACTCATTGGTACGAGCCGGGATTCGAACCCACGAACGCCGCTTGACAGCCGCATGCCCGAACCACTAGGCTACCGTGCTTTACCATAAATGGCTTTTCATAATTATGTCTGTGTTGACGAGATAGATATGGCAGCATTTATTTAACTGAAAGTTTCATAAATGCTCACTCAGTCACCGTAAACATGGTTTCAATTTTTTTTCAGTAATATTTTATCTAAGTACATGGGAAACCGTAAAAATATTTATTCAAATTATACTTTAGTTGCTATCATTCACTGCAGCTTTGGTACTCACAGTAATTTTGCTACTCGACACGAGATGGCGTTACGGGTCCGCGCTGAACGGAGAGCTACGAGCTTATGGGGGAGGCGCGCGGCGGGGGGCTAAGTTGCGCGTCCCCACTGCCAGTTCCACAAGTCAACCTCTCCGCTTGTCAGTCGCAACGCAGCCGCGCAGCGAAGAGGACGTGCTCCATCCCCGCGCCGGCCTGTATAACATACACTAAATATTATACGCACTAAATATTCAATACAAACCTGATCTCAACTGTTAAACCCAGTTCGTCAGTGAAACTCACAATCAATCGAATTTTGTGAGGACCCTACCACACCGGACACTAAGGACCACAGTGCAGTGATATGTTAGCGAGTTTTTCTTCGTCGCTCAAGTGTACTACGGACTTTGTTTCGGAAATGGTGATATCGACCCGAGGAGAGTGTTTATGAGACGTTCCGTAGTGAAATGAGGAGACTGTGATATAGCTTCATAATGTACACCGCGGTGGCTGTAATTTGCGCGCTGCTGCATGCCGGGCGGGCTGCGCTGCCCTACGGCTCGGACAAATGCATCAAAGTCTCCAATACCGACAACAGTATGCTCTGCAGGATCCGCACATTAGACGGCGATGGTGCCGGCATCGCCTCCGCCACCTCGGACACCAGACATCTCTCCATCGAGTGCAACCATCTCCTGCTCTTCGAAAGCTCACTACGAGCCCACTACTTCAGCCCCGTCCCAGATCTCACTGAATTGTCAATAAACAACTGCAAACTACTCCAAGTGCCCGACGGCACGTTCCAAGACTTGAGAAAACTTAAAAGGCTGAAGCTTCGTTCGAAAAACTTCGAGTGGAGTCCTACCAAGAATTTAGAGTTATCTTTGAACGCATTTAATGGATTATCGGAACTGCATTCGTTGGATCTCGCTCAAAATAACATCAAATTCGTTCCTTCCGGCGTATTTTGTTCTGTGGAGAATTTGAACACATTGAATTTGACGAATAATAGAATAAAGACGGTCGGACAGCTAGGATTAGGATCAGAATGTGGGTCTGGGCTGCAATACCTAGATCTTAGCCACAATGAGATTAAGACGCTGCCCGAAGAATCCGAGCTGTTGAAACTAAGGAGCTTACAGTACTTATATCTGCAACATAATAATATCACTGACATATCAAGTGAAGCCTTCAACGGTCTTGTGTCTATGAGAGTGCTAAACATATCACATAACCGCCTTCACACACTGCCGGAGGGGCTTTTCGCTAACGCTCGAGAGTTGCGTGATATATATCTCAACGACAATTCGTTATTTGAGCTGGCTCGAGGCATATTTCATCGTTTAGAGCAGTTGCTTGTTTTAGACTTATCGAGCAACCAACTGACGAGTAACCATATCGACGATGGAACTTTTTTGGGACTTATACGACTGATTGTATTAAACTTATCAAATAACGCTCTAACCAGAATCGACGGAAAAACGTTCAAAGATCTATTTTTCCTGCAAATACTGAACTTGAAGAATAATTCTATTGGATACATTGAAGACAATGCATTTTTGCCGCTTTACAATCTGCATACATTGAATTTAGCTGAGAACCGACTGCATACCATTGATGAGAACTTATTTAACGGATTGTTTGTGCTGAGCAAGTTAACTCTCAACAATAATTTGCTCGTAAACATAGACCGCAAAGCTTTCAAGAATTGCTCGGACTTAAAAGAGTTGGATTTAAGTTCTAATCAACTTTCGGACGTGCCTGAAGCGTTGTGGGAGCTAACATTTTTGAAAACGCTCGATCTTGGTGAAAATCAAATAACGGATTTCAGAAATGGTTCTTTCAAAAATCTAAATCAGCTTACCGGGCTGCGGTTGATTGATAATCAGATTGGAAACTTGAGCGTTGGCATGTTTTGGGATCTGCCGAGCTTACAAGTGCTGAATATAGCAAAAAACAAGATCCAGTCGATCGAGCGAGGGACATTCAGCCGCAACGCTCAACTGGAAGCCATACGACTCGACGGAAACTTCTTGTCGGATATTAACGGTGTTTTCTCTACTTTGGCGAGCCTTCTGTGGCTCAACCTGTCGGAGAATCATCTAGTGTGGTTCGATTACGCGTTTGTGCCTAGTAATTTAAAGTGGTTGGACATTCACGGTAATTTCATCGAACATTTAGGCAACTACTACAAGTTACAAGACGAAATTCGTATAAAAACTTTAGACGCTAGCCATAATCGTATAGTGGAAATATCGCCAATGGCGATCCCTAACAGTGTTGAACTATTGTTTATTAATAATAACTATTTGAACAATATCCATGTGAATACGTTTTACGAAAAGAAGAATTTAACACGAGTGGACATGTACGCTAACGAAATAGTGCATTTAGATCAGAACAGTTTGCGTTTATCGACAGTGCCCAGCAATAAATCATTGCCCGAGTTTTACATAGGCGGAAATCCTATTAAGTGTGATTGTACAATGGAGTGGTTACAAATCGTGAACTATCGGCAGTACCCGCGGTTAATGGACTTGGAAAATGTTATGTGTAAAATGACAAATACGCGGAGCGGAACCCATGTGCCCTTAACAAATCTCAAGTCGTCGGACTTTCTATGTGCGTATGAGACTCATTGTTTTGCGATCTGTCATTGCTGTGATTACGACGCGTGCGACTGTGAAATGACCTGCCCTCAAAATTGCACTTGTTACCACGACCCATTGTGGAATACAAACGTCGTCGACTGTTCCGGACAATCTTCAATGGACGTGCCGCATAAAATACCCATGGACGCGACAGAAGTGTTCCTTGATGGAAACAATATAAAGGAACTACAAAACCATGTTTTCATTGGCAGACAGAAGATGAGGTCTCTTTACGTCAACAATAGCAACGTTGACAATATTCAGAATAGAACCTTCGCCGGGTTGAATGGTTTACAAATTCTTCACTTGGGAAATAACAAACTGAAAGAATTGAAAGGATACGAATTCCATCAGTTGAGCAGTTTAAAAGAACTATTCCTGCAAAATAATCTTATAAGCCATATCGTGAATGTGACTTTTATAACGTTAAAGTCTTTGGAAACGTTACGCCTAGACGGCAACAGATTGGTCGACTTTAGCGTGTGGACGTTCAATAATAACCCCAATTTGAAAGCATTGTCGCTCGGAAACAACCTGTGGTCTTGCAAATGCCGCTATTTGCAGGAATTAACCGCATACCTGGCTGAAAACGCGCAAAAAATCATTGACATAACCGACGTATGGTGTTGGAATGGAGACGCGAAACCGCCGCAGAAAAAAGAGCTCAATTTAAACGGCACCGCTTGCAGCGATTATTACGCCGATAATTCAGTCATCGGCAACATGCTCGTGTCGAACTATGTTCCCATGATGGTCTCGACGCTCACTGGTTTTATGTTAATTTTATTGGCGCTTGTCATACTATTCCTTTTTAGAGACTCGCTCAGAGTGTGGCTATACACGAACTGTGGCATAAGAGTGTTCTCGTTCGCGGGAGCATTTGAGGAAAGCGAGAAATTGTATGACGCATACGTCTGCTACAGCCCGAAGGATGAAGAGTTCGTCGTGCAGTCATTAGCGGCCGAGTTAGAGAACGGAAACCCATCCTACCACCTATGCCTTCATTATCGAGATATCCCTCACCACGGGGCGCAGTACATGCAATGCGCGCCGCCGGTCGTTGAGGCGGCGGAGGCTTCCAAGCGGATAATAATCGTACTCACAAGAAACTTCATGCAAACGGAATGGTCGCGCTACGAATTCCGACAAGGGCTGCACGATGCATTGAAAGGGTGCATTTATAAGTTGGTGCTAATAGAGGAGTGTACTGTGGTGGCAGACGCAATATGCGACCCCGATTTACGGCCTTATCTCAAAACGGGATCGCGTCTCCGCTGGGGACAAAAAAGGTTCTGGGAGCGCCTCAGGTATATGATGCCCGATTCGTCACAACCGAATCATAAGCGGCAGAGCCACAACTATAGGAAGAATATAAATACTTATACGTTGGATTCTTCGGTGCCTAACGGTGGTAATCGTACGATGCCGTTTCCGAATAAATCGCCTGTGATAGATGGTGGGCAGGGCGCGAGTGCGCCGCCTGAGTATAGTAGTGAAGTGCGTCATTCTCCGTCAGTGGCGAGGCAGACACAAGGAGTAGCGTACGGGCCGGACGGTCGGCCGATCTCAGACCACATATATTCCTCCATAGACTCCGACTATTCATCCTTGGAGCAAGGGATGGCCCCAGGTCGGCGGCGCGACCTCCGGCAATGGCCGCCTCCACCTCCCCTCGTGGACACAGGCAACGCCGTGCAAGCTTACCTAGTCTAGATGGGCCCGTGCCCCGCTTCCAGTCAAAACTATGTAAATAAATGTTATTTTAGTGCGCTGTAAATATTGTAATTATTAGAACGTAAGTGCTATACCAAATCTATGTAATTGTACTATTGTCTATTCGTTATCCTGTGTATAGATTTCGTAATAAAATTAAAGACTGCTGTAGAATATTGTATTGTAAATAGCGAAAAACAAGTGATCATAGTGTCGGTAATATGGCGTTATTTATACAAAATAAAACTAAAAGATGAAGATTTATAACATTGATTTTTATTCAAAACCTCAAACTGATTAGTATATTTTCATAAAAAAATCTTAATGACAAACCAGATAACATTTCAAGGTCAACAAAACTACTGTGAGATAAAACGTAATAAATGACAAATAACTTTACTGATATTCTGACAATGTTCATATACGTCAGTCTGCATCTAAATACCTACCTAATTACGTAGAATTTTGTCACATTTTATCTTGATCTTGTATATTATGTACTTATACCCAAGTTCCTACGAAAATATTCATCAACACACTTATCATTATCAAAAGACAAATAAAACACATTCCAGGTCATACTTGCGATACCCATCCCAACGATGATCAAGTGTTAAAATTAATGAAAAGCTCAAACATATCCGAACGATGAAAGTGCAAAAGCAAATATAATTTACATATTTATGGCAGGCCACTGTTGAGAGGCCGGCTGGCTACTGAATACATACGTAACAAGTAGGTACTTTAAGTCACAAGGGCGTATGTGAAATACTGTCACATAATGCTAAAAGGCGTATGCCACTAGGAAGATCATTCAGAGATACGTCCTTTTGCCTCAGGAGAATAGAGTTAGGTTAGTCCGGTTACGCCCGTACAGCCCTCCGCTCGAGTTATGTTTCGTATGTGTCCAGTGTCCACTTGTTTTATAGGCCACTTGTATTCATGGCTGTATAATGTACTATTCTTTGGGCCGACGGACTCTAGAACAACGCAATCTCAGTGCATCGCAGATTTTATTATCAATGATTTTAGTAAATGACATCCTCATCTGTGAGGAAATGTAAACTTGATTATTGAACTTCGTTACGACTTGGTTGTGTTTATTTTTCTTCAAAAGTGTCTATTTTACACTACAAGTCGTTTCATGCTTTGTTATGCGTCAACTTATCGACGTAGTAAATAGTTTATTACCGAGACTCGAAATATTTATACTACAAATCAATTTATCTGTTAGTGAAGTATTTATGTGCTTTTTATTAGCTCAGTATCCAAACTAGGCAAGTAGTCAGTATCATACAGAAATTATTAGTCCTTTAAAAATGTAAGATGAATAGGTATTTTTGTATGTTAATATGTCTAATCATTACGAAAAACATACAATATATATACGCAGCAAATCCATGTTTTATCAATTCGTGCAAAAACACGTACCTACAGCTCCTTCAGACTGGGATGGCTATACATATTAGGTTTTTTTTAATAAGCTTGCAGACTTATGTACTAAGAGCAGAAGCAATAGCCGCCATTTTAAAAAGTAATAAAATCTAACCCCTTCGAAGCATGTGGCTTAATAAACTTCGTCGCTGAAAGGCTTTTAATAATATGGAACAAGAGAAAAGTTTTAATTCACTAACGAATTATGTATTCGAGTATTTAATGCCTGTTTTTTCGTTACAGTACCTAACGAGTATTATTAGGGTGAAGCACTCTCTAAACGTTTATATAGGTCATGTTTTTATAACAATCTGCTTTAGTTAGAGTAAAAACGCCAAAGTCACTCCGGGGACTAAACAGTGTCGATTTAGAAGTTGATTGGCCCATTTATGAAAATTTAATTGAATGTGACATTTATGTTACAATTCGAGTTGAAAGAAAATTATTTCGATAACAGTTGTCATTCCTAGACTTTCTATAAAAATCAGCACCGGTAGAGAGATCACGTTTAATATCAGACATGAACCATTCGTTGTCGCACTTAGATACAGACTTGCTGGTAAGGGACGAATGCTTTATGTTGGGTATAAATGCCACATGCTAACTACATACCTACCTATTTAAAAGCTTACATTTTAAACGACTTGTCAAAGATTCGTTATGACGGCTGTTTGTTTTGACGTCTGTCTGTCTAGGATTCTCATATGCATTGTAGAACTAAGTACACAGTGATTAAGATAAGTAAAATACTTACATACTTAGCTAAGTACATTTTTTTAACTCACCGGACATAAGGTCTAAATTGCTGTGTTAAGGCGTGTAAATGGCAGGATGAATCAATAATATCAGTAAACAGTTTCGTGATTACGTAATTATTGTGGTCCACCTGCCTGTAATGAGTCTCAACGCACTTCAAATCGTCTTTTTTGGATTATTATGCTCCTTCTTATTATTCAAGTTAAGTAACATTTTAATTTGTTTATGATATAACAAAAAATCGTCCTACTGTAAACAATACAGCTGGAGTGCGTTTTGACTTTCAAAATGTGACGTTCCCAGTAAGAATTCCTCATGTCTCTGTCTTTCAAAAGCAAAATGACAGAGACATAAAACAGGGGACACGTCACACGTCAATTACTCGTAATCGCACCTATTTTATTTACGAGTATTATTTGTAGATACAAGTTTGGTCTGCACTGTCACTGTCTACGATAACAACGTTCTGGCGTTCGATTCCTGAAATACTTCGTATAGTTATTTTACTAACTTTGTTCTCTAGTGAGTGTTTCCTAAAAAAAGTTCTTTAGTGTTTTATTTAAATGAGTGTGAAAGGTCTAATGCTAGACACTGATCCATTAGTGCCTTCAATCTTAGTCCATAGATTAGATTAGATCAGATTTCTTTATTTCATAAAACAAATTTACATTATAAGTCAATTTTAAGCTAATTTACACGATTTATTTAATGATCGTCAAAAAATGAATATTAATTGAATAAAATGTCACAGTTACAATACAACATTAGTATGGTATGTTACAAAATGATTAATGATAAAGACAAAATAAGGAATATAAATATTGATATTGATATCTCGTAATGATCGTCAAAATAAAAACTAGAAAATTGATTTATTTATTTATTCAACCAACCTACATTTACAGCATATGACCAATCATGAAAGTTATAGGTTATAGTATAAGTAACAATATTAACTTATATTAAATAACGAAACATTAAAATTATCAAATTATAAAACAATTGAAATTAAAATAACCACGTCAAATAGATTATATGTCCATATACTCACATACAGAATACAATGGATGTTCTAATAAAAAGTTTCTCAGCTGACGTTTGAATGTTTCGTCAGATGGATGCCTGGGTTTTACCACCATGTACATACCAATAAAGGTGACAAACAGGGTATCTAGAAAACCATTATCAGCCACAGAACTGTGTAGTTTAATTTTAAATAATACTAAATAGTTACATGCATGCATTCACGTCCATGTTCCTAGAGGAGACACGCTGGTCAAATTAAATAATAAAAATACCTTCTATGACAATTACTGTTTATTTTTTAGTTCTTTTAAAATTTCAGTTATTTATTATTTCATTTAAAGAAAAGGTTTTTAAATATGTAGAATTAAATAACTTTACTTGAATGATTGTACGTTAATTGTTCTTGCTAGTTCTTCTTTCTCTTAAATGTCCTCTCAAAAGTACACTTGGCAAACACAATTCCATTCTCAATTATTTACCATAATCGGAAATTCACTTTGGCTCCCAGCCAGTACTAGTATAGAGCTTTTCCTGTCTTGTACCAACTTATTGTTCATACGACCGTTCATTGCTTCACTGAGAATAATAAGAACTTGATTTGATCCTAACTTGAACGGTTTTCGACTTTGGTCTCTTAGTAATAAAGTTTGATTTGAGGTTAGCAGAAGAGCAGGTAAGGTATTCGTCAATGTCATATTTCGGCTTATCCCAAGTGACTAATTGCTCAAAAACGTCACCTTTTTTCTTTGAAAACATTTATAAAATGCTGTTACGTAGGACAGCTAAGGAATTATGAAGTAGATACTAGTGTGAAGGCATTGTTCAAGGCATTGTTATTTGAAAAAGATTCCATCTGACCTTGGCATTTATTATTTCATCATATGTTGTATGGAGTGAAGTACGAGTATTTATAACAATAATTTTAAAGAGGTTGGCTTACTAGCACACAGCACAGCAGTTTGTTGCACAGTTTCAATCTTAATTCA
Source organism: Epinotia bilunana (assembly GCA_947049275.1). Taxonomy (NCBI): domain Eukaryota; kingdom Metazoa; phylum Arthropoda; class Insecta; order Lepidoptera; family Tortricidae; genus Epinotia; species Epinotia bilunana. The sequence goes on along the minus strand of OX346263.1, from coordinate 19,694,523 downwards.
TAACAAAAGAGATAAAAACTTTTAACCATTAGGCATTAATATCAAACGTCCGGTGCGCCCTTATTTCGAACAAATGTATGTAGTTGAAATTTATTGAAAGACTCGCAACTAGGCTGCAAATTATTGAAATTATCAAGGCTACTGCATTTCGAGGTTGGTTTACAATCCATAGCCACCGGTATCATTAAGAAACTTTTTATTATCCACCCGTAATCCACCGGATGCCGTATCCGCCTCGGCGCGTGATCAACTCCTCAGAGGCACCGCCTTCCACTCTTGAATACTTAATGCAGTTCTACACCACCAAGCTACAACGCCGTAACTACGCACAGTTTCCCATCGAACACGCGACGTTTTTGCTTAGGAGGCAAGCTTGCGAAGACTAGCAGTGGATGCGGTAATAAGGAATTATGGGTGTGTCGTTCAATTGCGTTGTAAAAGTTTTATGGTGTATTGACTTTGTTTTGTGAGCTGCTGTTTGGTTAAGGTGGAGCTTGAGCGAGTTAAGTATACAAGCAGATGTTAATAGAGTTTTGTACAATGTTAAAAATAATGTTCTCATCAGCTAAGGTAACGAATTCAGACTTTTTCGTGATGATTTTTGAAACTTATATTTAACTAGCTGTATAACTCTATTATTATTATTAAATTATTATATAGAGCCTGATGTGTTGCACTGCTGGGCAAAGGCCCTCTTCTTCCTTTCTATACGAACAGTAAAACAGGAATTTTAACAACAAATCAAACAGCTTTTCTTATTCACCATAATATATAGGAGCAATTATGGTATTCAATATATTCTATTTTTAAGGTTTTAATACCAATATTTAAATAACTTCCGTCAAATAGTCTCTAGGCTATAACAAAAAAATAATGAATGCTCCCAATAAAGAGCTGTTAGCTCATTTCCCAGGCAGTCCATGGGCAAAGCAGTTTATTTCCATTATCTCAGAGTAACGGTTTAGAAAAGTCTCCATAAACGTCCGTACTTTGTCGCTGTAACCATTATTGTAGTCACATGCTACGTCAAAGGAACTCTTCACCAAACGAACAGTGACGATGTATGAAAACGGTCCAGCGATTTTAGTTAGTTCACCGCATCGCACTTTAGTCCAGTTTGGTTGCATATTTCATCGGTATTTTCTCTTTGACCTGCCTACCTTTATTGGAAACAGGCTTGATTATACATGTATAGGTTCCTATGTATAAATTTTTTTTTTTTTTTTGAACCTGACTGTTGCTATAATAGGACGAACCCAATATAGCGACCTATGTATACAACAATATCATGTTCATATATACATATATATTATAACAGCCGTTGTAGAGATATTTCGACGAAAACTAGAACACACGGCATGCAGTCTTAGCAAATAGGTAGTCTTTGAGTTAATGTAATGGCTTAACTTAACTCAAAACTCTGCCTGCTTCTGTCTAAAATAGAACATAGGCTCAGCATCCAATCAATAAAGATTTTAACCCTGCTTTCATGTCAGCCATATTGTGCTAAGCCATATCACACTTCGTGAAGTATGATATGGCGTGGAGTATGACGTCGTGGCGACGTCCTGTCAATTCTTACTATTTCCGGCTGAAACATTTGAGTATCATATTAATATTAATTAATCGTCACTTTATTCCTAATACTGGTTCTGGAATGAGGTGATAGTTCAGTGAAAAGTGAAATTCATAAATTTTCGAGGAATAGATGGAAAACTCCATGTCCACGAAATAATTTCGCCCACCGGCGACTCTATGCCGCAATTGTGCAGTCATTATTGACACGTGAATGAATCAAATGATAAAATAATTATAATTGCTATTTATTAATAAAATAGTCAGGTTCCACCATCATAATCATAATTTCAGTCATTGCTAGAAAGCTCTTTCCTTTTCAAAAGTCAAAATCATTTATTTGTAAACATACTTAGGTATATATCCAAGAAAAAAACTTAATATTATGTATAGTGCCATTAAGGTATACAAATATTTGATGACAAGATGGTGCTTCCTTCTAATTTACAGTTAACATAAATGTTGGTACTTACAAATGAAAACTGGAAATCTAAAATAGTATTCGAATAGGTTCTTAATAGGTTATTGGGATAGTATTTCAGTATGACATCGAATGGCATGAAGGCAATTGAGTAATTTTATTGTTTTTGCAGATTGCTTGGATTTAATTATTGCTTGATTTTATTATTACAACAAGAACAGTGTTTCTAAAGGTCCCCGAGGTATATTACTTAAACAAAGAAAAAAACATGTCCTTTGTTTTTTTTAGTGTATGAAACAAGCATTTTCAAAAAGATTTTTTCTTGACGCGATTGTGATCAAACTTGCTGAAACCCTATGTGCAAATTCGGGCACATACCTAAGTGAGGTAAAAGTAAGAAAACCGTTTTCTTTTTTTACCTACTTGTTATTAGGATTGTCGCGTCTTAAAGTGGGTACATTCTTTAGGTACTCTTAGACAATGTGACAATTGCATAACACGGAGAATTTCCACAAAATCCAGTTCGCACGCCGCATTCGTTTTATTTACCTTTCTACTGCACTAACATTAGCATTGGTAATTTATCGCAAACAGTCGAAATTGCTCTGTCATGCCGAATATTAATGACTGGCTAAATAAACTAGTATTTGTAGCCCGGTGCCCTAGTCAACTAAGATTCTCTGTTGACGTCCAAAAAAACAGAAGCACAGAGTAAATAATATTAATTTCGAACAGAAGGTTCTCTATTCAACAAAACCGATGTTTGAGAGCTAGAAAACTGAAATCATGCCATCCCGCTCTGATGGTGGCTTTGGGGATGTATATTAGCTGAGTTTAACAGAAATGCATGGTTAGAGAAACAGGCCCAACAAAAGGTACTGTTTTGTAAAAACTAAACTGGTAACGAGACTCATAATAAAATTCTAGCACACGTTCGCTACAGTACTCGACTGCGCGACAGCGAAACAATTTGTTAGGTAAGTAGTACCTAATAGGTAATCATATCATATACTTACTAGTGGCTCTGTGACCTGTAGAACTCACGGGTTTTCATTCGAAAAATTTTGTTTTTTTGAAAAAGAACTAAAAACTAAAAAATAACTAAAAAACACAAGTTTCATGTGCTCTGCCTACCCCTTTTAGGGATAAAGGCGTGAATGTATGTATGTATGTATAAATACTTATACATACGTATATCGTCGTCTAGTACCCATAGTACAAGCTTTGCTTAGTTTGGGACTAGGTCGATTGGTGTGAGATTGTCCCCAAATATTTATTTATTTATTTATATTTTAACAGTAGCTTTTCGGTAAAATTGAAAGAGAAAACCAGTGTATATCCCAATAAAGTGTTGTTTTCCCGCTAGGTTGTAAGGGCACATGGCATTAGTTCTATGATAAAGTCAGGGTTCCATATTGCAGCCATTACGTGAACCTGCCGGCACTACAGAATACCAGTTAATTAGATTCATCACATTCACATTAAATTCGCATTTCAATGTGGTTGGTTTGCTGGTTCTGATACTTTAACTCGGCGCGCGAGGAAAGTTTTACAGGAAATAATCAAAGCATCCAGAAATATTAATTATTATATTGATCTTATTTATCTTAGGTAAAAAACCGGAGAGAAAACAGTCGAGAACGTTTGTATGTAAAATGACCCCCCCTCCTTAATGTTTCCTCTTAACTACAATTTACAAAACGATGTTTTTTTTATTTGCATGTTTTTGAGTTTTGCAGTTAAAATTCCATAGCTATCACTGTTGAGTGCCACTGGTATTATCACGAATAAACGTATATTTAACGTCGAAAGAGTGAATGAGATACTAGTACCAAGACTGTATTTCACAATTAGATTGCCTAAATTCATACAATTATCTAGCATAGAACTTAGTTAGCTGCAGCTTTTACCAATTTTGTTAACCTGTTTTGAAAAAGAGTAAACATTCAACCGTTTTTTAGTGAAAATGATTGCCTTTACTAAAAAAATATTTACCAGCCGTGTATGACGGCAAATAAAAATGCACGTGTTAATTAAAGTATCGCGTGTAAGCGGCTTTGCTGAGTGAACCGTGGCGCAAGGCTTAGTCTTAATACGAATTTGTTAGCATTATAACACGGGAATTGGGTTGGAAAGAACGTTTACACACACCGTTTTAGGATAGACGACGCGCATAACACCTCCGCCCCGCTATTCTGTAATTTGTTTTGAGCTCACCTCATCGCTCACCCAGAAATATATCTTGACACCGCGATTCGTAGTTACTATAAGCGTAGGTAGAGGTCTAGTTTCGTGACGGGTGACCGGCGGGGTGAGCCGCATTAGCGCGTAGCGAATAACAGCCCAGTCCCGAGTTGAAGGCTGTCACAAAAGATATAATTAATTATTTTCAAACAATAACAGCCCTGGAGTTGCTCCATGGGCACCTGTTTACAGGCTACAGTGACCGCTTACCATCAAGTGGGCCGTAGGATTGTTTGCCGCAAAAGTGGTATAAAAAATATATTGCTAAAGATCGTTCAATCAACGGCGACGCGTCCCTCTTTTCTAATAGCGTACGGCATTGTTTTTCCATAGGGAAAACTCGTAAATACGAAGTGTAGACAGATTAATTACTGCATTAAATGATTGACATTGATAATGTCCAATAATATGAAACAGTATCAGTATGTCTAACTACCGAAAACTGGTCTGAAGTCTTAGACGTTTGACATAACTAAAATAAGACCTATGCACCACGTGGGCATTACCATCTGATGATGACGACATCAGAGATAATTAAATATTATATTGCCACGTTGGGGTAAAACATTTAATGAAATAACAAGCATTATTAATTAATACTCCATTATTAATCGTCTGTTTCCGGCTTCATTACCCAGTCAGTGGCAATAATTTCATTTCCGATATCTGACGCAGTGTGTACCTAATAAACCAAATATTTACCAAAATGCAGTAAATAGGTACTCAAATCAGTGAAGGGTCGACAACATTTCAATTCATCTTGCAATTTGAATGTCATGTCGGTAAAAGACAACTTTTCTTAAACATGCCTGGCCTCCATCATAGCTTCGACTGAGACCCAGTATATAGTAGTCAGCCATGACAGTGAGCTACCACTTTTGCACCTTAATGTACTTACAAACATGATGTCTAGAAGTGGTATAACCGATAGCCGTTGGGGCGGAAAGGTTCTCTAGTGGCGACCACGTATACCGGTAGGCGCTGCGTGGGTAGAAATAACTCCTTATTTCTCTTCTTCTGGCTGATGACCCGGTAAAGGTCGCGGGAGTCCGCTGGACGCGGGTGGCGCAGCACCGGTCATTGTGGCACACTTTGGGGGAGGCCTTTGTCCCGCAGGGGATGGCTTTCGGCTGATATGATGATGATGATAAAAAAAAGGCGTCGAAATGAAACAGAGGTCATTTTTAAGAGCTATTTTACGCGAAATATTTACGTAGATTGCGATAGCTAATAAGCCCGTATAATTCTCCAAGAAATCAAATCTGAACATTTCGATCTTCGACGTGTTACCTCCATTGAAGCGAGATTATACACAGAATCATTCTAAAAGTATTTTCCTATTCATATTCGCGTTACATACGGATGAATAAAAAAAGTACTTTTACTTCGTATATCAGAGTTATTGAGACATTCATTGGAAAGAGCTAATTTAATTTCTCCCAACGTACGTTGGCGTTAATAGAAATATACTCGGCTTTGAATTTATCCATGCTTTTGTGTTAGTAAGAAATCCAACATGGTACTTTGCTAACCTCATTCGTTTTTCATTAGGTATCTATTATAAGCATGTTGATATCGTATACGAAACCGTATCGTAGATTGAAATGACGAGCCTTTCGTGGAATAGTACAAGTATATAATATTGGTCCGTATTTGCTTTTAATTAAACTGGAGCAATACCTATATTGGAGCAAAAATATTATAAAAATATAGATATCGACTCCTCTTTTCCTTTGTTACGTTGCTTGCGGCATCATGTGTTCTTAATAAATGAATAATATTACTATGGTGATATCATTTGACTCCTCGTCGTGTAAACAACATTGAATCTAAAAGCCACCGATGAAATGATGTCCTGGTTTCGATTCCCGGTAAGGGCAAATGAGTGTAAAGATGAATATTTATTTCTCAGTCTTGGATGTGTTCTATATTTAACTAACTATAAAATATATCTTCGTCTAGTTGCCATAATGTAAGCCTCATTGAGCTTACCATGGGCTAGTTCCGTTTGAGTAAGTGTCTCTGCGACCGAGCTGTGCTCGGGTGATAATAGATAAAATACAAAGAAAACTTATTCTCCCTGACATGGAAACTAGCTAGATAGATAATTCACCCTCGTAAACCCATGTATTCCAAATTTCATCGAAATCGTTAGAGCCTTTTAATTTTGAGAACGTAATTGCAAATGAAAATATATATTTATATGCAAATATTGTTAGTTTAATAGTATAGGTAGATAGAGGGGAGGCGAGGAAGAGAGCAATCAGCTAAAAAAGAGTTGATGTTAAATCATATCGAGATGTGAAAGAGGTTGCCTAGGATCGGAGTAGATGGAGGGCCTACTTTGAGCTACACCGGACAAGAGCTTTATTAGCTCTTAAATAAGTAGCAGAGAATAGTATAGATTGTCTCCCTAATATTTATTTATTTCGTTTTAAAAGTGCGAGGGTGTTGTTGACGGCGAGCTCTCGGACTATGTCTTTAAGGTATCGGAGGGAAACCGTCATAATAGATTCTGACATTCTATTTTGCTTAATCGCGTTCCCGTCACATTACTGCCGTATTACTCTAAAATGCCGTACGTCTACAGATTTTAAAGAGAGATTCGTCGCTTTAATTTTGGACAACACATTAGCACTTCACCCGTCATCAGTTCACATATCAAAACGAATGTGGATCGTGCTTTCACTTGTGGTCTGAAATTTAAAACCATGCATTATAAAGATGTACAATCCGTCATGGTCCAATAGAACCGTTTTCAACTTTACTTTCACTTAATGAACCAACACTTATTTCACACTTTTCCCAAAAATTTCCATTTTTGAGCGTAACGAAACGGATTCACGCATCACGTTTTATTAGGTACGGTTTGGGACGCAAATTACGGTTGTATTTTGTATTGCATCGTAACTGAATTGATTAAGGCTTTACCGAAACGAGTAATCTTCTTTCAACTTTGCGATCAATTGATCGAAATTATTTGGTTATCAGATGGCTGACACCATAACAGCTTCTACCAGCGAATTTGCTGAAAAAAATGTAAATAAATAAATATTAGGGGATCATCTTGTACGCAAATCAACCTAGTCCCATAGTAAGCTCAATAAGGCTTGTGTTATGGGTACTAGACGAAGATATATTTAATACACATAAATACTTAATTACATAGAAAACTTTCAAGACTCGGTAGACAATTATTCATGGTGATCAGAAGCTCTAGTATGAGTTTTACGGAAACAAAACTTTACGATCGCGTTTGCGTTTTACCCTCAATTTGTATGGGATTTGACAGCTAAACGCAAACGCGGTCGTAACGTTTTGTTTCGGTAAAACTTATACTAGAGCCTCAGACAAATATTTGCCCTAACGGTGGTCAAATAAGCCATAAGCATAGTATATCACGATCCATTACGACTGTCAATGATCTAGCGGTAAAACTAACATGTTCGGCCACGAGGCTTGTCCGTGTACATGTGTGTAGTGTTGTTTGGGAGTCAAGGTACGCCTGCAGTCTTGAAAATTGACGTAGATTTTTTGGTATTATAAACTAGTAAAATGAGTTAGCAACTTGGATACCAGAAGTTCTCAAACCGCCTAAAGCCCTAATGCATTTCAACTAATGCTGTCATAGACAACAACCAGAGTCAACGGAATTTAATGTGCATTCAAGAACTGACCGCGTTGGTTACCTCGCTGTCGATACGGGGCTGTTATTGGGAACGCGGTAATGCGCCTCACCTCACCCGTCACGCCCAACGAAACTAGACCTCTACCCACGCTTAATTACTATGAAAAGCGGTATATTTGTGGGTGAACGGTGAGTGACGATAAACAGAATAACGGGGCAGGTCCGCGAGCATAGTTGAGGACATGATCGCTTCTTACGTCAGATGTCGATCAATTGTTATCTTGAGATCGTATGTTATGCGTCTCGGCAGGTGGCCCGTTTACACTTGTCGTGGTTGATAAAAACACAAATTAACAATGAACGCGAATATTTGTCATGTTACCAAATTACGTGCGGTATTTTTATTATCTCCGGACCGAGCGGAACGATTTCCCGCGACTCAAAAGGGTTATCGAGGCGAAAACTTGTTTCATTCTCAATCCGTTTAACAGGACTACAAAGATTCTGTTGTCGGCCGTATATCTTTTTGCCACGTCAACGACTAAGTAAAACAATTGACCATAAAATCCGACGTACGTGTCCCATACAAAAAGAGAAAGCCGGCTCCATTCTAATGCCCCGTTTCTTAGAACATTATGTCTTATTTAAGATACGACAGAAAAAATAGCTCACGGTTGGAATGAATAAGACGAAATGGGTCGTAAACGGCCAAAGACAAAAGTCGGTGCTACCGGGCAGAAATGTTTGGGTTGCTACTTAAGTGCGCTAAGTTTATTGCGACATTGTTACACATCTGCACATTTTTCTCATTCAGGGAGTTTTGACAGCTAAACAATGGCTCCTGTTTTGTAATGAGCGACAAAAACATTTGAACAATCGACGGGACGCAAACGTCTTAGAAAAAAAAAGTAGAATTGAATACGCTATTTATTACGCCTTATAATGAGTGCCGAAAATAGATTTTATATGGTGATATTACGGAACAAACTTTTTGTCTGAAAAAACATGGGGCTTTTCTTTTCTTCACTACCTACAGCTACGGTCTTTGTTATGAAGTTTTAGCGAATAAAATTTATAGTAGGTTCAAACTTGTGCTCTGAAATTCTTGAACATATTATTATGTTTTTATATTTGTAGTAATTTTTAAAACATCTTCCTTCTTCAATTCTCAGTCACTTACAACATACGAATAAACAAACAAACGAAAGGCCATTTGTTACCTACCCTTTCAAGGATCGGTAGCGGTGTATTTAAGTAAGAAAAACGATGTGTACCACTGTACGTATTTAACCGTCTTTAAAATGAGGGCTAAATTTAATTTATTTAAGAAAGGAATTTTCAAGAATTAACATTTATTTGACTAAAAGACTTGAAAGATAGTGCCGAATGCGACAAAAAGAATAGCTTAATCAAGAAGGATTATTTTTGTAAAACGATGCGTAATTAATGTAATTGTACTACTTAATTATATATTCCATCCTTAACTATTATTTTATTGATTGTTAGTCATGTAAATGTCACAAAAAACACATTTTGTTTTATTTAGCGTTGCGTAGTGTTGTTTTTTTGTTTTTTTTTAAATACGTAGGTACTTGAAATAAATCTCCTTTTATAAAAACGGGTGGCACCGTACCGGTCACTTTGGCACTCTTCGGGGGAGGCTGATGTCCAGTAGTGGACTTCTTTTGGCTGATATGATGATGAAGATGATATAAACGTATAACATTGTAACTCAAGCCGTTTTGCTATAAAAGATTGTGCTCTATCGCTATCACATGGATATTTGCCTATTCTACAGATCGCCATACGATTAAATAAATAAGGAAAGATTGTATGCAAAAAAAGAAAAAAAAGGCTGTTTTGATTTAATCATTTTTTATCCTTTAAGATTAAAACATAAAACGTAAGCATAGCTTAACCTTTGAGAGATCTTTTATCGTCGATAAAGATTTTATTTTTTATTTGCATACATAAACTGGCAATGTTTAGAAAGGGGTCCTGTCCCTTGACTAAACAACTTTTAGCCAAATGTATCACTTGACAAATGTTTCATTTGACCTAATGCATTTTTCGTCAAAAAAACGGTGGTACTTTCGGGTATTCTTTGAATATCATCAAATAGAAGTCATTAGGTTAGGTTAGGTTTGTTTTATAATAATCCTATAAAGATTTCTATTTAAGAAAAAAATGCATTAGGTCAAATGAAACTTTTGTCAAATGAAACATTTAGCCAAAAGTTGTTTAGTCTAACATTAGTGAACCGTCTAGACAATATCAAAGCGTTAAAACACATCGACACTTTTTCATAAACACGTACGTATATTACTTTGTTTACACTGACTTTATCAAAACATCACCTTATTAAACCATGTAGCTTTTACATGAAGCCCAGTAATAGAGAATCTAATAGGTAAAGCAAATCTAACAAAAGGCGCCCTGTTTTGCGTTGTTTCCGATATGAATGCAGGATTTTTTTTTGAATTAATTAGTATGGTCAATGACTGGTCTAGATCGCGTTTTGCCCCTTTTTTAACATACGGTGGGTATATTACTCGCAGAGGCAGCCGACCAAAACCGGCCGCACACATGGAGATAATTACGCTTCCACACACACAACAATACCACACATGGTGATGAAAACTACAGACGACAACTATTATATAGACTGTTTACGACATTTTGTAAATTAGGGGAGCATCATTATTCCGAAAATTCAAAATTCCGAACGCCATTTACCGCAAAATTCGGACGCAGATTATTTAATGAAATACACAAATAGGTTACGTTACGTTAGTATTATATCCTGAAAGATCAAAACAATATCAGCGGAACATGATTTTTCGGAATTATGTAAGTAATTCGGAAAATATATGCTTTCGGACAAATTACTCTTCGGAGTTTTTGTGTGTTCCCGTCAATTACTCTATTGTCATATGTTTTCTAGAAATGAAGCATGGTGTTCTAATTTTAAAGTTTATTGCTTCGATTCTTCATCTACAGCGGACCTAGATGGTTGCCATTTTATCACTTATCGTTGTGAATAAGACATCTGTCACTCTCGCACTCGCATACTTGTCAGAACGTGACAGATGTATTATTCACAGCGTTAAATAATAAAATGTCGACCATGCTACGTCCGCAAGTTGAATATACGTCTTTATTTATAAAACTTAACAAACCTCTCTTAAACATGATTTGTCCCTTTCTCACTTACGCAAATGTCAAAGTGACACACAAAGACAAACCAATTTAAAATACATTTTAATGCAACTTAGCGCACTCAGAGCTTTGCTTTGGTTCACACAGCATAAAATGACCCCGCCCGATATACCGACCGATTAAAATTAAGTAAGATTTTTATCAAAATTATTATGAATTGAAGCGTTTATTCTTAAACAAAGTATCTTGCTAGTGTATTCTAATAGCGCTTCAACTGATGCTGGTTAAATATAATCAACACTTTGATCCTTCATTACGTCGTGCAAATAAATTGTAAATTGCAATGTTAATTTTAAGTTCCTTTTGTTTTGTTCTTTCTTGTGTAATTTGTAACAATGTAACAACTCAAAAATGTAACTTGTATTTGGTTCCCTGCGATACAGGCGAAGCCTAGTGCGGAGACCTCTGGTAATTATTGATATCGAAATTGTGCCAAATAAACCTTTATTACTTAAGTACTTATTACTTACTTAAATACTTAACCTTGGTTCTGCTGCGGATAGCCTCATTTCTGATGCGATCACGCAGAGAAACTCCCAACATAGCCCTCTCCATAGCCCTTTGGGTGACTTTGAGCCTTCTTATGAGGCCCATAGTAAGCGACCACGTTTCAGTGCCATATGTCATCACTGGCAACACACACTGGTCAAAGACTCTCGTCTTGAGACCCTGCGGAATATTGGACGAAAAGATGTGCCGTAGCTTCCCGAACGCCGCTGCCCAGCCGTGTCGGATTCGACGATTGACCTCTCCGGGTGGCGCAGGACCGGTCACTTTGGCACTCTTTGGGGGAGGCCTATGTCCAGCAGTGGAGGTCTTTCGGCTGATATGATGAAATACTTAACACTAATAACCCAGTACCCTTGTCACCGGAAAGTACGGGATACTTTGCGTCAAATCCGGTAGTTCTGATTTTTGCGCTTGTTTATGATGTTGGGCCAATTAATAATTCAAGTTTATGACCTCAAGCGCCGAACGCAACTTTGTCAAAAATTCAAATTTTTATTATAACCCAAAAGGACTAGTTTTTGATAGTCCCTTCTCTGGACGTTCTTAAAAAATTGCTTCAATATGAGACTAAAATTGTCTCTGAAGAGTAGACCCAATAGTTAAGTTTAAGCTTTTCAAAATTCATAATTTTTCAAACTTCGAGGTCATAAAGTCTGCAAAAAATCAGAACTACCGATTGCAAGCTCTGGATGTATAAAGTTACTGGACTATAATACTAACGTTTAACAAAATCCAGATATTGGCTTAATTAAATGCATAAGAAATGCCCCAATATCTCGAAGGTACTAACAGAGAAGGCCATCTCTAATAGCTTAATTATCCCAAAGCCAAGCACTCAACTTAGGATATCGATAAAAGATTTGATTCAACAGTTAAGAGGTCCAAACAGTCGTAAAACAGAAAAAGTAAATGGGACGGCAGTTAGAAAGTACACAAGTTCCGAAACCTTGGGCCGAGATTCTGAATAAATTAGTTTTCGGAACGGTCGAGCCAATAAAAGTTTTAAACAAAAGAATCATAGAACGAAACTTCGGTAGCGAGCAAGTTTTTCAATGATTTACAAAAACAATTGCTTCAAACTAGCATTCAATAGGGAAACATGTGTTTGCCGTCCTCCCTCGGTGTATAGAAATGGTCGCGTAATGAGGTATTTTGGGGAGGAAAAGTAAAAAATAGACAATGGGCAAATTAAATTTTATTCGACAGCTACTGAATGGCGAGGGGTGTTCGCATAATTGTGGTGACACGGCAAATGTGTTCTTATGTTCTGGAAAATAAGACTCAACTTTGATTCGTTTTTTTACACTTGATCATGTAGTGTCGTGCGTACTACGCCAGTAAACGTATTTAAGGCCAGTAAAGGTTTTATAGTCAACTAACTTCATTAAATTTTAAAATAGTAAAGTGCTGCCACTTACGCGACATGTCTTTGGCTAATCAGCCAAAAGTATTCAACTGTTATGTAGTCAAGGGTTCGCCAGCGTATTGCAAATAATGCTTGTGATAATGTAAGCAAGCCCGCTGGATAAAATTAAGCCCGTGGCTGTCCAGAAAATCATTATACTTACATATACACAAATGAAAGATTTTTATAATCGGGGGAATGGTTCTGGAGAGGACGAAAAGAGTTCAAACTGACAAAGCTACATTTCACTTAAATAATATTGTAGTCTACTTGGAGCTTGTCGAATGAAATGAGACACTATTGTTAGCTTGAAACGAACAAGTCTATAAAAAGTGAACGGTAATAAGTTCGTTTCAAATAACGTTCCTTATCAGATGATAAATAACTGGTAGCGAAAGCATATCGCATTCGCGTGGATAATATTATGAGCCATAACGACATAATTCAAGCTATTTCATTATATCCAATCCCTTAGCGGACGGAACTGATTGAGTGAATGTTATGAAAGGAGCAGAATGGATAGACGAGTTATTTCCGGAGTCTTAAGTAAGTGAATTGCGAAACCGTAAGTAGGGTTTGTCAATCGTGGGAACGAAGAGGTTCTTAGTTTGACTGGGTAGTTGTGTAGATCGCTTTTAGAAGAGAAGTATGGCAAACACATGAAAAGAGCCTTTTACCATGATTTATTTTCGTACGATATATCAACGTTTTTACAAGAACGTATTTGAGTATGTAAGTTGTATTCAACATTTGCTAATCATTTTTCAGCCACTTGCCGGTATCCGACTGAACTGAATGTCATATTTTGACGACCTCTGTAGCCTGCCTGCCTACGAAACCGGAGGTCCCGGGTTCGAATCCCGGTAAGGGCATTTGTGTTATGAGCGCGAATATTTATTCACGAGTCATGGATGTTTTCTGACTAGGTCGATTTGTGTAAGATTATTCCCGAATATATTTATTTTTATTTTATTTACTTATGTAAGTTCGGTTACAACCGAATATTATGGCACCACCGATCTGATCTGATGATGGAGACAGGAAGTGGCTATAGCAACTCCTAAACTACACAAGATACGTCGTTCATTGGAACCCAATCAACAAGTAGTTGATGACATTGTAAAATAAGCACAGTCAATAAAAGCTTGTATTCAGAGCAACGACGCGCAGTCGCAGTGTCCAAGGGGCAACCGATGGCTCACGGTATTTCAGCTCGTGTTCACCCCAGTCCAAGATGGCTCAGTTTGAGTTGCACAGGGCGTTTCTACAACGCTTCGGGAGCTCAAATATCGCGAGACATCCGGTTGCCTCTCGGACGCTTAAACTACACGGCATTGCTTTAACTAGTGTAGGTACATATTGTAATAGAGAACGACATTTAAAGTTACTGCTGATTCTAGGCGCGATCTCGATCCATTTAGACATTACAAATTTCCCCAGAAGTACTTACGTTATCATTATCACCTTGATTCATAGTAACTAATAAAATTTTATGATCGAAAGTCACACTGTCTCCTTCAATAACCGTAACTGATAGTACTATGGCCATTGAAATTACTCCATTATCTTTTAGGGCCAAAGTGTTAGAATATTAGTCAAGATCGTCATTAAGGTGACTAATCTTTGCTTACGTCTTTGAGTTCGAAAATAAATCACTCATCATCATCATATCAGCCGAAAGACGTTCACCGCTGCACATAGGCCTCGCCCAAAGAGTGCCAAATAGACCACATCCAGCGGAATCCAGGTCATCAGTCCACAGTGTCGGGGATCTACCCACGCTGCGTCTTTCGTTACGTGGTCGCCACTCGAGAACCTCTCCGCCCCAACGGCCATCGGTTCTACGCGCAATGTGCGTATGTACAAGTAACGTTATAGGTATACTCATAAGCGACATTAGTAAGTTCTCGGTAAAGTCCGAATTCCGCACATCGATTCCAACCCGCCAAATGCCGGAAGTGGCTCAAAGCTTTTTGTTGGTTATATTTCGGTCGTTATTTTGTTGGATAGGCAGATATCATATACACACATCGTTGGATGCCAGATGCCAGATGGACGGATGACTTGAGGAGGGTAGCTGGTTGGATGGCGAAAAAGGGAGAGCGGGTCTTGTGGCGTACCTTGGTGGAAGCCTAGGGCCAGCAGTGGACTGACATACACAATCAGCTGATTTATATGTACCTGTATATACATACATCGTAACTAGAGTGATAGGTCAGATGGCAGTCGCTTTCGTAAAACTAGTGTCTACGCTAAATCTTGGGATTAGATGCCAAAACCGTCCTTTAGGGCACAGCCGGGGAAAAAAAAGACAATCACTCCGAAATCAGAATTTTAAAATGGGATTTTATAAAAACTTAGAACTACGACGACAAATTCGGCCTCTCGTTTATTTAAGATCCGACCGTGTAAGTTACCTACTTTGGCTGACCGTCTAAATTCAACACCTATTTGGATGCCAGCATTAAATTACTTCACAACTACACAGTATAGTGTGAACGCAGTAGGGTTTTTAAAGAGAACTACTGTTAGCTTCACTTTAGAGGCATCTAGAGTAGTTTTAGTGTAGTATCTAAGAAATCAGCAATAGTGAGATAAGGGTTATTTAAGCATGCCTTCTAGTTGTTTCCGTGGTGGTGGTACAGGAGCTACCTTTCTCCTGAAGGAAAATGTCCAAGCAATACATTTTTTGATATGAAAATAATACATATTTCGTACCTTGCCCAAATAGTAAGTGGTTATACTAATATGTTTATAATAGCCTTCTCACTACATGATCAGATTAAGCAAATCAATCATACACGGCTGCACTCACATTATGCCAATAGCCAAGACGATAAGGAAACAGAGCATCCCGGATGGAATTTTGTACGTCTAATTTTTTTGCATTAAAATCAAGATGTTTTACATCTGATGATAGTGAATATTATTAGCAACTGTGGTTAATACCATCATGTCTAATTAGAAACGAAAACAGTATTTATCAACAATGTTTCTCCATCGCTTTATTTTTGTTCTAACTTTCTCATTAACTGCCTGGTTTGTCTCACTCTATTCAGCACTTCTTCATTGGTAACCTTCTCTCTCCAGCTAATTTTCTCCATTCGCCTCCAACACCACATCTCAAACGCTTCTAATATCACCACATCTTTCTGGGTTAAGGTCCATGTTTCACTTCCGCACAATGCTATGCTCCATATGTATGATTAAATAAATTTTATCTTCGTTTCTTTGATATTTTCGAAGTTAATATATGTTTTTTGCTTTGGAAAGCAAATTTTGCCATTGCTATTCTGGACTTAATATCTGGTGTGCATCTGGAGTCTGCGGTAATAAGGCTTCCTAAATATCTGAAAGATTTTACTTTTCGACTGTGGATCCGTTTAAAGAGATAGGTGTGAAGGATAAGTAGAAGAGGGAAGATGATAGGGCACCTCATACGAAATGACAAGTTCATACTTAATATAATTGAAGGAAAGATAGAGGGGAAGCGAGGAAGAGGAAGACCTAGAACAAATTACTTACATAAAGCAGCTAAAAAAAGAGTTGATGTTAATTAGGTCGTATCGAGATGTCAAAAAGGTTGCCTGGGATCGGAGTAGATGGAGGGCCTACACCGACACGAGCTTAGCTCTTAAATAAGCAGAAGAGATATTTTGTTACCCGCGCGCATTCTCAGTATGGTTAGCTGAGGATGTAACCGAAAAACCTTTTTTTTTGTCCCAATTCATCGCTCCTGTACAAGGTATGTAATTCATATACTAAAGCAGGTCAATGAGAGAAGAATGACAACGCATGTTATTAATTGTAACACCTGACAATCACTGCTACTATCAGAGTGAACCGTCTAAGAATAACCTCTACTGCCTGCGCTCTATACTGCGCCACGGCTGGATTTTTGAAGCGTAATGAGTTTTAAAAGTTATTAAGGCAAATTACCTTTCTGAACGGCCGGCCGCGATCAATAAAGACGGTAATGCAGTAATACGTTACATTGATGGGCCGGTAGGCGTCGAGCTTCTGCTACGAAATAATATCGGCTCCCGTGTTGCCCATTAGTTTATGATTTATAGAAGGGTTTGAGAATCAGGACCAGAAGAAATTTACGCTAGAATATAGTGAGAATTTTTAAAGTGAGTACCGATTATCGACATTGCACGAGCAATCTTTAATGATTTTAAGGCACTTTATTTTTTAGCAGAAGTTATGACTTCGACGGCATACATCGCTTTGGACTCCCGTCGCAATAGGTGAACCATGCGTTTCCATACAAATTTCTGTGATTTAAATAAAGACAATCTCCTTAACTTACATAATATCAGCAACAGAGGTCCTAACTGCAAGTAAATGTACTAACTTAGTATTCTCGTGACTACGAATATTAAAAATTACATCAGCAAATAACGAAAACAAAGTGTATTTCAGCTAAAAATATTACAAATTCACGTGAGGTACCTCAATTAAATTGATTAAGTGAACTGTAAACAACAAGTGAAGTGATATTCACACATCAGCTTTTAGCTCCTACTGTATTAAACAATAATAATATTTTTAATGAAGCATTATGTCGCTACGTCTATATACATTGTGCAAGTGAACGAGTGTAGATACGAGAACATAATTCAAATTCAAACAATATGTCAATTTGCGCGCCTATAATTATCATTTCAATAATTTCCTACAGCCCTAACATGTCACGAGCAAGCCCTGCTTCCAAATTGAACGTGTTATTACAGGGATGTTATTTACAACGTGAACCAAATTCAGTTAGGGTTCCGATTATGCATTGTTATTACAAAACCCCACATCAAGATACAAAATATTAGATTATTTACCTATTTCATGATAAAAAATTACATTACGCATACATGAAACAATTTTATTTTTATCACGATCATCAAATAAAAGTAAAAAAAAATATAGTTTTATTCACATTCACAACAATGTTTACAGGCATAGAACCTAATAAGACATTATAGTGTAAATATTCATTATTATAACATTATTTAAATAGTACTATAACATATTACGAGCAATGCTGCCTTTGTGAATTCATTAAACAAATAAACAAATCAAAATAATATCAAGCAGCCAGCCTAATGGGGACCCTGTCGCAGGGACATTAATTAATTTTAGTTTAATTTAATTTTTTATTGAATGTACTATCGAACCAACTGAATCATGACCCACCATAGAACCTTGTTACAATTAACGAACATACGTAAGATCATACGACGTTAATATGTCAGTTAATTGTAACAAGGTTCCATGGTGGGTCAGGATTCAATTTTGTCGATAGTACCATGCAAATTTATATTAATATAGTTACATTACAATTTCTTTACAAGAACAACAGGCATAAGCATAATAAACTTTAAACATGAACATATCAAGAGAATGTCAACAAATGTACTTTGTTCTGCAAGTAATCTGCAATGGCACTTTATGAACGTGTTCAGCTTGAACCAAAATTCTTTCGGATGTCCGGATACTCCGTAGCCAGATATCCCGTTCTTCGGCTGTTCTCCTCTATAGGTCGCATTTCTCAACCGATTCCCGTGAAAATTTGTGAGCAGGTTAAATGAGTTCTGTAGGTCGATCACGTAAAGCATTGTACGCGCGTCGGGTAGATATAAATGTAACTTTTTATATGGAATCATTACAGTGAAATTGTTCTAACGCGCGTTTGGAACGTTACGTGATTACCCCTCTGTTCTTCAGCTCTACAGTCACTAGTACTACTACGGGTAAGTTGGTGAGGTGAGGCATGAAAAACAGTACTCACGTGTCTATATAGATCGTATGATCTACCGAGCTACGCAAAAAGGCCGTATCACACCATTCACATATGAATGTGCCCTAGAGACATACGCCATTTTTAGAACAGCCTTTTGTCATGCTAGCGGATGCCTCTTGGTTAAAACGGTGTAGTTGTAATGAAAACTTGTATCACTATGGCCTTTTGGAACCGGGGGAGTGTTGTGGAGCGTCTTTTGTTTAAATCAGCCTCATTTTGCCCGATACCTGGCTAACGAGACGATGCTAATATGTCGAGCACTCATGTCAACCACGAAATTGCGACGTGAAATGTTGACTACACTACATATCACTATATGGCTACTCGTATTAAATGAAATAGGTATCAAAATTAAACATACAGGTATATTAGAATTTTAATGGAAGCGCACTCTAAAAACTCTATCATCATTTGACTGACAGCTAAAAGGTACGGCACCGACCCCTCACCACTAAATGCGGAAGTAGCCTTAAACATTCAAAACTATAATACTTGCTATACAAACTGAAGAATTGAAATTTTCTGTTAGTTATCTAACGATCGTGTCATCATCACGAATTTTAGAGTTGTCTTCTTGTCGGTGGAGTGTTTTCCATTTATCTCTGTCGTACGCCAGCCCTTTGATTTGCTGATACGACACGACACCAGCTATATCCTTTATTTGGTCCATACAACTGTGCCGTGGTCTTCCCCTGCCTATCCTTCCTTCTATATTTCCTTCCATGATGGTTTTTAAGAAGTTCTAGTGCCGTATCAAATCACCAATCAAGATCGTGTAATGACCAAGAATGCCAAGAGAAATGCTCAGGTAATTAATTATTTCTACGCACCAAACAAACGATTATTACAACTACAGCCGACAGTCAAACTCATATTGAAATATCCCGCACAGTTAAGAAATACGTTACTCAGCGTTTCAATATTGTTACAGACATTTAATTCACGTGGGATCATTTATTATGCCTACACGTAACAGGAAACGAAGATAAAAGTACCACATAGAAAAAAAACCAAAAAAAACTCTTTATCGATCATCGTTTAGGCAGAGCCACGGTCGAAATGGTTATTTAATGTGAAAAAATTATACAACTCTTTTTATTCTAAGGTTCTGGTTATGACTGACTTAATTACCGGTTTACTATGATTTATGGTATAAGTTGGGAATAATTTTAAGTCCGACCAATGACGTATGACTGCTCTCTCTGGTGAACAGGTTGGGTTGCCGCCGGCGTTACGTTGGAGCCTCGGAGAGACCGGCGAGCAGCAGAGTGGTACTTAGTTTTGACCTATGACTATCACGGTGGTTGATGATAGTAGAAGTTAAATTATTCTTACATTGCCGGGAAACAAAAGTCATGAAAATACTCGGAAAACATCAGGCGTCTACTTATATTTGCTACTTTTGGAGGAAAAAAAACGCTGTTCAACCAGACAACAGTGTGTCGTCACTTGTTCCTATTTCCTTACAAACTTTAAGGCTGTGCATTGGAAATTATCGCGTGCTTTGAAACGCCGTTCTGACTAGATTAAGAGACAATAAGGTCTGATTTTTAGATATATGATTCTTGACAATATGATTGTTTATCTAATTTTATCGATACATCATTGCTTAAAATTTCCTCGATAGAAAAAAATTTCAAAGTTGGGTCTGTATTCTCCTTTTTTTACGCAGCCTACTCAAACGATACATTATTTTACGACACAATCAAGTTAAGACTATAGTATTTTATCTCATCTAAAATCTCACTTTATGAAATTTAAATAAAACGTCTCTAAGTTAGGTACCTATTTATCGATTTTTGTCCAAAAAAGCCGTTCCCGAAGTGTTAAATACATCTCTTTTCCTCGTGCGCGGAAGGCATCCGCGTGTCTCTGACTAGGAGGCGTGTTCGGCTCAAATCAAGGCATCGCCTTAAACACAGATTTAATTATCCCATAGGATATATACACCAGGACTGTCTAGCCTCCACATTTCTGAATCTCCCGGTAACTGTATGCCTCTTGGACGGTGTACCTTAGTTTGCCAGATTTGTCAAATTTGTATTTTTCTATATTATATGAAATTTTGGCAAACGATAGACAACCCACGGTTGGACCTATGTCCTAAGTCCCTTCAAGGTGCCTTCAACGAGTACCGCGATTGCAGCATGAATTATTATTCTAACTATAGTTTTTATAACTTCTTTACTATTATAGTAACCAGAAAAATTAAGAATATATTTATTAACGTAGGCAGTCATAATTCAAGTTCAGAAAAAAGAAGAACTATGGCTTTTGTATTTTCGAAATCATACTAGTGCAACGGCGATGTCTTCAAATTAAGTGTGAACAGGTATCTCCTGGGTGAGCGTGATCTATCTTAGGCTTTGTATTAACTTTTTTGTATTGGCTTTGAATGTCAAACGCAATCCTAATAAATAAATAAAAAACAACATTTCAGAAAAGTTTATGTACGTAAATCAATGAAGACAACCAATTCAAAAGTGATCACCCATTTCTACTCACTGATATACCTCACTTTTCTTTGCCGCAGCGCATGCAGCCTTCTTTCAACTGCGCCCGCGCGCCCCTGTTATAAATAATACTATAATGACAAGGAATTACCGTGTTCGCTGCCACACTACATGCTAGGCATTCCCGTTCTTATACTGGTTCATTATCCAAGGCCTGAACCTACTTACTGCGTTATAATTCAGTTGGATTAAACGTGGCTGTTTGTGTTGCCGTTGCTTGAATATTATAAATGCTTGCATGTTGAATGCGTTTCATGCAAGCTTAGATTATCTTGGAATATCTGGGATTGTAAAAGTTGTAGTCAAAAATTTGTGGTTTGGAGATGTTCATGAGTTTCCTATGCACATAATTAGGAAGTTTATTATAGAAAATGGAAAAAGTTTAATTTTACGGCTATTATATTACTCGATAGGCAACCCGGAACAAAAAAGTTATGGAAGAGTTTAGAGTTTGAAACTACGGCTTGCCTCAGAAGAAATAAATGTTAGGGCTTGTCCTGTTTTGGCATATTTTTTTAGTAAGAATTCTATTTGGCATTCATTCTATTGTAACTACCGTGCACATAACTAATGACCTAATTAATTATTATTGTTATTACTGTTTACATTAACTATTTGACTTGTAACTATGGTGTCATCAATAAAGTATTGTATTGCATAATCTTTGTAGCCATAATTGACTTTGCGCATAAACTGTTTTGGCAGAATCGAGATTCGCATAGTTCCATTACGCCGAATTTCAGTAGTCCGAATATTATTTATTCATAATTTAGATGCTCCGAATCATGTCCACGCATAAAATGTAAGAGCATTTTTGTCGAACACTATTCTCGCAGAAATATATAATGGCATAACATTATTTAACCGCCAGCGTGTCGACGTCACCCCGCGAGCGGGGTGCCTATTTCCGCTCTAGGGTTCACAAGCTAACCCTAACCTAACCTACTAATAATACCATTATTACGGTTATTTGTTGTTTTTTACTGCGGGCTGAGCTCCCCTTGTGGAGGGCGTCGGCGGCCTTTTTTTTTGAGGCTGGAGAAATGTGTTTCTCCCCTTCGGACTTAACGAATCAAGTCCAAAGGGGCAGATAACTCCCGGCCCGGGGAAGGCCATAGTGGCGGGTTATGTGGGGATCTCTCTAACTTAACCTAATCTACTATATTCCACCCCGCACTATATCGCATCCCGTTTTAAGTATGCTTAGTACCTAAGTATCGGAAATAAGTAAAATTATGCGTAAATATAATCGGACATAACAATATTATGCAAATTTAAATTCGGACTAACACATTTTCGGAATTTTAGAAATTCTATTAAGTAAGGTTTCTGGCACATTAACATTCGGCGAAAACCGAATATTCCAAGTCTGTTATGCGAAAAACGTTTCGGACAAACAAAGTTATGCCAAATAGAGGGAACCCAAATTTTAGGCAAGTCGGTCGTAATCGGCTTCTATGGGCGCTCCGCCACTAATAGGCATGCAGTACAAAGAGAAAAGAGAAAATTAAGCAAAGTTGAATCGTATTTCATGTATAGGCACTCAGCATTTTCAGACTGCTCTTCATTGGTGACATCTAACCACTTACAGAACACCTGATCAATTAGAAAAGTAAATCTATAGAAAACATGAGTTAATGCATGGAAAACAGCTGATTTCTTCTTTGCGATTTAGTGGTTGGTCTTAAGGGAATAAAATTTCAGATCAACCATCTTCTTTACTTGTAGTCATTCCAGATCATAAATGAAAGAGTGTGTGAAGTAAGCAGTCAAATGAGGACATGACTTCACCTAGTGAAGTAGTGGATTATACGAGTAACTTCCATTGCATAATAGTCTTCATTTAAAAAACTAACATACATATAGTCAATAACGACGTTTGTCGATATACTGCTTTGAGTATTCCAAGCCTTTGCCCTACTAAGGACTTATACAATTTTATTTAAAGATCCAACACAATCCCTGATTGTGCGCTAAGCTCAGATTTCAAGACGCAGCAGAAGCTCACATTACCACACAAGTGGTATTTATTGGCGCAACAAACCGCTCTATATAGACCTTATCCGTATGTGTTTAAGGAGTAATATGCTAATGGTATTGTTGTTTACTGTACGACGCTGAACAATGTCCGTATAGCAGCACGCGTCGTTAATTACATACAAACATGACGCGGTTCGTTATGACGACATTAGTGGTCGGGAGGTGGTCGAAATTTTGAGTCACTCCAGAAGTTAGACTTCATTTCACACAGTTTTTGAGGAATTGAACCGTATTAACGCAGTGTCTGTTTAGTAAGGCCATGCCATGCATTTGATGCTTCACTGGCGTCACCAGTGACGTACATGGCAACCAAATTAAAATCCAAACGCAAACGCTCCGACGTCTTTTCTCGTCTTCTCTCATCACGACTTCGTTTTTGCCGAAAATAGGCCTTATCTGAAAATGTCCCCTGAATGTCATAATAATCAGTTCCTTGTCATATGACCTGCTGTGCCGCTCCAATAAACCCAAAAATCCTGAATTTACTGTCACAAAAGGCAAACCTGTTCAATCAAATAAGTGCTTCAGTTATATTCTTCGTGTCAAACGTTATTTTTCTTTTACACGTTCACGGACAGTACGTCGAGAGACGTAAACTAAAACCCTCGTAATGTGGCATTACGTCTGTAGACGGGAATTTAATTTTCATTAAAAGTGGCGCTCCGTCCACAGCCGAATATTTGTCATAGTATTTATAGGGAGTTTATGACTCTGTGCCGTTTTTGGCTGTAACACAAACCCGCCAGTGCCACAGCAAGCACTCATACTGGTGCACACAAGTTACCTTCATCATGCACACATTGACAGACCGCGTGTTGTGGCACTACGTCTGTAGCCGGACGATTCGCATACAAATATTCTGTTCGTTTCGCCTGTGGCCGTTAGTGCCGTAACACAGGTCTTAGTATTCGTTTGACATGAATACCCGTTTATAGGCGGTTACGTCTCTGGACGTTACTGCCGCAACACAAACATTCAAAACCGAGCAATACGACAATCTGTCCCCAGATGTAATGCCATTTTCTACGGGGAATTTCTGTGTCGTATCACAAAAAAATCAAGATGGTCCTGTGTCCGTGAACTTGTTAATATATTGTGTCCCTTTACTGTACAAAAGCTTCCCCCTTTCTTAGCTACTCGTCTTTGTCCTGTGCTAGTCTTTGCCAACCCGTACAAAATGCATCTAGGACGATGACCAAATAAAGTACTTTTATTTTAAATGTCCACCTCCCAGTCAAAGTTGGTTGTCGGCGCTTCTGTTCTGCAGAAAGGCCCATTGTCCAACAGAACATACGCTTATGCGCTATACCCCGAACACCACTACAATTTGCTTTGCACAAAGGACTTACTTTTATGTGCTTTACATAGTTACTTAAGACTTTTTAGCTGAGGCCAATAAAGACTTATTATATCTGTAAATGTACAAACATTTGTCGGCAATGTGGTTCGTTATAAAGATGGTTTCGTGAGGATTTACTGTTACACCAGTGTTTTGTTAAGGCCATGAATTGAACAATGTAAATCCTGCAAGTACCTAAGTAATTAAGAGTCCAGCTGTTTTTAGGAACGCCGCTAAAATATGCTTTCAATAATTGTAGGATAGTCGCGTCTTTAAAAATGTACACATCATTATCATAATTTACTTGCTCTATTCTGTTTAACTTGGAGTCAATACATTTCTTTTTTTTACAAACCGAGTATAAAGTAATATACCTACGAGTATTTATTGTAATATTACATTAATAATGTCAAATTGCACTCAGTTTTTCTCCTTAATTAACGCTTGTAATGTGATACAAGTTTCAATAACGTATTGTGTGTTTTATTTTATACATATTTCGTTTTATACGTGGTCGGTGGCGAATAAGGCCTACAAAAACCTATATGCCTTATTGCCCTATATGGCTTAGGATTTCTTTTACGCCTTATTATCCTCCTACTTCATATATCGAATTTCGGTATTTTAAGTTATACTACTAACTTAGTGTGCATAATTACTTACTTGATTTTTATATTTTCAGTTTTCGATCACGATGCCTCAATTTCTCCCAAACGAACATTGTGGTCAAAAGATGCCCTAGTGTCTGCAGGTCCTATTACCTATAGTATGATATGGCCTACAGTAAAATAAGGCTGTAACAAAAAGTAAAATAAGGCTGTAAGTATAATAAGAATCTATTTTTTAAAATTATTTTATAGGAAGCAAAGTTTGAGACTGATTATTTCTATACATGTTAATTAGATTGTAAGTTATATAGAGGAATATTTTGATGTAATTCGGTACTAAATATCCATACAATGACTCATATTATATCACAATAGAAGAATATAAACGCATTTGTTATAGTTAAGTGATTATTGATCTCGACAACAAGTTTGTTTTAATTATTTAAGTACGTTAAGGTTTTTGGCCTTTTTATACCACCATATTATAATAAGGTCTATTAGTAAGGTTTTAAAAACCGGTCACTGTATCTCCTTCTCCTTTATGGGAATTACCGCCATTTTTCACATTGATTGTATACTAATTGAAATTAAAGACTGATTCATATATAAATATGTAAATTAAATAATGCTATTTTACATTTCATTTATATTCTCCCTTACTAGGCCTTATTACCCAAAAGTACCTTAATATAAATAACCCTCCTTTCCTCCGGCAGGCGGGTTAAAAGAGGTAGGTACCTACGGTCCGGTAGTACGTTGTCTTTACGAAATTCGGTATTTAAAATAGCTTCCAAATCTGACAGCTGAGGCTAAAAACATAGTGAGGAAACCAGTCTAATCCCAATAAGGTCTAGTTTTCCCTCTGGATTGGAAGGTTAGATAGCAGTCGCTTTTGCAAAACTAGTGCCTATGCCAAGATTAGGTGTCAAAGCGGACCAAGGGCTTCTTAAGGGCACAACGCACAACCTGGAATAACGCTAGGAGGATGATGATGAAGTACAGAGTTGGATTCTTCTACCCACGCTGCGCCACGATTGCCACTCGAGAACCTTACCCCCCAACGGCCATCAGTTCTACGTGCAATGTGGCGCCCACTGCCATGCCACCTAAGTCTAGCGATTCGAAGGGCTATATCGGTTAATATAAATATAAATAACAAAAACGAATGTATAAACAATATATATAAAACTATTCTGTCGCAGACGCTAGCAAAACACTACCTTATAATTAGGCGTCATCCAGTAATGCCCTCAATGATCGTGTCGCTAATTATTGACGCAATCTAGCCTCGAACGATGCCAATAAGCCTCATTTAATACGATGTAATGACACCAGCCTAATTATACAGTTATTGGGCACTATCAAAGGTATTACTACTATTAGGGATAGGTAACGATGTTACTACATGCTTGCTGCCAGTAATATCACAGTAATTTTGGAATCCCACTAATATTATAAATGCGAAAGTTTAGACGTTTGGATGTTTGGATGTTTGTTACTCAATCACGCTTAAACGGCTGAACCGATTTGAATGAAATTTTGCACGAAGATAGTTTATAGCCTGGATTAAAATATAGGATAGTTTTTATCCCGAGTCCACGCAGACGAAGTCGCGGGCGGAAGCTAGTATCAATATAAATTGCGAGGCTTTTCTGTGACCGTTAAGTTAGCCAATGGGATTAACAATCTTCACATGACTTTCATCATCTTTCTAGCGTGGAGGTCCGCTTTGACATCTAATCCCAAGATTTGGCATAGGCACTAGGTTTACGAAAGCGACTGCCATCTGACCTTCAAACCCAGAGGGAAAACTATACCTTACTGGGATTAGACCGCCTTCCTCACGATGTTTTCCTTCACCGAAAAGCTTACGGTAAATAATCCGTACCTACATAAGTTCCGAAAAACTCATTGGTAGGTACGAGCCGGGATTTGAACGCGCGACCGCTCACAATCTTCACATGACTTTAATTACTCATCATCATATCAGCCGAAAGACGTCCACTGCTGGACATAGGCCTCCCCCAAAGAGTGCCAAAGTGACCGGTCCTGCACCACCCGCTTCCAGCGGACTCCAGCAACCTTTACCAGGTCATCAGTCCACCTTGTGGGGGGCCTACCCACGCCGCGCCTTCCGGTCCGTGGTCGCCACTCGAGAACCTTTCCGCCCCAACGGCCATCGGTTCTACGTGCTATGTGCAAGCAATGCTTGTACTATGGATACTAAATAAATGACCTTACCGGCTTTCGAATCCGCAACCGTCAATTTCGTTGGCAGGGTCACTACCAAACTACCTACTCTAGTAAACAGTCGTCGACGAAGTCGTTGAGTTTAGGTTCATTTATTTCTTAAGTCTTTCTCTATACTCACACACACATACTTCACACTGAATATTACCAAGGTCCAAGTTCTAAACAAACCTATGAATACCCAAGCATTAAACAACCAGTACTCGGCAGTCGGACAGCGAAATTGTCTCAGCAAATCGAAATAGAAACTGCCAGTAAAACAAAACGCTATCCATTTTACAGCAAGAATGTCGTGTTAAAGCAAAGGGGGTAATCACAGACACCCGGAGATCGAAGTTCGTATGTCTATCGCTTTCATACGAATTGTGTTAGTAAGAGACGACGATACTTGATAATCGATCTCCGAACTTCGTGGTTATATCACAGGTGTCAAACGCTCACGACCGTCGGTTTAGTGCCAAACAACCGTTTAACCTCTACCGTGTGTCTGCATGATTGTACCTACTCCTTGAGGTCTATTTCTTTGCTTGCAATCTCAATCTGGTTCCCTTGATCGCTTCCACGTACTAACTGACGTGCCAGAAAGAGCGCGAAACATATTTCAATGTGATTGGGATGTAAAATAGATGAATCGTTTCATAGCTAACCTGCTTTGCTGTAACGCCATTTAGATGTCTGGGTTTCGTACAGTTATAAGGCTTTTTAACTTAGGGAGCTGCTTTGTCGTGGGCAGAAACCGTGATTTCCGTAGCAACATTAACCAATTGACACCGAGATACATCTACTTCTAATGTAAATGATTATCACTTCAGTATATACAACTCTGTATGAGCTTTACTGCCGCACAGGTATTAAAAAAATGAACTAAATTGAATTTCAATAGCATAGACATGTTGTTAAGTTGCAATGGTAAAAGACTTTTACGTCACACCTGGCCATAATGCGAGTTTTACTGCACGCTGCGCGTACGGCAAAACTTGCATTGTGGCCAGGTGAAGACGTAAAATTGTGTACTCACCACGGGCGGTAATTCGTAAAGCCCCAGATCGCATATTTATGACCCTCACCTTCGGGTTGGGCCACAAACACCTGCGATCTGGGCCTTTCCCGAATTCACCGCCCTTAGTACGTAATGTACTATTACGTCAGTTCCTGACCATAAAATGCCAATTACCCGTGTGGTAATTAGCATTTCTCACCGTGCGTGAAATTCCACTCCCTGGCCAGGGGAGACATAACATTTTGTACTCATCACGTGCTCTAAAGAAACCCTCTCAGACACATTCTTTATTTTACAGCCTTATGTTAAAAAAATCTTCTATAGTAACATAACCATCTTATAGGATATACATTTTCTTGTATTACGCCTTCGGTGTAGACCCCGTAATTCCAGCAAGTGTCGCAGAAAGTCCATTGTGGTTGTCCCGTTATGATATAGCGGCAAAGAATAAGGAGGCCTCGCATATTACCTTAAAGAGTGTTCAGAGGGGTTATTGCCTAACTTTTCAAACCAGCGTAAGGACAACTCAACTGACATTTTCCCATTTAAAAAACCGGCCAAGAGCGTGTCGGGCCACGCTCAGTTTAGGGTTCCGTAGCCCGTTCCGTGAACCGAACGTATGAGCAAGAGAGTTCAAATTCCCAAATCAAATCGACCATGTATTATAGACAGACACAATACAAGCAATGCTTAGCGAACAATTTTATTATTAGACAACGAACGACCAAAGACAACTAAGCCAATTCAGGCACGACAAATTTTCGACCTAATGTATGGGCGCACCTGATCCGACCCCATTAAATCAGGAAAAATCTTAACAGCGCCATGTACAATATGAGCGTTCCGCGTACAGCGACATCTATCGGCAAATTAAGTAAACTATTGCGCGCGAGCTCAAAGTATGGAAGATGATTTTTATGGGATAATTCTTTTTCACCGTTTTTTTACTTTATTTGAAAGTCATTTCATTGTGATTTTGTAGAAATAACAGGTACATTAACACCTGCTTATACGGTTAAATTACAAACTTAATTCAGGAATTATTTTGTATTTTTTTTCAAAAACTATTGAACCTATCAAGTTCGAAATAATTTTCCTAGAAAGTTTTAATAAAGTTTTATAAACTTTTGAGACTTTTTCATATTTTTAAAACTTATGGTTCAAAAGTTAGAGGGGGGGGGGACACCTTTTTTTTTACTTCTGGAGCGATTATCTACGAAAATATTAACATTATCAAAAAATGATTTTACCAAACCCCTATTCATTTTTAAATACCTATCCAACAATATATCATACGTTAGGGTTGAAATGAAAAAAAAACACCCCACGTTACGTATAGGGGAGGAACCCTAATAAAAAAAAAACACTTTTAATTTTACCACTGTCGTCGTGATTGATATAGATATTAGTACCAAATTTCAGCTTTCTAGTGCTAACGGTTACTGAGATTATCCGCGGACGGACGGACAGACAAAGCGAAACTATAAGGGTTCCTAGTCGACTACGGAACCCTAAAAAGACAGAGTACCGTTTAGAGGTACCCAATCGACCAGCTGAAGACATGAGGCATGTAGTAATTATTCCACCGATAAAAACCACAGCAGCACATTAAATGATGACGTAATTCCAAAGTTGCAACATTTAATAAGGAAAGTAAATATGTGTAGATAGTAATAGAAGCACTACGCAATGCAATGCAACGCACTTTACTTCTACTACCTACATAGCCCCCTTCCATGTGAACCACTAAATAATTTTTACGTCACACCTGGCCAAAATGCGAGTTTTACTGCACGCTGCGCGTACGGTAAAACTCGCATTGTGGCCAGGTGAAGACGTAAAGTTGTGTACACACCACGGGCGGTAATTTGTAAAGCCCCAGTTCGCATATTTATGGCCCTCACCTTCGGTTCGGGCCACAAACACCTGCGATCTGGCCCATTCACGAATTCACCGCCCTAGGTACGTAATGTGCTATGTTTAATATGGCGGGATTCTAAATTTCCTGAATATCCACAGAAAAAATCTAAACCGAGGAGATGGAATTGGGGTAATTTCGCATTATTCTTCATTTGGTTTGGTTTACCAACTTACACTTGAGATCATAGTCCATTCAAGAAACAAATCGACCGTGCGAGGTAGAAAACTCAATTTCCAGTTCTATCACACTTACTCACATTATATAATTCACATTATAGAGAAAATTTCCTTACTATAGTGAAATAGTTCTGCAATCGCAAGCAAGCTTTTGTTAAATATAGTTTTGTAATTCTTGACGCGAGGTAACAAATGTTTAGACAGACAATATATATGTAAAACAAAGACCATTTATGCCTAAAACACAGATTACAACTGTAACCTAGTTTAGGCAATAAACTTGTATATTCGTCCCCTAAGACCATTTCTTTCAGACGCATTGGCGTATTAATATTGTATACGAATAATCCTGTTAGATATAAGTTTTGTTGTTAATAACTTAATTAGATTATATCCACTTATTGTACTATTTTTTGCTAAATAAATCTTTTTATTATTATTATTATTTTTATAATCTCAACCATACCTAGCTGTTTAGAAACATTTGGTCCCTTATTGATTACTGAACCAATTGGTTGCATTCCTAACCTAACAGCCCACAGTGAATTTTCATTAACTTCGTTCCTAGAACTATACATTTTTTGACTAAATAGTTTGATTTGTGTATACGAATATATTTATAAAATGTTGCTATACTTTTTTTTCTGGCATTTTTTTTTAGAAAATCACTGTTGGTATGCCTCAGCTGGAACTAGGGATTGCCTGTCTCGTATTACTTTCCCTATTCTATAAACCACTTGGCAGGCAAACCCTTCCTTCCCGGCCTTAGTAGTAATGTATTATTATTTGTTTATTAATGCTAATTATTCTGCGCCATGTATGGAACTTAACTTAAAACGCTAACACAAGGCTCTTAAACGTCTCTGCCAATATTTACTCTATGCCCAAGATATTATGGAGCTATGCAATTTGTGCAGCTTTGCATGTTAGTCCAGTAACGGTGCCGCCGGAGATACCGTTTATAAGGGAATTGGACTTATGTTTTATGGATATTTAGTTTCAATAGCTATAATATTTAATGGCTTTCTTCGTGGGTAAAGGTATCTAGGTCAGTACGTAGAAGGGAACACGTTTCGTGAAATTGCAGGGGTTTGAACGGCTGTCTGAGAAATGTATGTTTATGTTGTTTTATGGGGTTCTTCCAGATGGGATTGTAATAACAGGTTTTAAAAGAGTTGGCAATGAGTCCACAGGCTATGATGACCATTTTCCGGGTCACAAGTCCATCAACGTTGTATATAGTATGTACATATTTGCATTAATCAATTAAACTAAAGTGCAACTGGGCTTTAAAGCGGTAATTATATTTGTTCCTGAGTCATGGATGTTTTCTATGTATTTAAGTTTATATTTATTTATATAAGCATGTGTATCTTCGTCTAGTACCCATAGTACAAGCTTTGCTTAGTTTGGGACTAGGTCGAAGTGTAAGACTGTCCCCTAATAAAATATTATTTTTTTTAAGTATCGAACAATACGCCAACAAAAAGTAGAGTACACTTTCCGGCGAGAAGACGCAAAATGTTATACACTGCATGCTTTTCTCCCATTACATGACGTTATTTACTCATTAGGTGTTACATAAAGTACTAATTTTTAATTAAGTGGATTAGTAAGTATTTGTTACACTTTTACTGCGAATCTTCATTCGATTCACATTTCAAATTGCAAGTTACAGTTAAAATGGGATCTCTGCGCCTGATTGTCAATTGTTGCGATTCTATCGATTCGAGTTACTCGTACCGATCATCGGTAGTTATTTTATCGTCATTTGTTTTTATACCCGCTTCCGTCAAGTTACCGAGAAGAGATCTGTTTGGTGTAGTATCGAATGCTCGACGCAATCGATACGATGTAATGCGATGCACAGCTGTGACGATGCATGCTTTGGAATGTGGTTATAACAACGTTTATACGTTTGGCAGTTTTTTGAGGCCTTGCAAGTAGATAAATGTTTTACGTCTTAGCAATCTTTATTTCAATTCATGTGATGTGTTTGTGCAGTAAATACGTTGTAATGTTTAATTATTGATTTTTAACTTTTGTTGCATCACATTTGGCCGTATTATTTTTTGCGATTATTTATTTCATAACGATTCAATTCTTATTCGAAACCTTACACTTAAAACCGATGAAAACAAAAATATTAAAACGTATAATAGCCTGATAACTCTTAATACCTCATAAAATAAATAGTTCACTAAGAAATAGGAATACTCTGAATCTATCCATACTAATATTATAAATGTGAAAGTGTCTGTCTGTCTGTCTGTCTGTCTCTCTGTATGTCTGTCTGTTACCTCTTCACACTTAAACCGCTGAACCGATTGAGATGAAATTTGATATGAAGACAGATTGGATCCCGGGGAAGGACATAGTATAGTTTTGATCCCGGAAACCATCCCCGGAGGGGGTGAAATTGGGGATGAAAGTTTGTATGGTGCTACGATATAAACGAGTTCCACGCGGACGGAGTCGCAGGCAGAAGGTAGTACTTAATATTATGAATGCGATAGTGTGTCTGTTTCTCTGTTACCGCTTCATGCTTAAACTGCTTAACCGATTGAGATGAAAATTGGTATGGAGGTAGTTTGAATCCCGGGGAAGGACATATATGATAGTTTTTTATCTCGGGCATTATCCCCTAAATATGAGAAAAGGAGGATGAAAGTTTTGTATGAAGCTACGATATAAAAGACGCGAATGGAGTCGTGGGCAGAAGCTAGTTATCGATATACTAGAATACCTAGAAGTCACCTAGAAGTCATTATACACACAGCAGCTACATAAAAAGCTTTGAAGTTGAGTACTTCTCAACAGCGCTGTAAGCTCCGATACACA
This sequence comes from Epinotia bilunana, assembly GCA_947049275.1. Lineage (NCBI taxonomy): Eukaryota > Metazoa > Arthropoda > Insecta > Lepidoptera > Tortricidae > Epinotia > Epinotia bilunana. The sequence continues at coordinate 19,661,036 of OX346263.1, read as the reverse complement.
AAAAGATAACTAAAAATTTCTGTATGTTTTCCTTATCAACGGAGCCGGAGGACTAATACAAGTCAAACGAAAAAGGTACTAACAATACGCGTGTAATGTAAGCTTTACTGCGCGTGTTTTCTGAACGGTAATGGACTACTTTGGCTGATTGCACGGAACTAGTTTAATCATAATGGGCGATTCAGTTTAATGCCTTCATTGCACAAATGCACACCTGAGGCTCCTGGTGGTCCTAACATGGCGTATGTGATAAATATCGGCCAATGATGCGTTGTGAATATTGGTTTTCGCGAACACTAACGAAAGACTTACGGTTGGTTGCTCGTTCGGGTAAAAATGACCATCACGCGTGAGCAATTTACTATACTCGGTTTTTTAACCAAAAAATACAATGCCATACCGTTTCTGTGTAAAAAAACAATAAACATGCCATGCTATTTACAATGGACTGCATAAAGTGCGTTAGTAACGTATTCAACTGATTAATTATTGTGTAGAATTATGTTGTGAAGACATAACTTAATTACTGACGTTTCTATTCATTTATTGCCCTCGTCGCGGGACTGACAACAAAGTTATTTTTTTGTAAAATTACTGCCAGCCAGAAGGGAAAATAAGCAGGCAAATCTATTGATGTTATTATATATTTGCGACCATTAATAGCCGACATCTGTTATAAAAAATCTCTCAAAATTAGTCTAGAGATTTAGGAAAGAAGGAAAATTTAAAGTTTAATTACTCTATTGAACATTATTGCGAAATAAAAGCTGTCGTTAGTAAGCCCTTAATTTTGTTTATCTGTTTCTTCACAGGTTCAGAACGATTCCACTGTTCAATGTTCTAGAAATTAACGACAGCTTTCGAGTATCTTGTTACGAAACCGTACACAGCATAACTTTCTTGTAAACCAAAATATTACAATTTCCATCTCGTTCACTTGATTGTTTAATAAGTAGGATAGAAGATGTCGAAAGAGCTAAATCGAATCGTTTTGCTCGATATCGAATGGAGGTAAGCAATAAAGAATTTTATTAACGTTCGCGCGAAAGAAGCCGCATAAAATTGATTGGATCAAAAATTTCAACGCTAATGCCGGCATTAAGGACGAAAGGAATTCCATTGAATATATTGAATAAATGTAATTGAATAAGTCTGTGGAGAATATTACAATGTATGGAAAATAACATCAATAAATTGAACGTGTATTGGTGCCGTTCGGTTTGGTACCTACTTAAAAGACGGGTCTTTTGCTAGAACGACATGTCTGTCAAGATGGTTCTAAAGTATGTATGTTGTATTGAGGGCGTTTCAATTTTTATTTCAATGTAGTTATCTGGCGCGGAGTTGAGCTGTTATTTCTTCTGAAACTAGGAATAAATTCTAATATTTTTAGAGCTTTAGGTGGTCCGATGGTGGACAGAGCTCTTTCTTCTTTCACGTATCCGTCCTGGGCAGTCTATTGTCAGTCTTCAAATACGTCAAGTTCGTCGCGCCTTCGAAGACGAGGAAAAGTGATCGCGTGATGATATAATGTCCCATCAGATAGCTTTTGTTTTTTTGCATATTCTAGCATGAAAAATACTATCTATAAGCTGTCGATCTCCTAGCAAGCTACCTAGTTGATAATCGTTAGTCACTCTTGACTACTTCGAATTTCATTTTCTTATTTAGAAGAAAATACCTATTACCTCCTTTAAAATCTTTTGTTTTTTCTGTTTTCTTTTGTAACAATTGTTTCACTGTGTTATTGTTGTTGTTATTATTATTGTCATTCTTTTATAATTTTATTGCAATGTGTGCGTTGCCGCCGTGGTTTTACCAACGGTTCCAGCGGAAGACCAGCGCTGGTAATCGCCAGCACCATGCTGAGTTGGGATCATTTCGTGACGTGTGTTTATATTTTTATTCAATGTTTGTCGTTTTGTGTGTGTCGCGAAAAAATGTTTTTCTTTCTGTTTTTCTTGCTAATACGAAAAAAAATAAAAGGGTGTTTTTAGATAAAGAAAGAAAGAAAGAAAGAAGACATCTATTCACTACACAAAAGACATACAGAGACAAAGGGAGTAGAGATACAATACAATTGCCTGATTGTCAATCAGGTATGAGTAAAATCGAAAAATGTTCATTTTCCGCGTCCTCGTCTCAATCGGCCCGCAGAAACAAAATCCAACTACGTTTGAAACAAAAAGCCATCATGCTCCATTATGTCTTATCTGACAGCCCACATGATACGGTATTAATTAAGCGCCGTCCATGAATTACCATGAGGTTAATAGTCACCAATGAGCTTGGAGTAATTATGTAGATGAAGCTGCGCCGGAGTGGGGGCAGCGTGGCCGAGCGCCGCCGCCGCGAGTGATCTGCGCAGACGCAGATATAGGCAGAAAACGTGACATGAGCTAGCACGTTTGAAGTCTGAATTACATTTAAAATATGATTACCTACCAATACTCAAAGACAACATTAATTAGTGAACTTAACAAAGTAATACTGTGTGGCCTATTCCGACATTATACTCCAAATGATGGACTGTTGGTATATAATGCGACAGAGTAGGAGTGCAAGTGATGGGTACAAGACCGATGTTTAGCTTCTAGAGAACTTAAATCGTGGCATACGTCTCTAACTCATGCTATGCGTGCTCTTTCGTCTATTTGTCTATGCGCGTCACCATCATCGCCGCGGCGTTGTGCCACTATCAAGATCCAACCACGGTAGGTAGGTGCAACAGAGAGCGCAACACATACGTGTCCCATTCCCACATTTTACGGTACCGCGCGCAGCGACCGTTTGATAAAAGTATAGTGTCCAGTCCCATCAATACTACTCTATGGCACCGCCCGCGCAGTAGGCGTGCCTCTCGGTTCGCGCACATCGCTCGCGTGCCCGCGCCCGCCACCCAAGCGCGCTACCGACACTTGTCCGAGCAATTTGTGCCCAAATACCTCTTAAACGCACGATCTTAAGTACGGCTCTTTAGAACACATTTAGCTGTGAGATGAGATCTTACTTGTTTTACATGCTCTCGTTTGACTTGTTTTAACGGTGTGCACAGTACATTCTAGACGACATTCGACATATTGGAGAGAAAACTACAATCATCAACGTTTTCCTGGGTGTACTCCAAAGGAGCTTAGAATCCACTCTGGCACCTATATTTGGCGTAGGCACTAGTTTTATCGAAGCGACTGCAAACTGAGGCAGGTAGAACTAGACCTTGTTGGGGCTAGATCGGTTTCCTCATGTTTTCTGTCACTTCACGGAAAAGCTACTTTTCTAGCAGTCGTGGGTTTAAAGAATAGAATGTGACGACTTTTACGAGACCCATGAGAAGAAAATATGGTGCTATTTTAACTCGACTCCGCATTTTGAAAACAAGCTCGATCAAATTATAAATACCATGGCAATTTGCGGTGTTAAAGTAAACTTCAGTCATGCTCATTATACCACTATTCCTTCTCGCTTTTAAACGTTCGATTCAATTCTCATTTTCCGTTAAATTGAAAATTTGGGCCAGAATTAGAAATTCGATTAGTCGGAGCGTGTGTTCCGCACGCCGACGCAAATTGTACTATATTGTTTGTTTATTAATAAATGCCCATTCACACTTAAATTAATTCTTCACGGTAAATTCGAGATGAAACGTGGGCAACAATCTATCCGGTCTTTTTATGGGTGCACATAATTCTGAACCTTATTGACTCGCTTTTGTAGTAAACATGATGTTTTTTGTTTTATTCCATGTGGTCGGATGACTTGAGTTGGTCAATAAAGGCGGTTTCTCTTTTAATAAGAAATTTAGTGATCCTTTATGCTCTAATAAAACTTTGTATTGGGTGTGAACGTTTTTTTGTTGCTTATGTTTGGCTTGAATTAGCAACAGTTTAAGTCAAAAGAGAGTTTGTAACACGTTCGTTAAAAAAAGTGGCAGACCAGCAGGTGCTGGTTCCCACAGCATTATTGAATAAGTCAATAATTTCCCTTATTATTAGGAATAATGTTTATTTTAATAATTACTCCGTTTATCGTGACATTTGGACTTTAGTTAATGCTAGCTTACGATCGTTAAATAGATGTCATATCATTAATAAATGTGTTATATCTACATACCTGTTATTTACTAATAAATGTCGCGTGTTTTTAAAATAAATTAGACTTTTCTTTTACCGTAATGTAGTTTTTTGAAGTGAAATTTCTTTAGCGGCGCTGTGAACTTTTTGGGATCGGGAAAAATTGTTAAACTCGCCACAGATTTCGATTTATGTTAGGTCACGTGACCGTAAAATGTGTAAGGTGAGAGATTCGGGACGAGGCTCGGGGGCACGCGGGGGGGGGGGGGGGGGAGGGGGGGTTCGAAATGTCAAAATAGTGCAACCCGGTCTTTTTTAGTTTCCTCTACATTCCTATGTTTGTGTAAGTATACATAAACATACATATGATGACTATATACACAACAAGTCTCATTTATTTTAAAAATTCGCGACAGTTATTAATAACACAAGTATTGTATGTTGTATGTAAGGCCTTGCGAAGTTCAAATATATGAAGAAACCTCGCAAACGCATCCTCGCACAGCTCTGGTGGAAACATACATATTATTAACTATATTATATTCTATGATATCGTATTGTATAATATTATTCTTCCTTTGTTCTGACTTGCTAAACTTTTTTTATTTTAAATTAAGTTGAACCGTTACAATTTATCTCCTTTGCCTTAAGGTTGACTGGTAGGGAATGCTTTATAGCATGAAGTCCGCCTGTTGAACCATAATTGTAAGACTACGAATTTTTAATCTATGTAAAAAAATATATATACGTATCTATATAAGTCATTATGTCATGTCGAAATGTTTGACCAGTAGCCCGTTTTTAGTAGCACGTCTACGAAACTATAAGTTGCAACTCTAAACAGCGTAATCGCGTAGGTACTTATACTATTTATGGCATCGGATGATCGCAATATTGAGAAAATTCTTATCCCGTATTACCTACATTACGTACCTAGGGCGGTGAATACGTGAATGTTCCAGATCGCAGGTCTGTGTTTGTGGCCCGAACCGATGGTGAGGGCCATAAATATGCGATCTGGGGCTTTACGAATTACCGCAAGTGAGTAAATGTCACTTACCGCCCAGAGTGACGTAAAGTAACTTGTGCCAGTGTTTAATATGTGATTAACAATGGCTTTAAAGAAAAAAAACTATCAGAAAAACATGGGATAGCTACAAATTGTCTCTAATAACCTATTGCATAAACTAAGCTTGATGAGATGACCCAAAACCATCCAGACTGGCGTCTCGCGACTCAAAAGACGTCTCCTAACGTGGGCCAGAGAGCCTTTGTCGGCTTCGAAACTGACGAATTCTAAAAGGACGTAAGTTAATTTAGAATCATATTGACATTTAACGGTTTAGTTACACGCGGCTCAAAACGGCGCAGGTTGTAATTTGATAAAGTCGCTCCGCCTACGACACGAACCTTTTCTTTGAGGGTGCCCACGCAACCTTTAATCTAGCCGTGGAGGTCTGAAGGGTAAATATATGCTGAGGTTGATCCATCAGTTTGGCAGTTAGGATCGGATAATGCCAATAAGGATTCGGCGAAATTAAAAGCTCTAAAATGGTCGTGCTAAAACATGCCAATTATAAGTATAATAGATAGCTTCTGCCCGCAACTTCGTCCGCTGGGAACTTTCACCCCCCATTTCAACCCTTAGGGGATGATTTCCGGGATAAAAACGATCCCCAAACAAACCACTCCTACCACCACCACCACTATGAGTATGTAAAAGAAGAGAATAAACATTAATTAGTATGTTTTTTTATCCTATGGCCTTCCCCGGGACTCAAACTATCTATTATGTACCTACCAAATAGTATCGAAATCGATTCAGCGGTTTAAGCGTAAAGAGGTACTTAACAGACAGACAGACAGGCAGACAGATGGACACACTTTCACATTCTTAATATGAAGATGCGAACATAATATCTTGTCCTTATTTAGGGTTCTCAGCAAGCGCTTGTCAGTGCTTCAAAGATTAAACAGCAGAACAGAACTAGGTAAGTTGAGGTAAGGTAGAAAAACGGTATTCCTTTGGTCCACTATCCCTGTCCTTTTTGTCCTTGCACGTACCTATCATTATTAATAGGATATGGTTTTAAAATTACTCTAACACATTTTGAGTTCACTATTGGTTTTGCGAGACAATTAATATAATAAAAGTTCCTTGTCAATCCTGACAGTTTTTGGTTTACAAAAACAAGGTATGCTTTTCAAAATATTTCTAGTCATCATCATCGTCCTAGCGTTGTTCCCGGTTGTGCCCTTAAAGGAGCCCGGGGTCCACTTTGACACCTAATCCCAAGATTTGGCATAGGCACTAGTTTTACGAAAGCGACTGCCATCTGACCTTCCAACCCAGAGGGAAATCTATACCTTATTGGGATTAGACCGGTTTCCTCACGTTGTTTTCCTTTACCGATAAGCTAACGGTAAATATTCCGTACATAAGTTCCGATAAACTTGGTACGAGCCGGGATTCGAACCCATGACCGCCGCTTGAAAGCCGCATGCCTGAACCACTGGGGTACAGTAGCTTCGAAAAGCTAGCTTCAAAATATTTCTAGTGGCTTAACATAAAATAAAAAATATAACTTCATCAAAGCACAGCCTTCTCAGCATCGTCCGACAAAATTATACAGGTTTAACTATATTGACGTTAATTTCAGACAGAATAGACCCCGGTTTAAAGATGTTACATTACTGTTATTATCTAGCCCAGTTTTTGAGTCCCTGGAATGCCGGGTTAGGTAAATTAAATGTCGTTTTAGTCAAAAAGGGCATTCTGCCAATGGAATGTTGACTATTCGTTTGTCTTTTTTATCTTCAGTCATTTGAAGACTGTCCTCGGATTATCTTGCCGTTTAGTTACGTATCTTTTAGGTTTAGTTTCGATAATGAAGAACGCAAAAAGGTATTACGATCGTCTGAATAAAAATCGAAAATGATCCATGCAAATATAATTAAAATTGACATTTTAATTGAATCTAGCTTCTCCAATATTCAATAGGTACCTAATCTTATATAGGATATCTTACCTATTAAGTCGAAATAAATTAAACCCGAGGGATAACCCTTTTTAAACTTACATTCAGGGTAAATTCCTTGTTTATGTTAATCTAATTTAAATTTCAAAATGGTTTCATATGACACATACGGCAAAAGAATTAGTAAGCCAAATAAAACTATTTGTCGTACGGTTTAACATAAGAATGACCGAATACATTTACCCGTATTTGGTTCAGCCCTTATCTTTATTTATTTCCCGCGAGAATGCTAATCAGTCCCTAATCGTTATAAAAACAGACTGGAGGTATCTTGAAGGGTCTTGTTTATTTAAAAAAAAGGATCCAAATAAAGCGAAATCATTAGCAAATCACCACAAAGCAGGTAAATTTGGAACGAACGAAAATTTGTATCATTAAATTAATTATAGAGCAAACACTTAAAGGAAATTGGTCAGCTTATAGATCGCTTTTGTGTTCCCACAGTCAGGTAGAAAATATTAATTTAAATTGGTGTTATGTGGACACAAATTAAAATTGAGTGGAAACCGCTCTATTCATAGAGTAAAAGTTCATTTGTTAACGGTGTCATTTTCTATTCATAGAGCAAAAGCTAGGTGGATATGTTTTCCCATTGTCTGAAAATGTCGCTGCCAAGGTAAATGTCATGGCAATAAAAGATATGAAATTAACAATGGATACAACTACTCATATCAACGTTTACATTTCATGAAGATAAAATTAGACGTAATACAGTGTCTGTTGAGTCGTTCACATTTTTAACCCAAGATTATATGGATTGCCAAACCAACCCGCTAAGAATGCTGCCTCTGATAGCTTAGGGCTAGGATTAACCCTGAGTCTCCTTTAATCGCCCCTTGACAGCCTTCGTTCGTACCGCAGCAGATGCCTTAATATGCGGGATTACAGCTTCATTGATGTGAAAATTGATACCACGCTCATATATGTAGTCACCGGCACCGTCGTGAAATTATCCCTTAACCTGTACACGAGCAAACCATGTTAAGACTTCGATAAAACTCGGATCAGTATGCGCCAGTTATGCGCTGCGAGCTTCCATCACCACTTTATAGCTGCTTTTTGCCCCTAAATGAAAATAAATCCAATTTAATACAGGGTTATTGCGAACATGCTAGAAATATAAGGTGCAAATAACCACACCTTATTTAGTCATGTCGGAAATAAACCAGTTGCTAGTAGCCTGAGAAAATCATCTTTGTGGCAAGCATCTAAATCATAAAGATTCATTCTGAACATTGCTGAGGTCTGATGAACGAGTTTGCTCGCAGAAAATAACTAAGTGCGCCGCTGGTTGTTTCGATTGTAACTAGTTATTGGTAGTCTATCGCGAATTGTCGCAGGGGAGAAAGGGAGATGGGTTGTGGTGTTATTAGAGGGCGTGTAGTTGATAGCAACGCAGTTCCAGAGCTGGCTCCGCTTATAAAAACCAGGCGACGTCCACACGCACGCATCGCGTCGCTATTACACAACATGACATGCACACACACACCGCCTGTGGGATTAACGTCAGACAACCCGTTTCCTGTTACCTGCTCTAGAGCAAAAAGCAGACGCTCTGTCAGTAATTTAGAATTAATTTCACATTTGGAAATCAAAGCAAGCAGCGCACGTTAACTTCAAAATAATATGAATTACGGTGAAGCGAGAATTCATTACGTTTTTAAACCCCAAAGGAGATTATGCTTTATTGTAGACGTTCAACCGTTTTGAAGTTTCTATTTTCTAACACCGAAAATGTTTGTAACAAATCCGTTCGGCGGCCGCCGACGCAATCTACGGGTCTTAAAACAAACAATTACTCTGGTTTATTTGAAAAAGGGAGCAAAAAGCGGAACAACAAAATCGGTGCAGGAACGTGCAGCAAAAAACTTCGGCGGCGAGCTGCGCGGTCGATCCGCCAGCGTAATAAGGTAGCCGCTCTATCAGGCAGGTCATTTCCACTGACGAAGCAGCTTTCACTTAAATGTTCATTCCTCAACAGGACAAAAACCTAGATGACACTTTTTGTCAGCCTCCATTTCGCAGATCTGCCGCAGCTAATGGAATTAACATCAGACTATTAGTATCAATAATCGTATGCATTATATATACCGCGATTGCTTGGCCCCGTAATTGCCAATAACGTTGTTCGCGTACGTTGAGTAGCGTGGATGTTCAATCACGAACGCATAAAGGCAGGAATCGCAAGCCGAACCTATGATTTGAAATCATGATAGGTACCTATGCATCAACAGGCAACGCGTATCTAATTCTAGGCAAGGTGACACACTTTTCTCAAACACGTCGACCCGGACACCGTAGCAAAACGTTAAATGACTACGGATTTTCATAAATAACGCATAAGATCTGAACAATAAATAAAATGATTCGTTTCGCCCCAACCAGCTGCGCTAAGGAGCGGGCTGCGTGATTAGATACGGGCCTCCATCAAGTTTGTCAAAAGGCGAACTAATAAAGTTCAGCAGATGTGATTTTCTAAACAAGACACTAACAAATGGTATCGCGATAATGCTTTATGGAGGCGAGAAAATTTGCGGCAAGCTTGGAACGCTATTTTCCCGCGACCGTATGATGAATGAAGTAGCGTAATAGGCTACGTCTTCATTTTATAATCAAAATCCTTAGAAAATAGAAACGTGGACTTGTTATGCCGCTTTATGGAGTTCGCAAAAAAGCTTTTACTAAACCAAACGGAGACCGGTTCGGAATTCAGTAACACAGCCCTAATAAAAACAATGGAGATGTTTTATTTGCACTATCGCCACACGATCACTATCGACAGCATTTCGAACAGCGAATCTCCGTAACGACCATACCTGGCATTCTGATTGGACAAAGAAAGAGCCCCACATCATTATAGCCTATTGTTGCGAATTTAAAATTTCCGAAAAGCGAATTCGTCAAACGTAAAACAATTCGATACGCGTTTGAATTTGTTGTTCGGGCTTGCTTCAATTCAATTTCTTCGTCGTCCGAATCGCTCGCGTGAATTGGGTCGCGTAAACGGGTCCGCCCTTTCGGGACCAAAACGTTATTTTTTTCACACAGATTGCGCGTTCTTTGATCTGCAGAATGTGTGCGTTAGCGTTTCCTCCGCTTTGTGAGGCCCTTGTGTGTGTCTGTACTGACGGTCCCCAACGGGATGGTAAAATAAGGCAGGAGTGATTCGCAATGATTTTCTTCCTTGGTTTTTTTTTTAATACAACGACGGTGGCAAACAAGCTTACCGCCCCCCTGATAGCACGCGAACACCGCAGCCTATAGACGCATGCAACTGCAAAGGAGTAACATGGGCGTTGCCGACCCTTGATATGTTTGAGGATTCGCCTTGTTGACAGCTGAAGTAACAAATTCCCTCGCTCTCAACACAACGCATCCTCGGGAGCTCTGGCGACCTTGCTTTCACCCAGGAACACAATACTACTACAGAGCAAGTAATAGTGTTATTATGACTATGGTCTTCTGCAACGCGGAGGTACTTCCCCAAACTCGAGCGGGATGACATTTCACTGTGCCCTACCTCCAATGATAAAACCGGGTACAATTTTTCTAAACTCCTTAAGAGATGACATTACAATTAACTCTTTATAATTAAGTACGATTATCTCACTAAAAGTTACGCTAAAATGTATGAACGGCAGGTATCCTATCTCAGATGAAAACGGGAAGTATGGAGGACACTAGGGTTGCCTCTTGAAGCGTCGGAGCGTTAGAAGCATTACTTCATTCACAACCAGAGTTTAGCACGTCATAAACTCTAGGATCCATTACTGTGTTGAGTTCATTACCCTTGCCAACGTTCAGTTTTGAGTTGAGTAAAGATTTTATTTAAAAGTGGAACTTCTAATTCAGTAATGTACGTGCGAAGAACTCATTCAAGTCCGTTGTAAATGACTACAGGCTAGGTGTGCGAGTGGGAAAGTGTAGCACCTCGTAAAGTCTAGGACCCATTAGTTGGCGATTCTGGACAACGAGCTCGTAGAAATGTAAATTTTCGCGGCTTAGCTCGCTTTTAAAGCTGTAATTTGATACGTTTTGTATTGGATTAAGTAAAAAGACTGTTTGCGAGTCGGAAAAATGTTGGTGCTAAAGTGCAAATGTTATGAGTTTTAGTTGTGTTTTTGAATATTTTAGCCTATGAGCTTAACTTTGTTTAGCCCGAAACATAATATAACCCTACAATAAAGACAACTTTTTATGTCTTTGTTAAAACCACGTGAGAAAATGCCATACCGACGTTCCACGTTCGTATATAAGCGAAATTGTAATTATAGTTTCCTTGTAGTTGTGTAACTCTCTAAAATGTAATACACGTTTACAAGTACCCACCTAATAGGACGCTTCGTTACTACGACATTGTACTATATTACATTTCAGTTTCAAACTACTTAGAATTTAATTAAACGCACTCTGAGCATCTTATATTCAAATGTACTCCTTCGTTACCGAAATAAATTAAAGGTAAGCAATTACCTACACGACGATGCAGTACTTGAGAATTTGAGACACAGTCGTAAATAATCATATGAAAACAAGATGTGAACATGAACACAAAAAACAACCTTCGCTGGGTCGTTCCCGTGGGGTCCGGCCGAATAATATTTCATTATAAGTAGTGAATGGTTGCTCTGAACCAAAATACGCATCTTTGTTCCCTGTGAGGTCTCGGCTCAGGTGACATCGCTGCGTTACTAATCGGGGCTTCGATCCGACAAAAAAACTACACAGAAAGGGAAATTAAACGTTAACGGGAACACAGCGTAACATTCTTTTATAGTGCCAAAGATCTTAAGGGCCGATGCTCACACGCAGCGCGCTAATTTTTCGCCTCCATGGGGTTAACATGTTCGCTTTAAACTTAAAAGGTTCCGTTACCGATGTCAAAAGTATATAAATTAATGGCGACAATCTCCTATTGGACGTTATTGTTTAGAACAAAGTTGCTTTGTCTATTATAAGAGTAATAATGGGAATGTTTAGCGTCAGTGCCTTTGTTGAGTTTTGTAAAAACGGAGTGATGTATGGTCGCGTGGTGCGTATGACAAGACATTGAAATGTGATTTTTCTCGCAGTTTAGTTAACAAAAACAAAATGGATTTGGAGCTGGCTGGCATTGTAGTCATTTGTTCGCGTTACACACCTATCATTGGGAATGCTTTGTTTAAGTTGAAAAATCTTTGTCGTGCCGTATATTTTTTTGTTGAGTTTTTAACACTTCGTTATGAAATGTATATATTTACTTACAGATATCAAAAATAAAAAAGTAGTAACTATAAATTTATAACTAGTGAAACATACATCTCGTTCTGCCTACCCCTTTTGGGAATAAAGGCGTGAATGTATGTGTGTATGTATGTATGAAACATACATTTGAAAATGTATCATAAATTAATTTATAAGCACTCGACATATGACATGCAAATTCTCTATAATCCTATTATGGTCTTAAGCTACCTCGTATTCAATGTTTAATCATCCCAAGAAAATTATTTTTAATAAAGGTACATAATAAGTCAAATGAAAATTATCTTTAAATTAAGATAATTTATGAGTCAGACCGCCTTATAGGCTTACTGAAAACGAATGATTCTTTATAAATCACTGTAGATAAAAAATATTCTATCAAAGCACGACGTTGTGTCTTTAATAGAACTGGTTTGTTAAAGGAAATACGTGCAGAAAATGATAAAGATTAGACTCTAACACGCTCTCTAGAGTGATCTGGTTTACTTACATACGCGGTCATAATCGGGCATCTAGTGGCTAATGTTAGCTGCATTTTACATGATGGTCATAAAACTTGAATTGTTTTTAAGGTTATTTGCAAGTGGCCGGTGTTTAATATTAGATGATTTGGTAGATATACCTTTTTTATACTAATTGTACAAGACAAATAACCAGAAGGTGCTGATACACTTGAATATTTATTTTTACCTAGCTTCCACCCGCGACATCCTCTGCGTGGACCCGGGATAAAAACTATCCTATATTTTAATCCAGGCTATAACATCTTCGTGCAAAATTTTATCCAAATCGTTTGAGCCCTTTAAGCGTGATTGAGTAACAAACATCTAAACGTCTAAACATCCAAATTTTTGCATTTATAATATTAGTAGGACAGAAGGATGAGCATTCTAGCGAATGCAACATTACAGATAAAAGCTCACAAAATAAACAGGAGCGTTTTGGCGAGCAATCTATCAGCACCTATAGGGTCTGATGGTAAGTACCATCTGTGCTTGTAAGTACAAGCACAGACCGTAGTCTATGGAGCCACAACCACGTCGGCGATCTTTTATCGATTTGGGGAATCAGTGTGTAGACAGCTAAAGAGAAATGAACCTATAGACAAATATAAAATTTGTAGCATTAGTAGTTGGTACATACTTACTTAACTGTATGAATGAACGAGAAAAAATTTTTTGCCTGAAGGCTTCTTCTTTATCTTTAAGTTCGGATTCCCAAAGGCGGATTCCAACTTTCTTAATCATGGCTCGTACATCTTAGTAAATGTTGATTTCTGTAAAAAAAATGTTCTGTTACAAAACTAGCTTTATTTTATTGCTTGAGTTAAAATTAAGGATTCGAAGTAATTACAAATATGGCAATAAATATACCTTAATATATGGCCAGGTCAATTTATAGGCTGACAGGACAAAGAAAAACAATAAAAAATGCGATGACTAGCGGCCAGCTGAACGACTTTTTTTCCGTTTACTGCAATGGAATTAGAATTTTTAATATACCACACACGCATATCTAACATTCTTTGAATCCTGTCTAAATAAAGTTAATGTCTCCATAAAATATAGTTTCTAAATTAATATGACAAGAGAGCGAAAATATTCCATATCAAGCGTGACAGCGATAAATTCCGCATGCAAATTCAACGCTATTTCGTTCAGCGATATTGTGTTCTCAGAAAAAGCGAGATCGAAAGACAATCGCCTATCAACACGCAAAGAATTTGGCCCGCAGCTTAAACATTAACAGGAAATCATAGGATTAGCATAATGCATTCGGGTGCCAACCGTAACTTACAACAGACGCTTTTTGAATTGGTTTTAGGGTCAACGGGGACCCAGGCAACAAAAAGACATTTAAATCCATAGACAAAGAGTGTTGATACTAATGCTTCCTGTCTGAGATAACTCCGACTGTCTTTTAAGAAAGCTAAGCTTAGTTTTAACCGCGTCATAAGTGTTGCATTTCTACAATAAGTTGGAAGATAAGGAAGAAAAAAATGCCCGTTCTCGCCTCTTATCTTGAATAGCTGGCTCGCTGCAGGTTGTATTTTTCTTGCACACCACTAAGATACGCGGTATAGAAAAATGTAAAGAAAAATGCAACTTTGTGCATTAACGATGTACAATGTTATCTGTAGAAATGATCTTAACGCACTATTTAAAACAAAAGAGTGAAAAAAATGTTGTGGGATATGCACAAGCGTTGCCGGAAGTCGTACCCTGTTTTGTTTGAGAACCGGGGAGATGTTAATCTGTTAATCAAAAGGCATCTATAAACAATCATCTGTATTGACAACACCCATTAGGTTTAACATTATGAATTCAACGGGCCGAATACAGATTTTTTATGCGTGGCAACTCGGAACGATAGTCGTAAATTTAAATTTATTTGCCAGAGTACCTTTACTATTATTATTATTATGAAGCTACGGTAGCCTAGCGGTCCAGGCATGCGGCTGTCAAGCGGTCGTGGGTTCGAATTCCGGCTCGTACCAATGAGTTTTTCGGAACTTATGTACGGAATATTTACCGTTAGCTTTTCGGTGAGGGAAAACATCGTGAGGAAACCGGTCTAATCCCAATAAGGTCTAGTTTTCCCTCTGGGCTTGAAGGTCAGATGGCAGTCGCTTTCGTAAAACTAGTGCCTATGCCAAATCTTGGGATTAGGTGGCAAAGCGGACCCCGGGCTCCTTTAGAGGCACAACCGGGAATAACGCTAGGAAGATGATAATGACCTTTACTATTATTACGATGCAATATTGGTGTCTACTTTAATACTTGACTAGACTACATTTAATATGTATCCATTTCTTCCGCTCTTAAGAGTCCGCGGTAACTTCAGCCGAATTTCACCTTCCCATACAAACGTAGTTACGCTCTCATTTTAAAAATATGTGTTGGATTGTGAAAAAACTGCATATACGTTGACATGAGGTATATCTATGTCTGTAATTAGTTTATATGGTTCCAGTTTATAAAACAAAGGAAATACAGCAAAAACAAGTTGTGTATGAAAAACTTAAATTCGCTGTATTTTTTTACTATGGTATCTGAAGCTACATAAACTAATTAAAGACATAGATATATCTCATGTCATTGTATAGGTATGCAAAGTTTCGTTACAATCCAACAGGTAGTTTTCAAATGAGAGCGTAACTATGTTTGTATGGACAATCGAGCTTACTGCGGACTCTTAAATCATTTCACATCATGTTTAAGAATTAAAGTACCAAGTACCTCTCCGATGGGATAAGAATTTAACTGGCTTCGTATTTGGCTACATTCACCATATTTAGCCAAATGCGAAGAAAGTTGTGTAGTTGTTTTCTTTAGTTAGTAGTCTGTCACTTTAGTTTTGTTAGTCACCGCTTTTTAGATCACATCATCGCAGCAAATGCTTGTTTTTGAAATTTACTTGAATATTGGTGCTGCCTACTCTAGAACAGTTTCTGCATTTGGTCTTCTCACAGCCTATTGAAATATGAGTACCGTTTCTTGGTTTATTGTTGAAACCAAATCCAATCACGGTGAATTTAACTTGAATTTAATATAAAATGGCACAAATAAGGTAACCATTGACACAATTTGCAATGCGTTCTAGTGGATTAATCTAAATGGACATTTCAACGAGCGAAGGCTTACGATTTTTTACGCATGAATCGATAATGTAATTGGACTACTGTGTAAAGTCTACCTGATATAGGTATTCAAAAAAATCCCTTTACAAACCACTTAATTTGTGAAAGCAAAATAGTTTTCCCAACTATTTTCTTTCACAAAGTAAGAGGTTTGTAAAGGGATTTTATTGCCTCCCGCAAGGAAAATGCACAATAACTGTAGGTACCTCTTAAGATAGTGGCAAAGTGAGTCAAGCACAAAAATGTGATTTTTATGTTATCTGGTGTCTTGACGATGTTTAATTAAAAATTAGTTTCGGAAATACGTTTTAACCTGGGTACCAAGTAAGAACCTTGAGACAACCGTTTAGTCGGACAGTCAGATACAAAAATCGATTCCAAGCAGGAATCAAATTATGTAACTTTTCTTTCTTTAGCAATATCAGCTGAAAGACATCCACTGTTGGACTAGGCCTCTCCCGAAGAGTGCTACAATGACCGGTACTGCACCACCCACATGCAGCGGACTCCTGCGACCTTTACCTGGTGTACAACAGAATAAGAATTAGGTTGCACAAGTAAATCCTATCTTGGACGTCGCTGTGCATTAACATATTTTCGATATTACAACTAATTCATCTATTAAGCTTCCCGAGACACTCAAATTAAAAGCAACAAATAGTATTAAGTCAATTATTAATAGAAAAAAAATACTATAGTATTAAGGATTACATTAACGGCTAGGCACAGACATTCGCCTCTCATTGCATTATAGATATTTATTGACATATTAATTATAATTGAAAATCTAATTAGTATTATTCTATTGTATTTTTAATTTTAATTTGAATTTATACTAATATTGACACTTAAATTCGGATTTTATTATGTTGTATGGTTACGTAAATAATTTCTAATATTCTCATTATGTTACATACTTCAGACCAAATTTTCATAAGCCACACGGCACATCATAGCTGAACTGAATACTACTTATAACTGTCACCTATTTTACCTATGTTTGACGAAATAAATTATTTGTATTTGTACCATCTTTAGCTTCTCTGTCAGTGAACGACCACAGACAACCATTCAAAATTTATAATTAGCACTCGACATAATCGCTCATTGGCGTTACGTGTGGGATAAAGAAATAGGGTATCATTACAGATGAGTACGCCGTTGTACGGACCACCCACGGTACTTGTTGATACTAGGCCCTTGTTAAGAAAGGGCTTAAATACCTTTGAAATTTTGAGGCACTTACTCCCTTTTAAAATAAGAAACTAGTTGATCCTAATGGGCTTATGACTGCACAATTGTGCTGCTACTATTGTAGCTTTTGTAGGGTACAGACGTTAAGGGAGGATGTTGAGTAACTTTTTAGTTTAATAAGTGAGCTGCACAAGCAATAAGTTACTTAGTATCTACTGATTTTAGATAAAATAAAATAAATGCTTATAATGAAAGTAGAAGCAACATCTTCTACTATGGTCCCCATACATATGAAAAGAAGTATAAACTAAAATGTGAAATACAAACTGAATTAGTACTAGTTTACATTTAGCATCATATAAACCATTACCTCAACGCTTACAATCAGTTGACAAGAAAAAACGCCCATACATAATTAATTGCTCTTAACAGCCGTAGTAATAGAAGCAATTATATCACATCGTCTTTCATCCGTTCCCAAGAAACCAGACGGCACGTCAGTCAAACCAACATTAAACATGTGCTAGACGACTGTTTATTCAAAAGAACGAATTTTAAAAGAAATACCCTATTGGTTACGTCTTTTGGTGTCTAAAGACACTAACTGTGGCTGCTCTGCTGTACATAGAAAAGGACCAATTCTAAAAGAGAACCCGTGACGGTTACGTCTTTTGGTGGCAGGAAACATACGTGGAGCAGTATTAGATGAATCCCCTACTAAGGATTATGAATAAATTAGATCAACACATCGGATACTATTGGTAATGTTAGTTGACTGATGTTTCGTAATTTAGGATTATGTAGACGGATTGAATTAATGTGGAGATAAATTAGTATATTCGCAATAGGTATCTAGTCTACCTTACTCACAAAAAATATACTTGGTCTAACAATGATGGAGCAGAAATGAACACTGAAAAGATCAGATTAATAAAAGATCCAGTATGTATGTGCAATCAGTTGCAGAGGATTGGAAAACTCAAATAGGTCGTTATCATCACCATATCAGCCAAAAGATGTCCACTGCTGGACATAGGCCACTGAGTGCCATATTGAGCGGGCCTGCGTCAAACACATGTAGCGGATTCCCGCGACCTTTACCAGGTCATCAGGCCATGGTGTCTCAGATAGG
Organism: Epinotia bilunana; assembly: GCA_947049275.1. Classification (NCBI taxonomy): domain Eukaryota; kingdom Metazoa; phylum Arthropoda; class Insecta; order Lepidoptera; family Tortricidae; genus Epinotia; species Epinotia bilunana. Next base: position 19,642,718 of record OX346263.1, on the reverse strand, counting down.
TATTCGGTACAAAATATGCAATTTGACTAATGATCAGTTCGGCACTACGTCTTAAAAACTCTGCATAACAAAATGAAGCATCCACCACACTGTTTCAATCACTTCTTTAAAGTTTTCAATCGAATTAAATCACACAAACACAAAGCACTAGTAAAGCTAATTAGTAAAACGAATCAAGAATTTATCGAACAATATCAACTGATTGCCTAGAATTCAGTCTCGTTGGGATATCCTAGTTAATGCACAATAGAAAATTGTAATGGCCTTTGCCCGTATTATTGAATAGTGACTATAACAACGATTCAGTTGTGGCCAATGCAATTATAGTTCCGGCATAGTACAATTTATAACAGTAGTGCAATTTAACAATAAGAGATATCGAGAGAAAAAACGTAACGACTTAGTATATCTTAAAACCAAACACTTTTTTTAGTAAATAAAGCTTGTGACCTTTAGTACTATTATTTTACTACAATATTAGGCACGTTTTCTATTTCAACCTTGAACAGCTTGGCGTGTACAATATTTATTAAATTGCAGTCACTCTTAGTACCACACGATAATCCCATAATTGCCGATTAAGTATTTTTATAGTTTAACAATTTAATTGTATTGTAATTGTATACTGTTTTTTGACCTTTCTATATTTCATTTGACTTATGTTAAAGGTGATCGCCTGATGTTTGAGTGGTTAATATAAATGAAAGCTTCTGTGCTTTGGAAGGCACGCTAAGCAATTGATCCCGGCTGCTATCTATGATAGTAGTCGTTAAGCCGAGTTAGAGGCCTTCGGGCGGCTTAAGAACTCCTAACAGTCGAGTTGCCCACTCACTTGACAAAGGGGGGACAACTGTTACTTGCGTCTGCAGGAGCTACCTACCACAATCCTGCACGTACCCCCTGGGTGGTTTACTAAACAGTGACAAACATTAAAAGACCAAAAATAATGTATGCCATACGATTAAATAAATGTTAATGTAACTTTTTTTGTAATTTATATACATTTTAATTGGTATTATTTTAAGTGATTTGAATCTAATATTTTATTTTATCTAAGTTGTTTTAACTTATATAATATTAATCACATGAATGACATGTAATGTCAATTAACACATAAGCTTTAACTGTGAGTGCTAATATTGAAATAAATAAATAATCAAATTTTATTTAACCTATGCTGTGACGATTATTTTAAAGAGTGCAACTTAAAAAAGTTTAGCAGAGTACGGTCTGGATTTGAATTAGTTGGAAACGCCGCCTAAACCGTAAAATTTTCATATAAATACGACATTGAATGAGTAGTGTTGCATAATTATACGCGTTCATTACACTATAAGGGCGAGTTGCACCAACTTACGATTACAGACTGATCAGCGTTAAATACGACGCCGGCAGCCGTCAGTCCATAGAAACTTGACAAACTTTCCATACACTCAGATTTTAAGAGTCCGCAGTAAGCTCGGCCGAATTTCACCTTCCCATACAAACGTAGTTACGCTCTCATTTTAAAACTACGTTTTGGATTGTGACGAAACTGCATATACAATGACATGCGGTATACAAACGAAATACAAATTTTGTATTAAAAACTTAAATTCGCTGTAGGTTTTGGTATCTGAAGCTACATAAACAAATTACAGACACAGACATACCTCATGTCGATGTATATGCAAAGTTTCGTTACAATCTAACACGTAGTTTTAAAATGAGAGCGTAACTAGGTTTGTATTGAGAATCGAACTTAGCTTAACGAAGACCGCTTAAGATTACAGACGGTTGGTTCAACCCACCCTAATACTTGTCTTGTAATAAACAGATATTCGCACTGTTTTAAACTATGTAGATACGCTAAAATTTTGTTAAAATGGCACACTGTTCAAGATCAAGGTCAAATTGTTTAAATACTGTGCTTTATGCAACTGTGCCCCCGTTTTACACACCCCAAAATCTCATTGTCCATGATTGCACCAATTGTCTGGAATGCGGGTGTCGACAGCTTGCTATCCGTAGATTGTAATAAAATTATGGAAATATTTATGGATGATGTGTTAATATTCACACCAAATGTCACTTCAACTTGATAGTATTTATTGTGAGGGCACCGCCATAAATTTGATGATGTTATCTGCCTTACAAAGGAAATAGAACGTGTGAGGGCTTGAGAATTGATGGATTGCTGTGTGCCTCTATTGAGATATCTTTGCTATCTATAGTGACTCCCGTTCCTGTTTTTTCCCTATATCTAGTAGTAGAAGAGTAATCTGCAACATGATATTGATCCCTAAATGTAGGTACAACTTCTTTTGTTTCACAACAAATCTTTTTCTGTTCTGCAAAAAAAAGTACACTAAAAAAAGCTGTCCCTTGTTAGAAAGAGGTATAAAAAATAAAAAAAATCGATGTCCAAATGGATTAATGCTAAAAATGCCTCATCGGCTTATCAAATGATGGGGGTCGCTTCCCGAAATGAAATGTCTTGTCGTTAATGCTCGTCCTTATATTTTCCTTCTTTCTCTCGCTCACAGAAATGAAGGGGTAGAGAAGGATAGTAAATAATTTGAAGAAAAACATAATATAGGGTTAGGAGCGGACAGAATTTGTATCACCGCAGGTAGATCAATAAAAATGGCCGTTTCATTAACTTTACGTTGGGTAGCACTTATAAAGACATTAAAAGCCTCTAGGATGACATTTTTATCTTTTGTTTCTTTTTATGTCTCCGTTGTCGCTCTAATTTGGTGGCATTAGGAATCTGCTTGTCAGGTTACACTACCGTTTTTTCTATTGACCTTACAAGCTGATCCTTATCTAATGGAGCTATAGAGCTTATTGGACATTATACATCCTAGAACATAATAATGTTCTAGGATGTATAATGTCCAATAAGCAGCTGAATTTCATTCGCACCGGCAACAATTTTGTTTTAACTACTATGGTGGCAAATAAGCATATGTTTCGCCTGATGGCAAGCAGACGCCTTAGCCTCCATAGGCTTGGAGAAGCGAGCGTATGGACGCTCGCAAAAAAGTCACCAGCAAGCTGCCGACCCTTTATAGATTTAAGAACTTGTGTTGACAGGTAGAGGCAGGCCCCTTATTTTCAACACAACAGGATGCGTTGAGCGTCGTTGCGGAACATTTCAATGGATTATTCAATAGATCCTTATATAAGTCATAAGCTCCATAATTCACAAAGCAGCCGAAGGATCCAGATCTCACAGATATCTCGAGGCCTGATCACATGAGGAACGACGGCGTTACCACGACAATCTATCGACCACAGATACGTTGTCCCTAATGAGACACTGCGAAGCCCGCTAGCCCTGGATCGCACAATAAATATGATCAAACAAAACGTGCATAGAGGAAGTAGTAAGTTGCATAGATAAACTGCTGCTGGCGCTCTCATAAACATAGGAAGCTCGCTATTCTCAAGGTTGGAAATTGACTCTAGCGTTCGCGTGTTCCCGCTACGTTAGCTTCGTAATTGGCAAGCCTTAGCGCTGGCAAGGCGCTGTCACTAAGGCTGATCTATTGTTGAAACAGTGCCTTTGTTTTCAGACAATAAACTTGTTTTGTTACTGAAGAGGTATCCCCGCTTCTCGCCGTTTAGCGAGTGAATGATGAATGATATGAACGGGAAGTGTTCTTAGCTTAGAAATACTGTGGCGTATTGTTGTAAGTTCATATTAAGGTCACGGTTGACTCACTTATCTTTTTAAATTATGTATTCACGGCGATAAAATTACGGGCTTTGCTGCTTAATATATTTGGACGGTAATTTTATATTTAAGTATCAATGTTTAAAGGCACATATTTTCTCGATAATAATATCTTAATAAGACAGGCACATTAATAATACCCAAGGTGAATCTACTTGGGGAATTAACATTTTAGATCACATTTCAAATGACTTATAGCTACCGCTGACTGCAGGTGAAGATCTATTAGTATCTTTTTTATATCCCTGGGCTCTTGCAAGCCTTTAATGTTGACTATAAGTGCAAATATGTAGCATTTTTTCATGTATTTATAATATGTAATTCCTGGAAAGCGTTAACTTTTTTCTTTTGCGGCCAATAGATACATTTCGGTCTGAGATTAGTTCGAGACGCAGCAGCAGAAGATATCTTCAAATGTTTCATGAAGTGTAAATATGAACAGATATATCCAGATGATATTTTTAGAACATCAGCAATTGCACTTTAGTAAATAGAAGTAATAACGAACAGGGGAAGGCAGAGGATATCCTAATCAGATATATATTTCTTACATGGAGCAAATAAAATAGAATATAAACGTTTTTTAATATAGAAATTAAAAGAAAGGCAGAATGCAGAATACGTTGGACATTACTCCGCCGACAAGCCTAGTTCTTAAATAAGAAGAAGAAAAAGAAAGATTAAAATAGCCAAAGTATAATTACTGCACATTTTAATATGTAGGCATATCAGTACGCCTCAGGGAGCTTAAGCCTGAAATACCTGACCCTATTGGTTAGTAAGCACACACCCACCCACATTTCATTACTGGGCCGCATTATTTTATATATTATTCGCGTCGTGCCGTCGTTAATAAATCAAGTAGGATATCGTGTAATGGACACCGCAGTGTCCCAGAGGAGACATAAATTCGTTTTTGTACTTTTTTAGTGAATCATTTGTTGTGAAAACATGGTTTATAGCTCCGAGGAGGCATCGACGAGGCTAATGCTATTTTAATTATGAGTTTGTTTACATGTAGGAAGTAATGACAGTGATTGGGAGGGATTTGTTGTTGGTAAATTACTGTTTTAAAATCAATTTCTGGTGTTAACGAGCAGTGTCGTTGCACAGTCAGGAGCATTAATATACGTATATAAATAAGGACATAAATATCTGTACACGTCTTTATGGCATTGACAATAGAGTCCTATCCAGATAATTATGTTGTGATGTTTTATTAATATAAAATATGGCAACTCTCTTAAGGTCCATAATAATGCATCGTCATTCGATTAGTATATGCAATATTTTGGTAATTCTGATTCAAATCCAGTTTTAAGAGTCCGCAGTAAGCTCGATTCTCCATACAAACGTAGTTACGCTCTATTTTAAAACTACGTGTTGGATTGTAACGTAACTTTGTATATACAATGACATGAGGTATATCTGTGTCTGTAATTAGTTTATGTAGCTTCAGATACTATAGTAAAAAAATACAGCGAATTTAAGTTTTTCATACAAAACTTGTTTTTGCTGTATTTTGTTTGTTTTATGAACTGGAACCATATGAACTAATTACAGACATAGATATACCTCATGTCATTGTATATGCAAAGTATCGTCACAATCCAACACGTAGTTTTAAAATGAGAGCGTAACTACATTTGTATGGGAAGGTGAAATTCGGCCGAGCTTACTGCGGACTCTTAAGAGCTAAAGTGTCAAGACGAGCGCGCATCGGAATGAAGATTTTATACCGAGACAGTGCCATGGACGCATGTGATCCGCTTCATAGTAAGCAGAATTTGTATAAGATACAAATTTTTAATACACCCGATTTTTACAAAAATCCGAATTGGCAACACTGAATCTTACCTTACGCATTCTAATCTTACGGTCACGTGAACTGTGGCGAGTTTAACAATTGTTCCCCATCCCAAAAAGTGCACAGCGTCGCTAAAGAAGTTTTCACTTCAATGTCTTTGATATGAGCACTGCAAAGAAATCAAGAACTTCTCGGGAACTCTTTTATAGTCATCAAATAGAAATGATTAAATGGAAACTAAATACAAGCACGCTGTTCGACCATCGACAGTTTCGATACAATGCGGCGTTGTGTATTGTTCCAATGATATCTACGTTTCGCTTCACTGGATCACTGGTTGAAAGTTCATGGCCTATTTAGCACATTCCAAATAGCCTTACATAAAGTAACATTAAAACCTAAGTAGGTCTCTATACTTTATAAACCGGTGAAGAGAATATATTATTATTAGTAAAGGACCAAATAAGTACGATGCAAATAAAAAAGGTGTTGCGAACCAATAAAATAACAGACGTATATGGCAAATAACATTTCCTTGAATCATAGAGTTCTATATCAACATTTTTTTTATCAATATTATACGCGAGTTATGCAGCTCACAGAGCCGTCCTTTTTAGGATTCCGTATCCAAAGGGTAAAAACGGGACCCTATTACTAAGACTTCGCTGTCTGTCCGTCTGTCTGTCACCAGGCTGTATCTCAAGAACCGCGATAGCTAGACAGTTGAAATTTTCACAAATCACGTATTTCTGTTGCCGCTATAACAAAAAATACTAAAAACAAAATACAATAAATATTTAAAGGGGGCTCCCATACAACCAACGTTTTTTTTAAAGATAATGGTACTTTAATTTCGAAAAACTGAATCGACAAAAAATTCTCAACTAACTAACTATTGAACCAGCAGAAGAATTTTCACGAGAATCGGTTGAGAAATGCGACCTGTAGAGGAGAAGATGCCAGATATACGAAATATTGGTGAGGTAGCAGCCCAACAGGGGAAGTACCTCCGCCTTGCAGAAAGCTACATCCATAATAACACTACTACTTGCTCTGTAGTACTGTTGTGTTCCTGGAGGTGAGCAAAGTCGCCGGAGCTCCCGAGGATGCGTTGTGTTGAGAGCGAGGGAATTTGTTCCTTCAGCTGTCAACACGGCGAATCCTCAAACATATCAAGGGTCGGCAACGCCCATGTTACTCCTTTGGAGTTGCATGCGTCTATAGGTTGCGGTATCCGCTTACCATCAGGCGGGCCGTACGCTTGTGTGCCACCGTCGTTGTATAAAAAATATTTTTTGCCCAAGCTGAAGTTCCCCGTTGTGTAACATGAATAATTATGCTTAAACCTATTATTGTTTATAATAGTGCTAACATACGTGGATACGTAAATATCAAAGCAAACAATATTATATGTGTATATATTAAAAAAGTGGTTTTTGAGAGAGAGCTAAAGGAGAAATCTATTTATTCGTTTTAAAATGTGTGACCCGTATACACAAAGAGAGTTGGAAATAAGTAAATCATACCGGAAATAGTTAAACGCTTTTCCACCCGCAAATGTTGAGTAACGTATCGCAAACAATCAGAGGTCGGGAAAACCTCTTTGCTCACACATTTCGTTTATTCGCTCCCGGGCCGAGAGTGGGACCTTGCGGGCGCAATCAATAAAGCCTTGATGTTGTTCCCTTTTATTAAGTGTAAGGTTTTTGAGTGCTTGGGTCAGCTAACACATGAGTTTCGCCTATCGATAATTTTTTTGCCACCGTGTCATTTTTATTTGTTACTCAATCACACTTAAACGACTCAACCGATTTGGATGAAATTTTGCACGGAGATAATTTATAGCCTGGATTAAAATAAAGGATATTTTTTATCCCAGAACCACGCAGACGAAGTCGCAGGTGGAAGCTAGTAAATAAAAAGTGTAGGAAGCTTGCAACTATAAATATGTAATAAGTGCGTTGCCGAATCTTTATCGATATAAGGATTCGTTGCAATATATGGGCAACACGTGAAAAATCGGCTTGGGAGGAATGGTGATGACTATACCTTGGGCAATTGCTAGGTTTATTTTTATAGTATCAGCTCTGCTTGGCGCCACAGCCATCGTTAAAATGCTCATTTCACAGGCGGCGAATTGTACTGCGCTGCTTCCCCATAATATAACTACTAGCTTCCGCCCGTGTCTTCGTCTACGTGGACCCGGGATAGAAATTAAACTATAACCTATCTTCGTGCTATAGTCCATCCAAATCAATTGAGCCGTTTAAGAGTCCGCAGTAAGCTCCCATACAAACGTAGTTACGGTCTCATTTTAAAACTACCTGTTGGATTGTGACGAAACTTTGCATGTACAATGACATGAGGTATATTTATGTCTGTAATTAGTTTATATGGTTCCTGTTTATAAAACAACGAAATACAGCAAAAACAAGTTTGGTATGAAAAACTTAAATTCGCTGTACTTTTTTACTAGGGTATCTGAAGCTACACAAACTAATTACAGACATAGATATACCTCATATCATTGTACATACATGCAAAGTTTCGTTACAATCCAACGCGTAGTTTTAAAATGAGAGCGTAACTACGTTTGCATGCAGAATCGAGCTTACTGCGGACTCTTAAGCGTGATTGAGTAACAAAGATCTAAACATCCAAATATATAAACATCCAGACATCAAAACATCTAAACATTAAAATTTCGCATTTAAAATATTAGGAGGATAACTATCTACTTCGTAAATGTAATACTAGCGGTGAGTGTACATCCGACAAGTAAGGAAATCTGGGCGCCATCAGTAAGCTCTCGGTAAATTACAAAATACCGTATACCGATTCCGCCCCGTTAAGTCATGACATAGTCTGTCATTGAAAGTGAAATTGAACACATATGATACATTTCGTGACATGATGGCGACACCGCAAGTTATGTGATAGCTTACAAGCTATCATTGAAACAACTTCCGAAAAATAACGACTGACAACTAAAGCGGTTTAATCAAGTAGTAAAACTCACAATTACGGCAGAAAGCAACATCGTCATTCCAGAAAATCACATCACTTCAGTGATACATATATAATCTTTTTAACGTGTCAGACACAAATCGAAGCATATATGCCGATAAAAAGACACTTATTTATACGTATAGTCATAAATATGTACATTTACATTCTATGTCTTCGTTCCTCGTCCAGCCCCCTTATTCTGTAACTTGTTTTAAGCTCACCACAATGTTCACCTACAAATATATGTTGACACCGCGATGCGTAGTAACTAAGCATCGGTAGAGGTCTAGTTTCGTGACGAGTGACCGGCGGGGTGAGCCGCATTAGCGCTTAGCGAATAACAGCCCTGGTCCGACGGTAGGCATGAATAATGTCAGTAATCCGCTTGCGGTGCGCCTAAAGCTAAGGGCTCCCGCACATATAACTTTTATGTTTATTATGGTCAGATCTGTAAATCCATCGGGCGAGAAAAACCTGATATTATATGTGTTCGGTTGTAATCAGTTTATGTTTGTTGTAAAATGGCGTTGTGAAATATTATGTCGAATTTTATACCGGTGGTGCAATAATTTTGAATGTTGGGGTCCGAGTACCGTTCGAAAATATAAATTACGTACTGAGTATTCTATTTTATCATATAATAAAATGAAAATGTCTGTCATATTGAAGCTTTCTAAGTTTGTACGGTTTGACCAAAGCTTTTTTATGAAAGAAAAGCGCATTCCTCTCCCAGAAATCGCCGGCACATACCGGCAATTTGTTAGAAAGGGCATTGATTAATAAGCCATCTTACTTTATTCCAATCCAGTTAATTTTACAAGGAACATGGCCGATAAATAAGGGACTGCGCGAGACATTTGTCATTTTGAAAGATTGCTATCTGATTCAGTAGTTCCGGAGTCGGCGCGTTTGTAGTATATGTGAAAATCAGATAAAACGTCAGTTCTATCAAAGCTTGGGCCTCTATAAAAGGGTTGCCAGCACGGCTATCTCAGGACTGCCCGCGAGCTGTGTCGCGGCGACATAGACTATCCGTTTCTTTCCTAATTAGAAAGAGACGGTTAGTGTATATCTAGCCGCGACACTGCTCGCGGGTCGTCGTGTGATATCCGTACTATGGTTGCTCCACTGTTCATACAAACGTAGTTTGGTTCTAATTTTAAGACATGCCAGAATAACATTCAACTTTGTTTACACAATGAGATCCGCCATATCTGTATTGGTAGTAGGTAGTTACCAAGTGTCTGTTCCTAACGTTCAAAGAGAAAAAAACCGGCCAAGTGCGGTGCGGGTTCCGTACTCTACATTATCTACAAATTCACGTTTGTTGTATGGGAGCCCAATTAAATATTAATTTTATTCTCTTCTTTCGTATTTGTTATAACGGCAGCAAAAATACATCATCTGTGAAAATTTCAACTGTCTAACTATTATTATGGTTCATGAGATACAGCCTGGTGACACGGACAGCGTACTTAGTAATCCGTTTTACCCTTTGGGTACGGAACCCTAAAAATAGACCGAGTAGATCGTTTTCCATCCAAATAAATCGACAATCACTTAATTTTTATTTTATTATATTTCTATTATATTTTATAGCAACCAAAACTAGTCTCCGATCTAGATTTGGCGAATCCCATTGTTTATATAAAAAAACAAGTTATCAATTTCAGTACCGATGACGTTTTAAAATGAGAACCAAACTACGTTGGAAAGTCGACTTATATGGACCATCCTGGCGACCCTCTAGCAAATATTGTGCTTGTCCCCTATACGTTTTTATTAATTTGGCGAATTTTAATTAGATTAAAATCTGATGGCATTGGAATGAATGTGTTGCATTCACTGAAACGACTGCGCTAAAACCCAGAAGGATGTGATGTGATGTTGTGAAGGGACGCCTGGCCGGAAACAGGCGGGCTGTCGATCGGTTTTTGCGTTAATTCCGTCCCATTCCCCAGGGTTGGAGCCTCAGGTTACTGTCCCGGTGGCGTTCCCACTTCAAACTCTTCCATTCTTCTCGTTTTCCTGCAGAACAGAAGGACATCTTTAAGGCTGACATCCCTCAATTCCCTCTCCTCTAACACATTATTACCGAATGTATTAAACCGCCGTGCCGCGTACATAATACATTCCGCACCCAGAAGGATAGATGTTTTTTGTATGTTTGTCTTGCAGCAGCCTTGAGGGCTTTCGCTGCTTGTCAGGACAGGCTTGTGGGTAGGCGCCACTATGGGGCTACCCAACAACCGAATGCTGGATGCCGAAGGATGGATGACGTTTCGACCGTCATCTAATGTCATAACTGACACTGATTGTGTTAAGCCTCTCACAGACTGGAACTGCCTGCGGTAGCGGTCAATAGTAAATTTGACACGCAGGCCGCGCCACTGTGATTCGGGTTTTAAGGGAAGGTCTATTTAGTGTGTTACCCAAAAATGGTGATGTATTTATTTATTTATTCTTTATTGCACAATATTCTTTTGTCTTATGGTATTAAAGGCGGACTTAATGTTATAAAGCATTCTCTACCAGTCAACCTTAGGCAAAGCAGATAAATTGATTATTGATGATTGATTGTGATGATATGCAACCGTAAATATTATACCTTAAAAGACTAATCCGAGTTGAATCTGCCTCTTTAATTTTATGCAATAATCGACATTGTGAAAAACGTGATTGGTTCCAGCTATAAAATCTGTTTCGTTTCGGTCCTATTTTTCCATTTTATTATCACAAAAATATGGTGTAGCTTCGCTAGGACGGGTTTTTTTTTTATAAAATGTATATAGGCCGTTTTAATTCCTAGCAAATATATTAGCTATCTATAAAAGCTTCTCAATCCCTGTGAAATGGCTAACTATTAGATTATTCTGATATACATTTCATACAAATACATATGACAGATTTGATAAAAATAATCATTAGTTTTTCTATACGTAAGCGTCAAAATAGAAATAACTTCGAGTGGAAACTTGTAGGCAGGATTTTTGTTTCATCAATTTACTTTTTTAACGTGGGCCTTGTGTATCGATTGTATAAATAATGCACAACTTGTTTCGGACGGTGTTTGCAGGGCGTGTTATTACTAGTTTGCTTTGTTTGAACCGTTTTCTAGTTATTATAAGGGAACTATAATCAATAGCGTTACAACTGACATGTACAATTGAATGTTGTGCGAAAACAGCCGCGATAACATAATTACATAATCACACGCTTTTCCATTCTAGGTCATTTATAACGTATTCAGTTATTAAAAAGGTAACACATGTGTTGGTGGTTGATAAGCAAGTAATTCAATACAATAGTACACGCTCGTTGTCACCCGAGCCGAAGGTTATTGTGATAAATATGCAAGCTGAGGCTTTCTTTTTACCGCTTGGGGTGAGTACAAAATTTAACGTCTCCCCTCGGACAGGAAGTGGGATTCCCACACGTGTAGCGGGCGACAATTGTCACTTTATGGCAAGGAAAGACGTAAAGTGAAGAGTACCTACTATAGGTACGATCACGTCGATGAGAAATTAGAAGAAGTTCCATTCCGTGAGATTAAGCTCACAGTATAAGCACTGCTAGTTAACATCATTACACATATATATTGGTTGCTTTGATTTTGCGTAAAACTCGTCGTCAAAGTAACGTCATACTTTTATAATTTTTACACAAAACGCACTGATAATGAAATAAGCTACTCTTTATCTAAAATGGATAATTCAATGTCATGAACTTAGTGTAAAAATTTGGGCACAGCTTTTCCATATTCATAATCTGATTCATGCGAAAATCCAAGATTATCTGTATTGGAGATATCGCTTGAGTAGATAAGAGGCGACGCGATTGGATCGTTCTATTTAAACAATGCGGATACCCCGCCCGCACCTAAATCACGCCCCGCCGATGACATCTATAAATTCCTATTCTAATTATTTTAGAGCGATACGCCGACGCCGACAAATAAAATAATATCGCCGCGAGCCCATTGGAATTGACTCGTTTTAAGTTTATTAAGCCCGGAATGAGTTTATCTGGAACGATATACTCAGATTCGTCAGACGACACGGCCACTGCCTCACGAAAAATTCTCCGCGGAAAATAAGTCTTAATTTATTCAACGCCCGAAATTAAAGAAAGAATAATTAAAAAGCAAGGAACGGAAATTGTAACGGAAAATTAATTTTTCTATTGTAATTTTCAAAGGGAAAAATAAATACTAAAGACGTACAGTCGGGTGAATTTATCCGACGCCGTTCTGGCTGTAAGTGTTTAATTTGTACACCATTGTATCCGCGAAGAGACCGTCGGAATTAATTACAGTTTGCTTATTTTTTAATTAAAATTAGATTTTATGAAACGGCCGTCGACGTAATCCGTAATATTTCATAAAAGATGGAAATTTTAGTGGCGCCATATTGTGAGAAAAGGCATCCATTTCGGCAATATTTTGCATCCCTAAGTGGATTTATTTTGCGAACAATTTGGCCCACTTTCTTAGCTTTTATGGCGATTATTTCGTTATTTAATTTAGCTAGAAACATTATATTATTCATGATACCCAAATTCTCGTTATAAATCTTTATTTCTGGAATAAATGAATCGGTTTCATCTTTTTGTCATTAATTTTAGTTTTTGTGCTGCGTGGTTCATTGCCAGAGGAAATTTGAGTAATTGGAATATATTCGAAAGTATTAGTCAGGGATTCATGGGAATATACTAAATTATGGTTTACTTTAAGTAATTTGTAAACATTGGCTCCATTTTGGAGGCTGTTGAAGCAGGTTTCTATTCAACACGCGCCTGGGGTAACAAACCCAATCACTTAGTAGGTCATATCGGGTTTGGAGCGAGTGAATTAACATATTTTTCTCTTATCGTCGAATATGGAGGTCGGACCCTTGCTTATCAAGGATGTTTTAACCGAATATACTCAAGCACAACAAGGGTGAGTCTTCGGAACAAATGCGTCCCCGCCCACGAGACGAGATTACGGCGTGTTTGGGTATAAATCTTTTGAGACAGTAACGAACATTTCGTGGCTAGCAAAGATTATTGAGAGAAAAGGAAGATGGCTCTCTCCATACATTGCTACAAGGCACGCGTAAATCTTTTTATCGTCGCCGGTACCTCGTAGTTCATCTTTTTATATCAGATGGCGCTGTTTCAATCTACACTTGTGCCATCTATCGAGTTAGCGGTGAAGCAGGTTATTAAGTAGTCACCTCTAACATAAGATTCATAATTTCGGGCCGTGCGGCCATTTGATTTTGGTCGAGTGGTTCGGGTGTTTGATTCACAAGTCTGAGTACTCCGGTTCGCGTCCCAACTCCTGTTACCTGTTTTTGTATTTTTTCTTGTCACGATACACGTCGCGGCGTCAGTTGTGCTGGCCCCGCTGCCCGTGATGCGTTTAAATTATAGCGTAAATTAAGTACCTACTTTTCTGCGAGGCTATCACAACTGACGCTGCGACCGTTTGAATTTTTTGGTCCCATTCACTGCAAATATAACTTTGTACTCCTATATGTTTATATGGGATGACAAAGTTATTTATGCAGTTGGTGTATCTAGAAAACTGGACAAATTGATTTGAGTGAGTGACAAAATTAAGAAACTTTGACTAGTTATAAATCTTAAACCGCTGGTTCAAATTGAATGAAATTTGAAATATATCGTGTTTATACAATGCGTGCTTGGTTAATGAAAATGCAGGCTTCTAGTTTTATCCGCAACGAAGTTATAGGGGGTCGAAAATGGCCTGAACTGCTTCGAGGAAAGGATGGTACCGAATAGCAGAATAGCAGAATAGGTAACTATTAAAACATGGAATCAATTTTCTCATACATTTTGTATGGCGATACGAAGTTCCCGGGGTCAGTTAGTAGCCTAGTAGGTATTAAAAATTAATGTTTTTTGCGCACCCTTTCTGACACGTCACATTTTAAAAGCGTAGGTATTCACATTATTCAATACGATATCGGTGTATGGTTCGGCAACGTTAACGTTAGGGCCTGCAACGATATCGTAGGTAGGTATCGTGCAATGTGAATGGAGAGCATGCTTACCTACCTTCTTGCTTGCCTTTACTTTTTACAAGCTTTATATTAACTTGACTTGTTCGTATGTACGTATAAAAGTATGTAAGTAAGTTGTCCGTCAAATCTTGCAAGTTAAATTTGACCCACTTCCCGGTGACCGATTGAGCTGAAATTTTGGGTATAAGTATAATTTGGATGACAATTCAATATTATGGTACCATCGAGCTGATCTGAAGATGGAGACAGAAGGTGGCCATAGGAACTCCGTAATAAAACCACTTAACCCCATCGAGTTTGGGCTCGCAATGAGCAGTTGATGATGGTATACAGAAAAGTACAGTCGGCAATAAAAGCTTGTACCAAAAATTAAATTTTTGACAGAAACATATTACATACATACATACATTCAAGCCTTTATTCCCAAAAGGGGTAGGCAGAGCACATACAATAATTTGGAGCGCTTTTGGCCTTGACCTCCCTTGACCGCCATGTTGAATGCCGTATTAGCTTTCTGTGATTTGATTATCGAACGAGCGAGTGAAGCGAACGAAGTTCTATGCATCAGCTCGCATGCAGCTTGGGTCGAAAATCATTCGTATGTCCGGTGTCTGTCACGAAGTCCGGTGTTCCGCTATCCGGCTGTTCTCCTCTACAGGTCGCATTTCTCAACCGATTCTCGTGAAATTTTGTGAGCATTTTTTGTCGTCACTTTTCCGAAATTAAAAAAGTTTTTTTATAAGAAAACACGCTAGCCTGTTTAGTTACTAGTTAGAGAAAGACGGATAGTCTTATCTCACCGCGACACAGCTCGGCCGTCCTGTGATAGCCGCGCTCACAGCACGTCTAGCACACGACGACGGCCGCGACATACTCTCGACTTTTATCGCACTATACCTCTTCTTCTAAGTGTTCTAATAAGAGAGAGACGGATAGTGCGAGAAAAAGCGAGAGAGCTCGCGCGCCCTCGCGTGCTAGCCGTGCAGGTTTGTTAATTATATCGTGTACCTAGTGAGATTGTACGTTCCGGAGGTTTCTCGCATGAGCTTGAGACCGCGGGCGCGCCCGCTGTTGGCCGGCCGTGCCGACGGCGCGCACGGTATCACACAAGCCCCCCTACTCTGTATCCTATTTTATTATATATGTAGTATATGATGGACTGGTTCAAGACTAGAGGAAGATGCTTGCTTTGTTTACATTAATTAATTTTTCGGTTCATTTTTTTTTATTTATTTAATCTTTATTGAACTTAAGAACAACTTATCTACAAAAGGCGGACTTAATGCCGTAAGCATTCTCTACCAGTCAACCTTTGCGCAAAGTAGACAGATTGTGGGCGTGTTGTAATTAAATTGTAATAGACCAAAATCCGTTAAAATTGCAAAATAGAGAGATTTATACCCTTACCTGTTTTTGATTTTTATTATGCCCAATATTACATGTTAGATAATATACAGGGTGAAAAAATCTATGGACCCTGAAGGGAAACCCTTGACAGCTCATTCTCTCGCTCTCATTTTCAAGAAATAATCACCATGTAAAATTTTACTAATCGATAGGATCAATATTAAGGATAACGATTCGTCCAGTTCAGGTAAGCTTTACCTTAGGCTTAATTCTATTTTAAAGGCTAACGGCCGTATTCATAAACGTACTACAAGCCCGTTTTAACTAAAATGGCGCTAAAATTCGTTTCTCCTTATCTGTCACTTTGACATTTGTGTTCGTAAGAAAGGGACAAAGCACATTTTATTTAGCAGAGGCATTTTAAGTTTTATGAATAAGGGGGTAAATGTTTATTGGATAGATGTTATCCTTAATATTGATTTTATGTTTTAGTAGAATTAAATAGTGCAGTGAATATTTCAGTTCAGTCAGTTCGGGTAAGCTTTTCACAAAATCAGTGAATGCAGTTTTATTCATTATAATTTAGCCTTAGGCTACATGCGATCACGGTTAATTTTTTCTTTGTATATGTTATGTGTACCAAATGATTTTGCAGGTTACTCTATCAGTTAGAGAAATTACAAGTATATTTCCTCTGTGTAAATTGAGCTAATCTTAATCAGTGGCGCAGCTTTTAGATAGGGTAGACAGAAATTTTGAGATAGGTATTATTTATTATCTTACCTAAACTTTCCTTTTGTCAGTTTGACCTTGCTTTTATCACCGAACTAAGGAAACATTCAACATGGCTACGTTCTATATTCTGCTTATATCCATAACGTTTTTATCCTATTTTTGTATTCCATCCATACCGCTGTCTGCCATAACGATCATTTGTCTTAACGTTTTTAGGAGGCAAGGACCCTATTTATGATTCGCTTCATTTATTTTGGATGAAATTTGATTGCCCTACTGTGTTATCCCTAATATTATTTGTCATAATAAGTATGTATCCTCATGGCCATTGGTCCTAAACCTAAGTATCCTACGTATGGATACTACGGATGTAAGTATTTGTAAAAAAATCGCTTCTGGCGGTTCTCGCTCGGCTCGCGCGCTGTAAGGTCGCAGTTAAACATACGCTTCTCCTGGTTTGCCTGAATAATGTTTGACAGCTCTACGAAATATCTCACAACTTTTTACTGTGGACGAGTTATGAAACTTGGCCTATTTTTAACCCCCGACGCAAAAAGAGGGGTGTTATAAGTTTAACGTGTATGTGTGTCTGTGTATCTGTGTATCTGTCTGTGGTATAGTAGCTCCCAAACGGATGGACCGATTTGAATGCGGTTTTTCGTATTCGAAAGCTGTTGTGAGCTTTCTAAGTTGTAATTATTACATGGAGTTTTTTTTGGGATGTCACTTCTTTTTGTCGGTTATTGTATTATCAATAAATACAAATTTATGAATGTAACTGGAAATAATAATTTTTCATATTCTTTGTATGGAAATGTTATTTTACCAACCACAAATAACGTTCGTATAGTTTTCTAGTGTATTGTACACCTAACACTAACCGCATGCAAATACATCGTATAGTGCATTGTACCTACCTTGTTATTACTATTTGCAGAAACTACAAAAGTAACTTTGCAATCGCATGTATTTGTAAACTAACTTATTAAATTTGTAAATCTGAAACGTGAATCTGAAATTGCAGTATTTTTAAGTTTTTATGAATTATCCACTCATAAAAACCTTTAAACTATATTATGCCCTATATGTAACTGAACATTCAGGGTTCTGGCTTTAGCCTGTGGCTTTAGGCTGTGCTTGGTATTCCACGTACGAGCGAGCTGGTATGCTAGCATACAAATCTCGATAATTGTGACAGAAAGGGAAATATCACTAATTGTCAGTGTCATAGTTCCCCGTGTTAATTACCCGTCCAAATTGAGTAGGTTGTTTATGGCAAGTCATCAGCCATTTTAAGACCGGTTCTTAATTTAGCTGCATAGGAGGCTTTCCGTCCCTCGCTATGGCAAACCGTATAGCCTGTCCTGAGTATTATAGGTCCATGATTAGATTAGATTAGATTAGATGACGTAGCGTGAGATGGCTTAAATTAAAACCATTTTTTTTTAAATTGACTAATACAAATATGATGAATACACGTGATCTGGAAAGGGGGGTCAAAAGTAGGCAAAATATGATCACATGATTTCTGGACAAGCCCATACGTGTTATTTTGGATAAAAAAATGAATATTTTAAAATTACAAAAGTTGTTAATAAGGCTTTTAAGATATCATGAAAAAAAAAACAGCTCCAAAATGTAACTTTTTGAAAAAGTCCAATCGAAATAGCCCACATTCTGACTTTCTTTATGTAGAGCACGCCACTAATGTTAAGGATTTAAGTTGATTTTCTTTCAGGGCCATAGATTTTTCCACCCTGTATAGTATAGTGTTAGCTTAGCAGTATTTTAGCAGCGTTTTCTTTCTTAACCATACCAATAATAAAGTACAAACGACAACACTGTTAACTGACCATCCTGTGTTTATTTAGAACCTTATTACAATGCACTTAAGGTGCACCGATATGGTCAGTTAGCTGTGTTGTCGATAGTACCTACCTACTTCCGTTACTACAATGATTTGCAGATGGATCTCGAATTACAAACTAGGTACTTAGTCTGCTAAACTGACACTAAACTACTTTAAGTAGGAAATCACCTGTTAAATTGGTCGTCTGTGTTTTATAATGATGACATTTATCATTAAATAATTATGAAGCATTGAGACATCAAACATAGAAATGTACTAAATTCTTGGCATGTTTTTACTAAAATATTTTTATTTTATTAATTGTTAGCGCTTTTTTCCGCTTACGCCATTATTACACCGTGAATAGTCGCATTTTCCTACTAGTACATCGTCGGAGACTATATAAATATTACAAATAATCTGCGTAGGTAGGTAATGTGTGCGACCTTGAATGCGAACTGCAAACCACTCGAGGCGTGCCTTTGCAGTTCTTTATTTGAGCGAATGTGATCGTTAATACACGCGGAAAGAGTTCAAGTTCAATTGCAGAATTAAACAGGATTATTTTGTAAATGTGTATTATGCTTTACATAAACCTTTTTTCTGTAGGATTCATGTACTACTTTAATAATATATGTATAGTTGAATTAAATTCAGACACAATTTGGTTCTATAATAGTACATTACGTACCTAGGGCGGTGAATTCGTGAATGACCCAGATCGCACGTGTTTGTGGCCCGAACCGAAGGTGAGAGCCATAAATATGCGATCTGGGGCTTTACGAATTACCGCCCGTGGTAAGTACACAATTTTACGTCTTCATCTGGCCACAATGCGAGTTTTACCGTACGCGCAGCGTACAAGCCTCACCTTCGGTTTGGGCCACAAACACCAGCGATCTGGGCCATTCACGAATTCACCGCCCTAGGTACGTAATGTACTATTACGTCACACCTGGCCATAAGCATAATGTGAGTCTCGCGCGTCGTGAGGGCGTAAAATTGTGTACTCAACTCACCATGGGCAGTAAAAAAGAAAGCCCGAAAAAAATCGCATATTTACAACCCTCGCCTGTTTACAGCCCTTAGTAATGTACTTTACGTCACTCCGGGCGGTAAGTGAGATTTACCGCCCACGGGTGCAGCGGCAAATCTCACTTCACACTTTTACACCCAGGACTCCCACGAGAAGACGTAAAATTGTGTACGCACCACGCCCGGTAATAAAGAAGGCCTCAGATCGCTTGTTTATGGCCCTTACCTTCGGTTCGGGCCACAAAAGCCCGTGATCTGAGCCGTACTTAATTTTACCGCCCTAGGTACATATAATGTACTTTACGTCACTCCGGGCGGTAAGTGAGATTTACCGCCCACGGGTGCAGCGGCAAATCTCACTTCACACTTTCGCACCAAGGAGAAGAAGTAAAATTGTGTACGCACCAAGGGCGGTAATAAAAAGCCTCGGATCGCTTTTTTTATGGCCGTTACCTTCGGTTTGGGCCACAAAAGCCCGCGATCTGAGCCGTTCTTAATTTTACCGCCCTAGGTACGTATAATGTACTTTACGTCACCCCAGGTGGTAAGTGAGATTTACCGCCCACGGGTGCAGTGGCAATCTCACTTCACACTTTCGCACCAAGGGGAAGACGTAAAATTGTGTATGTACGCACCAAGGGCGGTAGTAAAAAAAGCCTCGGATCGCTTTTTTATAGCCGTTACCTTCGGTTTGGGCCACAGATATCCGCCATCTTAGCTGTTCTTAATTTTACCGCCCTAGGTACGTATTTACGTCACTCCGGGTGGTAAGTGAGATTTACCGCCCACGGGTGCAGCGGCAAACCTCACTTCACACTTTCGCACCAAGGAGAAGACGTAAAATTGTGTACGCACCAAGGCCGGTAATAAAAAAAGCCTCGGATCGCTTTTTTTTATGGCCCTTACCGAAGTTCAGGACACAGATGTCCGCGATATGAGCTGTTCTTAATTTTACCGCCCTAGGTACGTAATGTACTTACGTCACACCTGGCCATAATGCGAGGTTTACCGCACGCTACCCGTACGGTAAAACTAGCATTATGGCCAGGTGAAAACGTAAAATTGTGTAATCAGCACGGCAGTGAACAAGAAAGCCCGAAATCGCATATTAATACCTGCACGCCTAGCACTAGACGGCTGCGACATACTCTCGATTTTTCTCGCACTATCCGTCTCTCTCTTATTAGAACATTTAGTAAGAGAGGTATAGTGCAAGAAAAATCGACAGTATGTCGCAGCCGTCTCGTGCTAGCCGTGCTGCGATTTCGGCCTTTCTCTCTTTTACAGCCCTTGGTAAGTATTAGTAATGTAATATACTAATATTCAATTATTAATCGGTAATGCTACGTTGCCACACCGCGCTACCGATAGACGCGTGCGCGCTCACCGCGCGGCGCTGGTTGATTGGCGTTGTTGCCATTTCGTACACTGGACGTGAACTGGCTATCGAATCGACTATGAGCGTGAAGAGAGAGCGTATACCTATTACCTACAATACCTACCCTACAAATCCTAACCTGTAGTAATACATTTCATTTCAATTCGCTTCACTATCTAGTTGTATGCGGGCGGATTTGCGTTGTGCCGGTTGTGCGATTATTGTGAGGTAACACACAGTTTGTGACTCGTGTCTTGTCTTGTGCCTTGTGCTTGTGATAGTTGTGAACTTGTGATTTATTTAACATGGGCCGTAAAAAAATGCGGTGTACAGGGTTTACGACCTTCACAACGATCGTACGGCAACTTGCATCATAGGCGAATGTAAAAAGCTTTTGAAGGTTAGTAATCATTGTTTATTTTGTCAAAAATAGGGACCTTGTTCCGAGTAGTGCTGGTGGTTGCATTGTATTATTGTGACTATATTAACTACGACTAAAGGTGGTTGCCCACCGGAGGGGCGAGACGAGACGAGGCGAGGCGAGATTTGAAATCGTATGGGAGTTACTACCTATTTCCACCGCGCGCGCGCGAGTAAGTCCCATATAAGTTTCAATTCTCGTCTCGCCCCTCCGATGGAAAACCACCTTGATAGGTATCTATTATTAATACTGTATCGATAACAATAAGAAAACGGTCAAGTGGTTGTCGGAACAAGCACAAATTTAGGGTTCCGTACCGTACTCTTAAAGGGTTTTTCCACATGCATCTATGTTGCGAATTTTTGACTTACCGTATACCTAGGTTTTTTAAGAACAGTAGGTATGGATATACGGAATGCAATCTCGATATATATATCGAATATACCGCTAATCATTCGGTTTTGTACATCAAAATCCAACCTAGGGTTCGTATTAAGAGGCCCCTCGGACGCTCAGATATCGATTTTGAACGAAATCGGTCCGTATTTAACGAATTTAAAGATGGCGGTCACTTTTCGAAAATCCAACCTCGAATTCGTTTTAAGAGGCCCCTCGGACCCTCAGGTATCGATTTTAAGCAAAATCGGCCCGTATTACAATAATTTCAAGATGGCGGCCACTTTTCGAAAATCCAACCTCGGATTCGTATTAAGAGGCCCCTCGGACGCACTGATATCGATTTTAAGCGAAATCGGACCGTATTAAAATAATTTAGAGATGGTGGCCACTTTTCGAAAATCCAACCTAGGATTCGTATTAAGAGGCCCCTCGGGCCCTCAGATATCGAATTTAAGCGAAATCGGACTGTATTAAAATAATTTCAAGATGGCGGCCACTTTTCAAAACCCAATCTAGGATTCGTATTAAGAGGCCCCAAGGACCCTCAGATATCGATTTTGAGCGAAAACGGACCGTATATAAAGAGTTTCAAGATGGTGGCCTTTTTTCGAAAATCGAACCTCGGATTCGTATTAAGAGGCCCCTCGGACCCTCAGATATCGATTTTGAACGAAATCAAGCCGTATTTAAAGAATTTCAAGTTGGCCGACTTTTTTTAAAATCCAAGCTCGGTTTCGTGTTAAGAGGTCCCTCGGACCCCCGGTATCGATTTTGAACGAATTTGGACCGTATTTAAAGAATTTCAAAATGGCGGTCACTGAAAATCCAACCTCGGATTCGTAATTCGTATTAAATGATTTAAGAATAATAAAAATGGCCGCCAAGTAAAGTAGCTTGTTACATACTAAGTCCCTGGGCGACCGCGCTCAGCTCGGGTGAAAATAGGGAAAATACGGAGAAAACTAATTTTCCCGGACGTGAGACCTAGCTAGATCGATTTTTCGCCTCCGTAAACCCGTATATTCCAAATTTCATCGAAATCGTTAGAGCCGTTTCCGAGAACCTGATTGAAATATATATATATATACAAATATTGCTCGTTTAATAGCATAGGATAGGATAGGAATAGGTACTGCACTTACCCATTTCTGGCAATCCATTCATGTTGAAAAATAAACTCCTGGTACTAATATAAATTCCGCACTCGGCGACGCATGCACGTGAATGAACACTGGCACTGGCTCTATTACTAACGATGGAATCAAAAGTTAAATAAGCTGCTAGTAACGTTACCTACTAACGTTAAAAACAGTTAAAGATACCTTTGACTTAACGTTAGCTCAATGCAGGTAGGTGTTAGGTAACGTTACCATTTCTTTACCGGTAAAAAGTAGTATAGGTAACGATACTTGGTTTAACGTTAGTTACCAGTTAACGTTAAATCTGTCTGACAGTGGTAACGATTCCAACTTTTTAACGTTATTTGAAGCCCTGAGAGCAACGTCGATATTTTAATCAACTGACAATTTATTTATAGGAAGATTCGCAATAATATGTATACCAAAAAATAATAAGTACAATTTCGTATTCATTAACACTATATGGTATTTTTTATATTATCTTATCTTAATAAATCCGTATTAACAAATATTGTTCCATTTACTCCCCAAATCACCCTATTGTGACATCAGTGCCACAACAATCCGGGGTCTAGTAATAACAATACCGATCCTACGCCTCAACCTCTAAATTTTAGCAGGTTAGTATTATTATTATTATTTTTACCCAACAAATCCATACAGAATAACCACGCACAGACACCTCACCCCACCCCCGGGCTCCGCACGTGCCCGACCGAAACATCGTTGCGCACACAGTGTACGGTACAGGCCCCTATACCACAAAACTTTACAAGTCTACAATTCGACGAAATTGTACAATTTTCCATAGAAAAAGTTGTCAATTTTGTCAAATTGTACGCTTGTAAAGTTTTGTGGTATAGGGACCAGGTGTAGTCGAGCGCAAATATGCGCACCGAAAATCGAAACCTATTTTTTGCATAGCGTCGCCGCCGTTAGGAGTTGTCTGTAGTAGTGTACGCCTCATAACATAATGCAGTATCAAATATCTTTATTTCACCGTTTACCTTTGCGTGATGGATGTAAATATTATCTAACTTTTTTCCTTTCAGAAATTCGAGCCCGAGTACTCCGTCCTCGACACCATCATTACAAGTAGAATTTGATGATGGTAACAATGAGGAAGTCATACCTGAACTTACTGGTCGACGAATCTTCAATGTTGAATACTTATTTGAACAAATGAAGGCTGTGGATCATAGTCCTTTTAATTGCAGTTTTTAAGATATGGATTTTGTGAAGGAGTTGAGATCCGGATTCCAGTCAACTTTTCTGTTCATATGCAAAATGTGTGGCAAAAAAGAAGCATTAAAAAATGAAAAACTAGAGTCAAAAATTAATACAAATGTTGTTCAAGCAGTCGTATGTTCAGGTAGTGGCTTTTCCCAATTAGATGAGCTTTGCGCTCATTTAGATATACCATGTATGGCGGAGAAATCATTTGGGAAAGAGAATATGTTGCTAGGAGATGTTTTAAAAGATCTCTTTAAACAGCATGTATGAGGCAGGACTCGAAGAAAAACAGATGGCAATTAAAAAAGGAAACGTAGATGCTGATGGCGTTCCTAGCATCACTGTTGTA
Source organism: Epinotia bilunana (assembly GCA_947049275.1). Taxonomy (NCBI): domain Eukaryota; kingdom Metazoa; phylum Arthropoda; class Insecta; order Lepidoptera; family Tortricidae; genus Epinotia; species Epinotia bilunana. Next base: position 19,618,267 of record OX346263.1, on the reverse strand, counting down.
GCGGACGCATCATGGGGCAAGAGATCGTATCGTACCAGCAATTATAATTCTTTATCCGGGGTAGCGTGCATTATTGGGTATGAAACTAAAAAGGTTTTCTTTTTGGGAATACGGAACTCCTATTGTTCTGTATGCGCTGCTGCTAGTAACAAAAACGTAGAGGTCAAAAACATAGAAATAGTGGCCAGCCCTCTAGTCGCCCGAGGCTTCTATTAAGCGCGTCGCCAAATCTTTATAAAGCCGACGCGCACTTGGCCCCATGGCCCCAAGGTAACGCCAAACGCCGCAAACATGTAGCTGTTTCCTAGGACGGCATATTTGCGGCGCTTGAGGCTTTCGGCCGAGGATGCCGCAGCGCCAGCGGCGGCACTGGTGCTTGGAACATGGGACGGTGCCAGGGTATCAACGCAAGTAGAATCCCAAACTAGCGGCTGACCCATGCTCCAAGGCACCAGCGTCATTCCGTCAGGTCTCTTGCCGTCGTCCCTGGCCAGCCCGCTGGGTTCGAGGACTGCCGGCACTAAATAAATAATACGAAATACGGCAATGAGAATGAGCCCATCGCTCTAAAAGAGACTGAAGCTGCACTCGGAGTGCAAGTATCACCTTGTGGGTTATACATCCTCGAGGAACACCAGTATTTAGGCGCGAGTCCCGACGGAGTCATAGACAATGAAACAATTGTGGAAATCAAATGCCCAGCTTCGGCAGCTAATATGACGCCAACAGAAGCAATTTTAAAGAAAAAAAATACTTTCTGTGTGATGGACGAAAGTGATCTTCAGAAGATAAAATTGAAGCGAAACCATAACTACTTTTATCAAGTCCAAGGTCAATTAAATATTTCAAAAAAAAGATACTGTATCTTCGTGGTGTGGACTCCAAAGGGAATATTATTCGAAAAAATTGAAAAGGATACAGGATTCTGGGACAGCATATTTAATAAAATGAGAAATTTTTATTGGAATGCATATTACCTGAAATTATAGATCCACGTCTACCTAGAAAGTTACCGATACGTGAAAGTTCTTCAAAATAAGCGCATTTTTATACTTTCATTAAAAATAAAAACACAACATTGTATGATTCAGTTTTATTTTATCCAATACACCCAATTTTCAACCTATCAAGTCTATGTTTATATGATCATCATTTTGATATCTGGTGGAACATACCCTTATTTGTCACCGAAGTAGTATATAAAATAAAACAACGGGATATCGATTTTAAAAGTAATCGGACCACGCCAAATTAAAATTACCGCCATTTTGGCCACCTATGACCGCTTGTCAGTATGGCCAAGTGACAGTTGATGCTATAACATTGATTTGACAGAGGTGACATAAAAAGTATCAATTTAAAAATGTTCGGTTGTATCTTTACACAAAACCGACTTACTTATTTTCACGAAAAAATTGGTCGCTGACTGACTGGCTTATTAAAAGCACAAAAGATGCCGCTGGGTCGAAGTGCATCCGAAAGGGCACTCATCTAGATAAGATAAGATAAGATAAGACTGGCTTATTCGCTGATTAAAGGTATCTAAGCCTAAATTAGGGTTTTTTTCAATAACCATAGCCTTATGGAACAATAATTAAAGGAACCGAAAATTCATCAGTAATAGTAGGTATCAGAAACACGGTCGACGTAACTAGGTCGTTAAAAGTTACAAAATTGTTGTAACTACTCATTTTGTTGGCAAATCAAAACTTATAGCCTATACATATTATACTTTACGCCACACCTGCCAAAATGTGAGTTGTACCGCCCTCTACGCGTACGGTAATATGGTAATAATGTTTATATAATCTTGGTATGGAGATGTTCTACTGTTATATTTTACTTACCGCAAAAATTTAGCTGTTGTATGAAGATATTTTACTGCGATATTTTTACTGTGACGTCTCTAGCTAGCTCCGCCTCCCCGCTAGCGCGCTCTTGCTTTATTTATAGCGCCCTGTCTCATTTTAGGTGAAACAACAACATTTTAAACCGTTCGTTAGCGCGTGGTCTCAACTCGGAGTTGAGCGCTGCTTACTGCGGACTCTTGAGCGTTATTTTTAAATATGCGCCATCTAGCGGACGGCAATACACGTGCGTAGCCATTCAGCTTAGATAAACTTGCAATGAATGGAACTAGTGACTGACTTAAAATTGCTTTGTTTGATTTTGCTATTTTCGTGTTATGTTGTTGCAACGATGTATTTTATGCCTTCAAATTGATTAATATGATGATTTAGGACACTAAAATGCAACATTTTGACGAATTCAACGATACTTTTTTCATTGCGAGCCTAGTAGCGCCATCGCGAAATGCTTTCTGAACTACTACGATGTTTCCAAAGAGATATCGATCTATATTGGTCTATGATCTTTGGTGGCTAGCTAAGAATAAATGTTGGCGTTGGCTGGGTCGGTGGTTTCTGGCCTACCGCCGACTTCGGTCTTAGGGAGCTGGCACTGGAGTAATTTGTAAGACTTAATTAATCGTGAATGCAAATCTGTATTGAAGCAATAGGCGTATAAACATACAAGGTTTATTTATTACTTATTTATTTAAACTTTATTGCACAAATATAAAAATAAAAGTACAATTGGCGGACTTAATACCTTAAGGCATTCACCAATAGTGAACCATTAGGCTAAACAGAAATTTTAGTGGTGCAGGAACCTAAATACTGAAACTCGAATGGAAACACAAATCAATTAATTACATTAATACAGGTACATACATATATAATAAAATAAAAAATAAAAATCATTTAATTCGGATATCTCAGACCCATAAGAATACAATATAATTAAATCAAAATTAAAATTGAATCAATATTCAATAGAAACATGTTTGACAATAAAAAGAAACAAATTACCTACCTACGCTATTTTATTTTCTTACCATAGAATGGTAGTGATGTAATGCATACAATATAAAATTACTTATACATACACAAGGTTCTTTGAGCAACAAAGCGTCTGATATGTTATGTTCGTCTTGGAAAATCAGAATTTAAATTTAAATATATTTTTATTTTACTAAGACACTTTACAATAAAACAATCCAAGATTTCTGAAACTCATACCTACAGACCTACATGTCAGTACAAACTTATATCAGCCAGTTTTTTGTCCACATATTTTTTTTATCTCTAGTGACCGAAGCTCGACCTTTCACGGCTTTTTGATTTACGATTGAAAGTGTCGCATGATACAGTCGGATAAGTAATCTGTTGTTTTGTAAATCATTCTTTACGCATTTGAGTGCTCTAGAGTGATAAAAACATAATAAAAAGTTTATTGTGACTCCGAGTACTGAGACAATTTCAGAGATTGAACGCAAAGAACTAATTACTTTGATTTTACTTTACATAGACTTATAAATAAAATACGCAGCAGCATTGGACTAATTGAATCCGACTTTTATTCTTTTCCAGTTTAGATTTGCAATTGCATTTTTAGGCTTCATATTGTCTTAGCAAGATCCGTCTCAACATGTTTTGAAACAATTAGCAATAGGTAAATAATATATACACGGTGATTCAATCCGTGATCAGGAGCCGAAAAATATTAATAAATAGCCAAAACAGAATTCAATGGACCAGGTCTCATGCAATAACATCATTGTTTAGTTCAAGTTAATGATAATGTTAGCACTGATATCCGCTGAATTTATGGTCACCCTATTTTTCAGTGCTTTGGCGGGAAATTTGATAGGTCTTAGGTCAATAAACTCTAACATCTACTTGTCATGCATGTGAAAATTGACAGTTGATTACTCTTAATTTCATAATTGGACACAAGGGTTTTTAAATTGGTTTATAAAAAAATATTTAAAGCTGCAACTTACTATTTCGAGTTTTCCACCGAAGATGCGCGAGGCGAGGATTGAACATTTGCCAAACGAATTGCAATTCTTGTCTCGCCTCGCCTCGTCTCGCCCCTCCCCGGTGGAAAATCAGCTTCATGGAGGTTTTAGTTTCATGGATTTGAAACTACTGTTAGGGTGACAATGATTTTTAATTTAAAAGTATTTATAAAATTAACTATACATAAATTGTTTTAGGTAAATACGAGTTAATCGTGTTTGGCATCAATAACTGAATAAGGATGGAAAATTGGTTGCTGATCACGAATTAAAAATCATCGTGTATATATTTTTAATAGCCTACGCACGCAGACAGCAATAGCAGCGGCACGCATTTGACCACTGTCTCGCCTGATGGTAAGCGATGACGAGGTCGAGGGTGTTACATGCATACCTATATTATGAAACATATGTTTTTTTTACATTTTCCCGGTTGTGCCCCAAAGGAGCCCGGGGTCCGCTTTGACACCTAATCCTAGGATTTGGCATAGGCACTTGTTTTACGAAAGCAACTGCCATCTGATCTTCCAACCCAGAGGGAAAACTTGACCTTATTGGGATCAGACCGGTTTCCTCACGATGTTTTCGTTCACCGAAAAGCTAACGGTAAATATTCCGTACGTAAAATGCGAAAAACTCATTGGCACGAGTCGGGATTCGAATCCATGACCGCCGCTTGACAGCCGCATACCGTAACCACTAGGCTACCGTAGCTCAAAACATTAAAAAAATAGGTTAGTTCGCCTATGATTAGTTACCGAAAAAACCTTTACCAGTCCGTCTAAGAAGGTCGTCGTACTGCGCTCTTTTATCAAAAGTAAATTACTAGTTAACATCCTTAGCCATATGGTCAACTTGTTCAACGTGACAAAACTGACACAAATGATGGGAATTAGAGACATATGACATGCCTTCTCACGCCCAAAGTGCGACAATGTTAATGGTCGGAAATTATAGTTATGTTAGTACGAAATTGATAGGTGTGACTGTGACAGTTGTTAAGGAATCGGAAGTATGGTGGCCTTGGTTTGGTAATAAAAAGCTGTCATTACGTATGCCTGATTATATGAGCATATGGCTATGATTAGGCTTTTGATGTTACAGGGTTGTCGGGTTCTAAGAGTCGTTAGATCAGTTTTCATTGGATGGTTCCTTAAACAGCACATATTACTCAATTTATTTTGACCTCCAGTCAATGTTTGTGACGACCCCGATAAACTTAGAACAAACGGTTATTAACAAGCAGCAATCACTAATACATATTTAAATACATCAAGGAGGTAATTGAAGAACTACTGCAAAATCCATGTACCTACGTCCGTATTCATGAACGTTCTACACTTCACGTCACTTTAACATTTGTGTTCGTAAGAAAGGGACAAAGCAGATATTTTTAGCAGAGGCATTTTAAGTCATGAATAAGGGGGTTAGTGTTTAATTTTGATAGTGACGATTATTTTGATGACGATTAGTGTCAGTCTTAAACAGCAGATTTACATAAAAATTTTACCTCATTGTTTTTTTTTTAATACAATATACCTAATTGAGCTCGCAATGTATTAATTACACCTCATGTCATTGATTTACGACACCCATAAAAGTCAAAAAGTTTGTTTTATCAAATTAGTTTGGACATAATACATTGTTGCTCGGTCGTAGATTAAAATATTATTAACTGCTTTTTAATTAAGCTATTCAACCAAATTCCTTTCTCATATCATTTGTACGGTCGAAAAACTATGGCCAGTATGAAATCTACGTTAGTAAATTTAAGTGTCATGCAACAATTAACAATATTGTACATCATATTCTTAATATGACACTCGACGGTCCAGACTCAAAGATTCAATTTGTGTGGCATGCGGCCTAGACAAAACTAAGACTGACAATAATTTACGATGTTTATTCTGTACAAAAGCGCTCAGACAAAGGCACCATTTACGGTCTTCATTCGAAAAGGGAACGTAAACAATTATTGGCAACTTTGACACTGACAGCCATCATGAAATGACAAAAAGGATTACGTTGCGATACAAAATTATACGTACCATTTCTCACAATCGAAATACGGAATTGTCAACCTTATAACGTTCAATTTAAGACTTTTAATCGGTTTCGTGCGTCTTTTGTTTATTTTAGTCTTGCCATTTTCGAAGGTACCTCGCCACTTCTGAATAAACAATTCGGCTTTTGTTGCTGTCGGTTTTTAAACCAAATTTAATCTCCGGAAAGATTTTGCACATAGTTGACTTGGATAAACATCCTTATTCTTACAAATTCAATCGCAAACGCTGCGATAACAACAATTGTTATCAATGTAAACGTTGACATCTGCGTTTTATAAAGATTTCAATCAAAGTTGTTGAATAGTTTGAAAATCGTGAATCATTCCTCAAAACAACTTCATATTTCACTGTTTACATCGTCTCTTAGGAAAAATATAGTAGAGCTGTGGAATCTAACTGTCATGTAGCAGAGAGCTCTTTGGTTTAAAGATTTAGAGTTTTTTACGGTTTGGTAAACACACAGACTACTTTATTTCGAGGCAGTATAGCTGAAAATCAAATAGCAATCGTTTGTCTGGCTTAAAACTTAGCTTGGGGTTTGGTAATAACAATGTTTTTCTTGTTATACTTTGAAGGAGATTTCAAACAGGCATGTACAGCGCACTCTCAAATCGATGGCACTCATTGTAACAGAAAACAATTATTTGTCTTAATAACTTCGAGACTTTCTCGAAGCAATTATGAACTGTGTTTCTTTGGCAGACTTGTATCGAGATCTTATTTACAATACCTTTGTGCGTAAACAAGTGTCTCATTATATAGTACATTTTTATCTTAAAGTTAGATCAGTATATACTTAAGTGAAACTCTGAAGGCGCCGTATAAGTTATTATATTATATTAACAGTAGATTCTTTAAACTCGCCATCAGTTTCCCATTCATATCTCAACGTCGTGACCCGTCTGTCCACTATTCGAAAACAATTGAAATCTCATTCGATTCCGTATTCATGACCAGCCAGCATCATACGCAACTATTAAAACTACCAATCCCACATATTATTTTACTAGCTTCCGCCCGCGACTTCGTCCGCGTGGACCCGGAATAAAAACTATCCTATATTTTAATCCAGGCTATAATCTTGTGTAAAACTTCGTTCAAATCGGTTCAGCCGTTTAAGCGTGATTGAGTAACAAACATCCAAACATCTAAACTTTCGCATTTATAATATTATAGTAGGATTACAGTGAAGTATTATTGCCACTGTTGCGTGTGTGGAAAGCGTTAATCATCAATACCTATTGTACAAAACGAAAGCGATAAGCACGCTGTACACGGGGACTGTGGTCTGATCTTTAATCCTTTATCAGGAAGCAAGTTTTTTTCGTATATCCTTAGAAAAAACATAGTTACTGCGACACTACACGATGTATTTGTATTTGATAACAATACAATTATTAATTAAAAAGCTGAGAGCAAATCGTCTACGGTGGTATGGACATGTTATGCGAAGGGATGATAGTCATGTTACTACAAGGGCAATACGTATAAATGTAGAGGGTTGTAAGAGAAGAGGTAGACCAAGGAAAAGGTGGATGGACTGCGTGAGAGACGATATGGACAGGAAAGATGTGTGTGATGAGTTGCCGACCCCAAGTAAATGGGATAAGGACAAGCGAATGATGACAATTATTAATTGAATAAACAAGTATATCCGACCATTAAAAAAACGAATGGCTGTGTGAGCAGCAAAACTCGCAATATTGTTTAAAAAAAATCGAGAATCATAGTCGCCAAAAAAAAACATAAAATTATTGAACCTAACTAATTAAGATTATTATTATATTATTTCCGCAAAAACTTTCCTATGGATTGGCTAACGAAAACTGGTAACTATTTATAAGTAAATTAGCATAAGTCTTATCAATCAGTAATCATTGTAGTGGCTGTTTGTATACCCAAATTAATAAAAAAAAAGAACCTGCTCAGAAAATTTCACGGTGAACCGGTTGAGAAAATTAAATGGTGAAAAAAGTAAAGCAATTCAATGATCAAGTTTTAAGAGGGGGTAAATTCTGTCCCTTTTCCGCGAAACGCACCTTCATATGAAACGATTGTCATTTACTATGTGCGAGCGTTTTCTCTCTCTAACAAGCAATATAAAAACAGTTAAAGCTTCGTAATTCTTGGAGATATCTGAATGGGATTTTCACTAGGCATATTTTTTGCCTACTTTCTTTTGACTTAATAATAGGAGGAGGAAAGGAGACTAACCCCCTTATTCGTAAAACTTAAAATGCCTCTGCTAAATAAAATGTGCTTTGTCCCTTTCTTACGAATACAATTGTCAAAGTGACAGATAAGGACAAATACATTTTAACGCCATTTTAGTTAATACAGGCATGTACAGTACGATTACTGTTATTAACCACTGACAGATGGATTGCCTTCATTTAATTTTCAACTTAAATTTTATACAGATAAAGCATTTTTCAGAATACTGTTACCCACATCTACCGATTTAGTAATAACTATTTTATTTGTATAAGATCAAAGTTGAAAATTAAATGAAGGCAATCCATCTGTCAGTGGTTAACTAACAGTAATCGTACTGTAGTACGTTTATGAATACGGCCATTAAGGAGTAGTGTGCGCCAAGTATTACCTCCACGTGCTATGTCTATATCTAGTTTGTTCGTCTCTTTATTCACTAATTTCTCACACTTGATTTTCTAGCGTTCATAGGGTTTCATTTGGTTGACCATAATTTCATAAAAAACGTTTCATAAACAACGATTCACAAACTATTCATTTCACAAACCCATCATTACTCAAAATGCTTATACTATAAATAATTATTTGACAAATATTCATTTAGCAAATGTTATACTATATAAAAACATAGAATGTTAAATTGTCATTTTAAAGTGATCATTTACCAAATAAACTGTTTATAAAATAGGTCATTTTACAAATCGTCGATTGATAAATGATTGTTTCATAAAAGTAAATATCTGTCATATCACAGTATCTAGCGGACTGGCCAAGAAATATTTCTGTAATAAATGCATAAAAAAGTATAGTATTTAAACATAAATCAGTTTTTGCGCATCGCCGGCCGCTGCCGCGGCACGCTCACGTATGGTCGTAGTTTTTCCTAACACTCCTCCTCGCTTCGCTCGTCGTCATACCTACACTGACCTGCCTTAAAGTAGAATACATAGGTAATCCACCTGTTATGTCAGTACATTTTAAGACCTAAAAGTTTTTTAGGCTAGGAATGATAACTTACTTGCTAAACACTTTTAGACTTATCCGTGTGCTCATGCAGACTTATACAATACCTGTATAGAATTATACAACTTGTGGTTTAAAACTTTATCAAGTCGATCAATGATTTATTAAATAAGGTATTTACCAAACAATGCATTTTCTTAAACGTTATTTTACCAAACGTTACTTTGCCAATTGTCACGAATAATAAATGAGTAATTGGTCAAATAATTATTTGTAATATGATGTTTTTTCAATTAAATGATTTGTCTAATGAACTCTTAGTAAAACAATATTTTAGGAAACGACTAATTTGTTAATCGTTAGTTTGCCAAACGTTGTTTATAAAATGAATATTTGTGAAAGGTTTTTTTATGAAATGATTGGATACCGTTTCATTTATTCCGTGACAAGCTTTGAGCTCCGAATGCGCTGTGTTAAGAGTGACGAACCTGCTGTCTCTAGCTGTCAACAGGACGAATCTTCAAATCAATAAAAAATCGGCGACGCGTTTCTGAAGTTGCAAGCGTCCACAGGCTACGCTGCCTGCTCAGGCAGGTATGCCTCATTATCAGTGATCGGTTATTTAGATTCTCCCTCGCGGGATATCAAGTAGAGAAGTTAATTACGACAGTTTCCCGCGATACCGAACAAACCGTACAAAAATAAAACAATTTAAATTATCTCCGAGGAATTTTTTACTCTTACATGGCAACCAGTTGAGACAAAAACTTCTATTCTTTTTCTAATCGTAGAGATTTTATTTTAAGCAAAATATATTAAAATCTCCACAAAGTATTAGCTTATATATCTATCATGATGGAAAAAATACTTCAAAATCTTGACATTGACATTTAATTATTTTCTCTGGATTTCAGTTCTAATTAATTGCTTCTAAGGATTGCATAAATAAATAGGTATTAGCTGTATAATTTATACTATAATATTGGGTCACAGGTTATCGTATAAGTGCAAATACATAGATCTTATAGCTCAAAAGCGATCCAGCAAATGAGCTGTCAGTGTAAACACTTGTGCTCATTTGTTCGATTTAGACAAAAGAACGGAGAGTAAGTACTCGTCTATTAGCTACGTTTTAAAGTGTAATAAAATAAACACATTGTATTTTTTTTTGCCTTTTCTAACAACATAAAGCCCGGATTCCCGGGGCATATCCATACTAACATAATTTTTTTTTTTTTGTTCTCTGCTTATCGGCAATCAGTCCGAAGACTATAAGTCGATGTGTGGATTAGTACGGCCTGGCAATTCGAGTGTGCTCTCCAGCGAGAGCATCTCCTCATTTTTTTCAAGTCTGAGGCTACTCTCTATTTTGTAGCTCCAGGATGTTATGTCGTTTCAGTCGCCTTGTGTGGTTCTGGACGCTCAGTTGTTGAGCTAATTTATTGGGGTGGTTAATTAGTCGCTGCTTGTATTTCAAGGAAATGTCTCGGAGCTCTTCCTTTACTGTGCCTATTGACAGATGTTCATGCAGTTCACTGTTAGTAATATACCATGGTACGTTTGCTATTGATCTCAGGATCTTATTTTGTAATCGTTGTATGATGTTAATGTTTGAGTCACTAGCGCAGCCCCACAATTGCACGCCATACATCCATATCGGTGAACGACCTCAATCTACTAACATAATGATTGAGGTCGTTCACCCCATGTCGAATCCAAAAAACCGATCACTGCTCATTATCGTAGTATAAAATAAAGCTTATTATGTACAGTTCTCTCTACTTCATGTTTTCATGAACTATCACTGCCTTTAGAACATTAATAGGACCTTTCACAAATGGCATTTCATTTTCTCGGCAAAGCCTCATCTATTACTAATACTATATCCACATGCGTCCTTATTTCATCAAAGCTACGATTTCCTAAACCAAGTCAACACGCTTTGGAACACGCAGACCTATGTCAAGTGATTGTTGTAAGATAATTGTAGGAATTAACATGGCATAGAAAGTCTGGTTCGAGACGGTGACAGAGGTAATTCCGTTGGAACATATTTCCTTAACAAATAGGTATAATTATAATGGCAATCGCCTGTTCGCCGTTTCAACTGGAATAGGGTTAGTAATGTTCGGTTATTTGATAGAAAGTCGTATCTTCATAGGAGTTTCAAATGTGATAAGACTTTTGTTTAGACCGGTGGTAGTACCTATGGGTAATTAAACTTTCTAGCCAAGAGTTATTAAATGTTAACGTGAATTGTAAACTATTTTGCTGGAGCAATTGTACACCTCTAACAATAAATGTTGGTTAAAACGATTTTTTTTTAAATCGTAAATTTTTCAGTAATGCAAGTTTATCATCGCGTGAGCTTATCAAGTTGTTAGATGGGTACAGTCAGAAAAAAAGTGGTCTACTAATCGACTTCGAATCTTCTCTTTTATATTTGTGTAATTATGTATTAAGGTTCAAAAGTTGCAAGCGTCCACAGGCTGCGGGCGCCGCTTACCATCAGGGGTTCATACCATCGTTTGCCACCGACGTGATATATAAAAAAACTGGTAAACAGGACATACAAACATTTTGTTACTACTGCTACTGTCAGTTCTGTAAAAACAACAATTTTACAACAGTTACATTATTACAAACCCTTTTTAAATAAAGAAGCAGGTAACACTGACCAAGAGGCACACGTGTTCTTTCCTATTTAAAAAACCAAAAAAGTGCGTTCTCGTCAGTCAACTAAGAAAGCTTCTGGAATCGCATACTTAACTCGTCTTCACGAGAATTAAGGTGGATAACCTTTTGGCCGTACCTACAATATATAAAAAATTACAGCCGCATTGAGAACCACCTTTTTCCGAAGTCGGTTAAAAATCGAAATTGAGGAACGTTTTTATATTTTATATTCTTCGCAAATTATCACCAGACAAAATCTACATCTAACTGGGTCATTTCTTACAACAAAAAGTGCTAAATAATGCAAACCGAAGCCCGACATTTAGGATTATCATCGCACAATCTTCAACAACATCTCCCGCTTAAAAATGCACAAAATAAATTGTAAAACCTTCGCCCAAGGCGGCACAGAACACTGGCCAGTTATTAAAACAGACACACTGTGTCATTATTCTCAACAACAAAAAAAAGCGAATCGTAACAGACTCGCCACATATCATCGGAGGAACTGGCACTTATGCGCGTAGTTTCTACCGTAAATCAAAGATATTAAACTGGATGGCGGAACCTCTTTCGAGTTCACATTATAAATCATAGAGGCGTAAGAACCTTGGTACCAATAGGACCTTACGAATGTGCCGGGGACATAAATCGTGTAGTATGCAATAAAAAAACAAAAGTGCTGTGTACATAAATTATTCGGAAAGGGTTATCGCGCTTTGCGTTTATCGTTCGGATCGTGATACTTAAGAGTTTAATAGACGTGGTATGTGATACTATTTGGCTTTTATATTCGCAGTTCGGTGTTATATCATTGCATGGAATGCGTATCTCAATAGTGACTCGCGGCTAGACAAGTTTGAGTTGCGTGTCAGAATGTAACTAACTATAACTGAATCGAACTCATTAACAGCATATAGGTCTGTCATGTAGACAATGCAAGTAAACAGCTTAGATAGCTACATAAAAAATCCTAGGTCATATACCTATATGACTTAATATAGATATGTAAGGTACCTTGCATATCTATATTGATTTATGGATTATTTATATTGATATATATTAGCATGTGTCCACAAGACATAACACTAACGCATACAGTTGGGTTACATACTTACTTGCATCGTTTAGTAATTCTTAACATCATTGGTTTTAGCTTTATAATTATTACATACAAATTATTACAACGCCTACTATTCAAAATTTCGAGTCTGTTACGCTAACGAGCTAGGTAATCCGAAAAGCCATATAATTGTATACATAAACACATCAGGCTATTGCAGTCCACAGCTGGACGTAGGCCTTTTTTTTCACGCAGAGGGAATGCGCTTACACGCATTTCCCCGAGCCCGAGAATGGCTCATTGTGGGGGGTATGTCGGACTCCCCTTTCCATGAGGGAAGGGAATACCCACTGCGGCGTTAGCCCACGCCACCGTGTAGGGGAGCACCATGGAATCGCTTGCATTCTACCATGATGCCCCCCCGGCTACCCCGGTTAGATTATCGGGGGCACCCTCACGCCAAGAGGGGAGGGGTTGGTTAGTCGTGTAGGGCTTATTAGTGCGGGTCCCAAGCTCACGCCATACTGGGGAATCAGGCGATTTATAAATTGGCGCTGTCTTCTTCCCCTCCGTCTCCCCGGAGCGGGTGCGCATCGGCTCTTTCGTCGCGCTCTCGCTCTTCTTTCTCTTAAATTTCCATGACTGCCTCGCAGGATTGGCTCACGGCATTCCACGATCACGACGCACCACTACGCTTTGCAGAGAGAGATCTACCACCCCTAAAGCCTCTCTTAGATCTTGGCGCTCCATGACCCAGCAAGGACACTCTGCGAGTGTAGAGAGCCGTATCATCGTCGCTACCGCAGTGGTGGCATGCCGGTGTCGATTCTCTACCTACCAGCCATGTCGGATCATCACCTGCACTAGCCTGTATGTCAGGCTCCCCCTTTTACGGCCAAGCCAGCTGTCCAACGACGGGAGGAGCGCCTCTATGGTGTATGTTTCATAGGGGGAGTCCTCAAGTTGGCTTTTCCACCTATCCCTCTCACGCTTGGCCGCCATACGACGCCTCTTCAATCTCTTGTGGGGCCAGGTGTTCCTCAGTAGTCCTGGCAACCACCCGCTCTTTGTGGCGTTCTGCCAATATCTGCACATCCAATTCCCAGAGCAGGGTGCTGGCGAGAGCGCACGCCGCCGCGTGCCCCTCCGTCCTGTAGCCCCTTTTAGCCCGCTGGGCATTCACATGCTGGGCCCTCCGAAGAAGGGTGCTTGGACATAGGCCTCCCCCAAGGTACGCCACAAGACCCGCTCTCCCGTACCCTCCTCAAAGCATCGGTTATCTGGTCGGAGGGCGTCCAACACTACGTTTGCTAAGCCTTGGCCTCCACTCGAGAACCTGCTTACTCCACCGACCATCGGTTCTACGACATATCTGACCAGTCCACTGCTAGTTGTTTGCTACATTTCTGAACTATGTCAGTAACTTTGGTCTTCTGCTGGATAATCTAGTTCCGGACTTCACAATTATATACAACAACGTTATATTTTTTGTGTATAAAATGATAATTGGTAGAATATTTATGTCAATTATACTACAATGCAACATTGTTAACACTCCAAACTGTCACGTATTTCAATAGTGCAAAATAATAAAAACAATCTACTTTCACCAATTGAGTCTTGGTTTAATGTTACGGCCAAACCTTTAGCGGAAACGTTATATACCTTTTGATTAATACTACCTCAGGAGCACTAGCACGACAGAACACATGACATGCGACTAGACGCTAAAAATCTACTTTATTCTTATTAGCATAGTGCGAGAGGGATGGGAGTTGAATTTCTATCTACCTTTCCTCAAAACAATAACAATACACCATTATTATAAAAAAATATGTAACTAAGATTGATATTATAATTTGCAGCTCGCTGAACCCTTAGTCGTACCTATAGAAAACACCAAGACCACATCACACATAGACCAAAGTATACTAAAAAAAATGTCTTTCACGCTGCACCATTGGCCGCATCCCAAACGTGATCGCTTCGTTCCAAACAGCACGTGCCAATAACAGAGGCTTCATTGACTTTCCGTTTCGTTTATTAAAAGTTTTGCCAGACTCACCTATTGTAAGCTCTGCGATTGCGTGGATAGATATTGCTTTTCGCTTTCTACATGATATCACGTTTCTAGAGATTTCTGAAATTGGGGTCAGAGCCAGCCTTTTTCTATGTTAGAATATCCCGATAACGGATCGGACACCTTACTGTCATGCATGTACCTTGGATCAATCACTACTACTCGTATTCTCCAATGATTTGGGAGACCAGATTGTAATTGTGTATATAAAGAAATAAAATAAAATAAATATTTGGAGAAAATCTTACACAAATCGAACTAGCCATAGTAGGCTCAATAAGGCTTGTGTTGTGGGTGCTAGGCGCCGATATATTTAATCGATACTTAAATACGTAGAAAACATCCATGACTCGGACACAAATATTCATGGTCATCACCCAATCTCCCAAGACCTTCAGCTTCGTAGGCGACGTTTCTACCCAGTATAGTATCAGAGTTATATTTAAGTATCAAATTAATTTTTGTTTTCCTCTCTTTATTTTTCCTGGGGGTTTTAGCATTAATGCTATGCCACCCCCGTAAAACAGGCTTATACAGTAAGTACAAATTTACGAACTACTGGTCCGAATTGAGTCAAGATAAATGCTCAGTAGCTCCCTGGCATCGTCAGATGTCGGTGAAGCCAGGGCACTGTTACATGTAGTTATTATTAAATATTTATTGAAAGAAGTTTTTTTCTGTCAGCACAATTCTACACGACGATTGATGGATGACTGCTGCAACCTAGTCAGGTTGCAGCAGTCATCCATCAAAAATGCATCCAACAAAACTGAAAACTTAACCTTATTCGATATTCTGCAAGTAGGCCGCAAAGGGAACTTTTGCAACATTTAGAAATCATCCCATAAGGGGGTGCAATGGGGGGTGAAAGTTTGTATGGAGCTATAATATAATCGAGTTCCACGCGGACGAAGTCGCAGGCAGAAGCTAGTTTCCAATAAAAATAATTTGTAGCTACAGTCGACGCAAAGTAAAAGTGAATTAAGAAATAGATACGACGAAAAAATCCGCCAAGTCATCAACTGCTTGATCGTTTAGAGAGCCAATAAATGCCTTGTTAATATCGTGATGAGATGAGACGAGATTATATCGCCACAATTACTTCATCTAGTCGTTGATGCTGATCATTTCTCATTTGAAGTGTTTGCTGAACAATTACTGTTTCTAATGACGGACTTTTACTGTGATATTTACGTAATTGAGATCTTATTTTACTTTTCACTGTGTTATTAACTAAATCTTATATTCAGTTTTCTGAATTTGTTTTTATTAGTGTTCTTAACTGGAGACTTACAGAAACTTTGCTAAATAAAAAGACTTAAAGTTGTGCAGCGCTACAGTTTTTTCAATGAAGTACGTTTTTGAAACTTAAAGTTAGCTCAAAGCTTCGTCTTTGTGGCATTGCAGAGGTTTGCGGTGTTTTCACGTTGTTTTATAAATCCACTATAAGAATCCCTCGAGGGAGTCAAAACCCCATAAAAAACATTCCATGTAAAAAAGAGGCCAAGTCTCGAACTCTTCTACCGTAAAAAGTTGCGAGATATTTTGTAGTACCAAGTCTCAGGCATTTTTATTCATCTTAATTTACTAGCCAGCTGGTATTAAGAGGCCTATGGAGCCTATTTTTGGAGTTTTCGGATTGCACGATTTTTCTTGGTTTAACGTTAGATAGTAAATTACAGTGGGATTCACACTTAGCTTTTTTAAGCAAATTATGTTCTGCCGCCATATGCTGTAAGAAAAATAAGACAGATTACTGATATAAATACAGCTAAATTGGTATATTACAGCTATTTCCATTGTCCAATGTCTTATGGAATCCTGGTGTGGGGTAGCGCTGCTAATATAGACAGCATATTCGTTCTGTAGAAAAGAGCAGTAAGAGCAATTTATAACTTAAAACCACGAACGTCTTTAAGGGATCTATTTAGAAAAGTAGATATCGTAACACTGCCTTCACTATACACCCAACTAGCAAAATTTCGTCATATAATGGTTGCGGCAACGTTTCTGCGGAAACCTTTTAGCTCTTACTATTAGTCATATAAATGTAATCAGCACGTTTATATAACGCGATTTGGGCCCATTTTATACAGCATTTCAGTCATATAAAAGTTGTGTAACTGCAACCACCGCCACTTATAGATCTTATAATAATCACCGACGTGACTATCTTATGACAATTTAGCTGTATTATACTTATACGACTTTTATATGACTGATTTGATCTATAACTTTCACTTATATGACATATTTGTGGAGTAATCGCATCCTAGGCAACTAAACAACACAAGAAAAAATAATGAAAAAGGAATTTAATTGGTTTGCATTGGATGACTGTAAGTATTTTTTTAATCCGCCATGATGTTACATGTTTTTATTAAGAATGCTCATAACTTCGGCGTATGGTAGAAATGAATTGCGAAGGTAAGTTTATTGATGAAGTAAACTATGTTTAATAGTAAATATTGAATGCGCCACTGTAATTCTTAGTTAATTAAATATAAATTTAATTAATATGGTTGATTTCTTGAATGCTGCTGTTATACAGCATTTATCCAGTTATTAAGCTATATAATCGCATCTGATATAGCAAATTTACCGGTCCAAGCGCCATTATAAATTTGTTGGACATCGCTGAATAAGATACTCATATATAACATGATCTATAACATCTACAGCTTGTAACACTTCGTAGGTTAGGGATAAGCTAGTTTAGTCGCGAAAAGGCTTCGTGGTTGCCGAGCCGAGAGACCACTTTTACAATCTACATATTACCTTAAGTACGGGGATTTTCCCATCGGTCACGAGAGTATTCCATTGCATTTTAGCTTCACAATCCAAGGGAAATGCACCCGAGACACTTTCACTTAATACTGTCCACTAAATAACACTTTTAATTCATTGTAAACATTCGTCCATAGTTCAGAAATACTTTCCGTCAAGCAAGCGTTTCGTTGCATTAGTCGTAGCTGTCAAGTTGACATTTGTCTTTTTATTTCTAGGAGTAAAGCTATTGGTAAATTGGCAAAAAATATATTTTTAAGTCTACAGATCGTAGACTACCTAGCAGCACATCTGTTCTAAATTTAAACTATTGAAATTAGGGAAAAGTCTTGTTTGAAATTTGTCGATGTTACCTGGGTTGCATGAACAAAACGCTCGAGGAACGTTTCGTTTTAGGCATGACACACTGGCTGCTATGTCAAACATAATCTTTGTTTATTCATCTTTTTCGTGTTAGTTTGCTGGAAAAAAATACTCAGAAGTCGTTCTTGATTTTACTCGCGTCGTAGAGACAGTTTGCAGTGTTTTCGTTAAAATCTAGGAAATTGTTAGTGTCCACGGTCTGTTGTTTGGTCGCTGCCCTCCTCCGAGTTCGGTGATTCGGAACGTGGTGTGAATTTGCATTTTCGAGAGGATTTGTAGGACCTCGATCATTCCAAATTTAGCCAGGATGTTAAAGCCGCGTATTCCCCTTACCGGTCTCTAATTCATTCGCTTCGGGGTAAGTGTTTGCTTTTAGCAAGGGCCTAAGTGTCTGCTGTCGTGTTAGTGCTAATTGGTATTTCATTTTGGTTCCAGCCAACAGCCCAGCTTGCGTAATTTAGCTTCACCATGGTCTGGACATAATAGTCCAGGACTTTCTTCACATTTTCACTACTCAAGTGAGTGTTTCGAATTGCACATTAACTTGTGTCTGACTGTGTTTAGCCCATTCTGTTTGATATTCAAAGTGTGAATTTCGTCCATTTCAGACACACGGTGTTGATGATTTTTCCAAATTCACCTACATATTTTAATTGAAAAAAACCCACCACGCGTGGTAAGCATACTTTTGTTTCTGTTTCAATACTAAAACGTAGATTCTCAAATACCAACTCTTTACTAATTGTGACAATTGTTTTGTCCTAGGTTTTTTTATTATTATGGAAGTTTTGTGCTCAACATCTCCGCTTAAATGAAGAGCACACTTATGTATGCCGTTGAGGTGGACCAGTCCACCTGATCTGCACTGCGGAACCAGCCCCAGGCTAGACCTTGCCGCCCTGTTTTAAGTACATACTGCGGAGCGGGTCGCTGTCCTGTGATGTTGGAGATGGAGGTTTGAGTCACCTCTACCGCCGGTAAATTAATTCCTTATATTTATATTGACTGTGTCTATCCAACCATAGCAACTCGACTACCCTAAATTACTAATTTTAAAAAAACATCTAGATAATCTTACTGCTAGTGTTATCCTTTAAGTCTAAAATAAGAAAACTTTTTTCATGGACTATCATCCTTGTGACAGTATATTAATAAACCATTTGTTGAAAGTATTGTGACTTTATTTAGCTAATCCTCAAGCTTGTCGGTGGTTTCATCTGGCGCTCATAAAATATAAATTTTGATGACACTAACCGCTCTGGTCATAGCCAAACACACGACCCTAAATTTAACCTCTCATGTTCACCACAGACTTGCCTAGGTGCCCTGGTATTATACTGCCAAGTGTTACAAGCTATTGTGCTGTTTAAGGTACATGATGTCATATAATAGCAAACTACATTGCTCTTACTCGACTGCACTTGACATGTCGTAAGTCAGATATATAAGTGACTGTTACTCGACTAAATAGTCATATAAGCCGCGTATAAAAGTGACTTATTCTGCATTTCTTATATGACTTATTAGTCATATAAGCAAGTCGAGTAAACGTTTACTCAGCACCATATTCTGACTGATATGCTGAGCAACTAGCAAGTAGCTGCATAAGCAAAAAGCTGCATAAGCTGCTAAACCGACAAGGGCTGTATAATTCACGTTTACATGACTTTTATACTCAATCTTACTTGACCACTTTGCTAGTTGGGCATTTACGAAGTTATTATGTACGCTAGAAAACATTACGCAGATCTCCCCAAAAATAATAACCTGCACAAATTTAACACTAGAAATAAAAACAAACTCGCAGTTCATCGGTTGCGACTATCAAAAGATAGAAAATCATTTATTGGACAGTCCATACATTTTTACAACAAAATTCCCAGTCACATTACAGACCTACCAGACTTTAAATAAAATAAAAAAGTTAAAGATATATTGACTCAGAAATCCTATTAAAGAGTAAAGGATTATTTAACAGAAAAGGATGTTTGGAATGATTGTATAAGAAACTAACTAATTAGCATTATAATAGTCGTAATTTTTAGTGATAAGTAACAATGTATCTACTGACGGACATAAGTGTATCTTGTATACCTATATGAGAAATAAATTGAATTGAATTGAATTGAATATGTGCCTCCCCCAAAGAGTGCCGAAATTACTGGTCCTGTGCCAACCGCATCCAGCGGACTCCCGCGACCACCGCGTTTACCAGGTCATCAGTCCACCTTGGGGGGGGGGGGGGGGGCTCCCACGCAGCGCCTTCCGGTACGTGGTCGCCACCCGAGAACGTTTTCGCCCCAACGGTCATCTACTTCTAATCTCATGTATTATAAAATACCTCCGCCTAGAATAGAGAGATTAGACAGTCGTATTTCTAAGTCCGATTAGAATATTCAATTTCAATAAGCGAAAAGCTAATTAGGAAATTCACGCAACACAATCTCAATTAGTGTCGCTATTTCAATCAAATGCCTTTTGTAATTACGATAAATCTCCATAATTCAATGTCTAAATCCCAATCGCTCCGCCCTACACCGCCTTTACGTAAATCCAATGAAAATCACCTTTAACCCTAAACTGATTCCATGCCAAAGGTCGTTAGGGAAGTCAATGTAGCGGGCTCGGTACACCGGTAAAGCGACGTAACGTCGTAAGTTTCACTTACGTTTACGTACTTTTTTTATAAGCACTACCTTCCGACTTCCGAGCGATTTATCTACCTTAGCTTCACGCCATCTATCGAGCGTCGTTAAAAATGACAGCTTCATGTTTTTCGAAGCGTCACCTTCAAGATCCATCATGCTTAAAATGACGTAACGTGCATGAATGTCATACCAAAAACCGTCCCTTTAGGGAAGCCGCACATCGGCCTCTTTTAAATATTTTTCAATTTAGGCGCGAAATCGACTGGCACGGCTCCTTATAAATAAAGCTACCTTTGCAAGGAAGAACATCCTAACTACATGAGAGACTAAAACAAATTTTGTTTTTTTCATTGCAAGGTATTGTAGAGTTCTGGGGGGATTTTTATACGACAGGGTATGGGCGTGAAGGATTTTAAAATTCATGAATAGCAATTCAGATAACCTACTTGCTTATTGGGTCGTTTCTTGTTATTAAAAATACTTACTAGGCATTCTAATAAGAAATACATTGTGCGTGTATAAATAAATGGACTGTAAGATTTAGTCTTAAAATCTTTAGAAACTTTAGAACGGAACAGCAAAAAAAGCGTGTCTTCCGCAATAATAAATAATAAAATAAAAAAGCCTTTTATTTCCCTTTTTTTACATTTGTGCACTTTTTAATATATACCTATATGTTTATTTATTCTACTTCTTTATTTATTAATTTTTTTTTTTTTTTTATTATTTTTTTTTTACATTTTGTTGGTAGAATATACTGCTAGTATCAGGAACCCCTCTCAGGAAAAGGCCTCTTCCAAAGATTGCCATTTTTGACGGTCTTGAGCTTCAAGTATCCAATTTGGTCCCGCTAGTTTTTTGATCTCGTCCTCCCAGCGTGAGTGTGGTCTTCCCGGTCGACGTTTGCCCTGTGGGCCTTTCCACGATGTAACTATTTTAGTCCATCTGTGGTCTTTAAGGCGCGCTACGTGTCCAGCCCATCTCCACTTCAGTTTTAGTGCTTGTTCGAGTGCGTCCATAGTATTTAACTTTTCTCTTATTTTTGTGTCTGATTTTTTTTTTTTTTTTAATATTTAACATGCTTCTTTCCATCCCCCTTTGGCATGTAATTAATTTATTTTTGATGGCGTTTGTAAAATTCCATGTCTTCCGTAATATCACGCAAGAATTATAACTATAGCACCACAAGTTTAAATCAATGTAAACCTTAGTCTGCATTTTTCCATTTCAAATATAGCTCTATAGGTATAACTAGTCAACGAAATACGTAAGAGTTCATTTATGATCTTTGTAATACATTGCATTGGGCATTAAATCGATGCCATCCTAAGTTATCATCATGCTACAAATTCAAAAATTCCTGAGATCATCACGTCTTAGACTCGGCAATCCTTTGTAATGTTTATATCATTCAATTATAGCCCGTGAAACAATAGATTTAGAGTCCAAAGGACTTTGTCAACATGATCTTTGTGCAGTACATGCATCAATACATCTGAAGGCGTTCACGCTAAGTTATACGCCACCGTTACATAGATTAATGTCTGTGCCATCGAATGTGAAGAAAGATCTTTGTGGGAACCGCTTTTGGAAATGGAGTGAAATGCGTGATACAGTGTTGTAAAGGATGGTTTAAACATTGTTACACAGTTGATTCGGGAGTTTATATCCCTGGGTATACGATGATTTTTTTATCAGTCTTATTTTATAATTATTATTTTCCTATTGTTATAAAAATTGTGTGTGGTACTTAATCAATTGTAGTGTGTTGTTAAATTAATTAATGTGTTTATTATTAATATTAAATGTATGTAGGATAAGTTGTAATAACTCAGACACAATTTAAATTGTTTTTATGTATAAATAAATGAAATGAATTAAATATTTTGTCAACCAATATCGAAATCCAATTGGTAATTGCATGCTAAACAAACCCTTTACCTACGGGTGTCAACCAGAGTTGCCAGTAAGGCAACACCGCTGCAGTACGGGTGTCAACTATAGTTGATCGAAGTAATGGTCATGTTCAATATTTTTTTAAGTCAAAACGAGACCTTGTGTCTTGGTAATAGCGGTCACATTATGCACTGGGATTAGTCTATACTAATCCCCGTGCATACATCTACATGCAAAGGAAAAATATCGTAATGTTTCGGTAAATCGCTCTGACATAAAATTACCGCACTTTTGCTGTCAACTGGGGTTGACACCCGTACTGCAGGAGTGCAAATAATTGAATTCAATATGGAGGACAATAGTGTTGTTTTAAATTTCATCGATTTGTTGTGAGAGTACGGCGCGGGAGTGTTTGCAGTGTTTTTTACCATTTTTGTTCATAAATTATACCTTAGTGCACACTCGTACTCACTACATAATCTAATAAAGGTATTTACAGTACATATGGTGCTAGTTTCCAGCACGCGTGCGGTAATGAGCACTTTCCGTGCATATGTCGGAACTTGAAAAAGCCATATGAACTGTAAAACGTTGTACAATACACGTGCGAACAGGTAATTTCCTATTTTCCGCACTTGTATCGTGAAAAACTATTCGTAGTAAATTATTGCTCGATTTTTTCCCTTGGTCGATGGTGTACTAGGTTATCGATATATCGACTGTCTCGATAGATGCACATCACTATTTTCCATACCTCGTAAATTGTTTTTATGCAACGTTTTAAGTGATTGATTTTTTTATTTAGAAACACAAACAGTCATAATAAACTTCTTACATATGTTGTACACAATATTGACACAATATGGATATTTATGCATTATTTGTATAATTATCGTTCTTTAAGTGTTTATTTGTGTTAAATATACTATAAACTAATGTTTTTAAACATAAACTAGTGAAATACACGAGTAGTTACTTAAAAATCTTCAATTTCTTAGTGACGAAAATATTGGTTCAAAACTGAAAAAATAGTGAATAATATTACTCCAAGTGACTATTTATTGATTAAACACATTATACTTACTGTGTGTGTGAAATTTCAAGTATGTAGCTGTAACACTTCAAAAGTTACAAGTAAGTGAAATTATGCCTAACCGCTGACTCTCGCCAAAACATGCCCGTATTGAGAGCTGAAAAAGTGGTTGACGCAGGAGTCATTTTATTCATACTTAGATAATTGACATATAATACGAAACACTGTTATTAATTGTACTTAAAGCTCAGTATTGTACCTCGACTTGTAACATTTGTTATAAATAATAAATTTCATTTCATTTCAGACTTGCTCGCTAGTCAATTTCGTCACTTTTGACAACCGTGTGTCCCAGGGGGTTATGGTCTCGTCCTTTTTGTCTCTGACACTCCCTCACTATTTGATTTATAGATTTGTACTCCAACCGTCACCGAGCCTTATTAATGAATTTATTTAAACGCTAATGAACAAGTTGCGTTCGGGACAAGTGAAACTAATTTATCTGAAATGAAGAGTTATTTCAAGCTCGTAATTAACTAGAGTTAAATTCGTCGTCGGTTCAGAATGTGATTTTTCATCACTGTTATTTCTTTAACATGCTCGTATTTCATTAACAGTCATGGGTATTGTTATGTATAATGCACGGTATCTATACAATACACTCAGTCTATACCCGATCGTCTTGTTTCATTGCCGCGCCTACCCACTTAACACTGGCGAACGAGAATAATATTACTTATTACTAAATCTAGTCGACGCGTGCGTGATTTAACCTTAAAAATGCCGTTTGGACATATTGAGTGTTTTAATATCACTAGTGATAATTGGGACGCGTATGTGAGACGTGTTGAACAATATATAAAGGTAAACTCTATAAACAATACGTTAAAAGTCGCTACGTTAGTGACTGTCATCGGCCCAGAATGTTACGAATTAATGTGCGACCTGTGTGCTCCGGCTAATCCGGAAACGAGAACATTCGAGGAGCTTGTGAGACTGGTCAAGGAACATCTCGAACCTCAGAGGTCCGAGATAGCGGAGAGGCATGTGTTTCGACAGAGAACACAGCGACAAGGAGAAAGTGTTCGAGACTACCTACAAGCACTTAAACATTTAGCAAAAACATGCAATTTTAACACTTGTCTCGAGGTAAATCTTCGCGACCAGTTCGTGTCGGGGCTGTGTAATGAAGACATGAGATCCAGGATATTCGCGGAGCAAAGTATAGACTACAAGCGCGCTGTGGAACTGGCGCTGGCGCTGGAGGCGGCGGAGCGACACGCGGCGACCGCGTGCGCGCCGCGGGCCGCGGGCGCAGCGCGGACGGCCACACAGTCCGCCCTAGGAGACGACGGCTTGCATCGGTTCGGCTCGGGCCGGGGCGCCGGCGCCGCTGCGCGCGCCGGCTCTCGGCAGCGCGCGTGCGGGCGCTGCGGCAAGGCGGGGCATGCTGATGGCAGGTGTCGGTTCAAGAACTATACGTGTGACAATTGCGGACAAAAAGGGCACTTAAAGGTAATGTGTAAACTACAAAGTGCAGTTGGTAGTACGACCGGAAAGATGTCGAGAGGTCAGTTATATTTCAATAATCCCGACGACAGCGATGCCAGCGACGATTGTCCGTTTTATAATTTAGTAGTTACCAGTGAGGGTGACGGCCCATATTATGCATCTTTGAAGGTTGAAAATGTAACTTGTAATTTCGAGGTTGACACGGGAAGCAAAATTTCGGCTATATCAAAGTGTTTTTATGACCAATATTTTCAAGATTTACCCATTCAAAGTAAGCAGCTTACCCTTAGATCGTATACTGGTGACGTCATCCAAACATTAGGCTACATAAGCGTCAGCGTGGCTTGTGGAAACAGATCGGAAATACTCAATTTGTATGTTATTAAAAACGGGGGACCGCCATTGATGGGTCGAACGTGGATTAAAAAGTTGAATATGTCAGTCGATTGTCATAATATTGTCGAAGACGACGATTCAATGGCGAGATCCTTAAAAAATGAGTTCCCGGAGGTTTTTGCAGATGGGTTGGGCACATTTAAATCGCAACTGAAATTGCACTTAAAAGATAGGACGCCGGTGTTTGTGAAGGCGCGCTCGCTGCCGCTCGCGCTGCGCGAGCCCGTGGAGCGCGAGCTCGACCGGCTGCAGCGGGAGGGGGTCATCTATAAAGTGGAACGGTCCGACTACGGAACGCCTATCGTACCAGTGGTCAAACAAAATGGTTCAATAAGATTGTGTGGTGACTACAAAATCACTATAAATCCATTGTTAAAAGATTACCACTACCCGATGCCGCGGATCGAGGACCTGTTCACGGTACTAGGTGGGGGCGAGCAATTCACCAAATTAGACTTGTCCAATGCATTCCAACAATGTTTATTAGATAAACAATCACAGCCGATGACAGCAGTGACCACACATATAGGTACTTTCGTATATAAACGAGTCCCGTTCGGAATAAAATGTATTCCAGAAAACTTCCAGAAAATAATGGAAGAGACGTTGAGTGGTTTGCCGTCAACGGCTGTTTTTGCTGACGATATTTGTGTCACTGGCAAGGACCAACCCACCCATCTGGCAAATTTAAGGGCGGTGCTACAACGGCTGAAAGATAACGGGTTAAGAATCAATTTCAGTAAATGTGAGTTCTTTCAAAATAGCGTCACATATCTGGGATATAAAATAGATAAATTCGGTTTGCACACAGACGAAAGAAAAATTGATGCCATAGTAGCAGCACCCGCCCCTACTAACGTAACACAATTGAGAAGTTTTATTGGACTTATAAATTTCTATGCAAAATTTTGCGTAAATATTAGTGATACCTTGAAACCGCTATACAATCTATTAAAGAAAAATACTAAATGGGAATGGAGTAACGACTGCGAAAGGGCATTCCGTGAAATAAAAAAGGTTTTAGGCAGCGCTCCTGTTTTAGCGCACTACGATCCGTCGCGTCCTCTGATCTTGTCAGTGGATAGCAGCAGCTACGGCCTGGGCGCGGCGCTCACTCAGCGTGGCGCCGACGGCTGCGAGCGCCCCGTGTGCTGCGCCTCGCGCACGCTCAGCGCCGCCGAACTCAACTATTCACAGTTGGATAAGGAGGCGCTGGCTATCGTGTTTGGAGTAACCAAGCATCACCATTATTTGTATGGTAAGCATTTTGTATTGCGCAGCGACCATCACCCGTTGAGTTATATATTTGGCAAACATAAAGGTATCCCGGTGACGGCCGCTAGCCGTTTGCAACGCTACGCTGTCAAATTAGCCGCTTACGATTTCGAAATACAGTTTGTAAGGTCTACTCAAAATTGTTTCGCGGATGCACTTTCTCGGCTTCCTCTAGGATCGATGGAAGATCGATTTAGAGTGAAGCGTCGGGACGAGTTTAGTTACCTTCATTTTATAGAGGACAACTTTCCACTCAGTTTCAAGGACGTGAAAACTGAGACGTCGAAAGACCCTTTATTGTCTAAAATGTATGGATACGTCATGTTTGGTTGGCCCTCCAATGGTTGTGACGAAATTGAAAAACAATATTTCAACCGGAAAGAAAGCTTGCACATCGATCAAGGGTGCCTGGTATGGGGATACCGAATTATAATTCCTAAATCCTTAAGAGAGAGGGTTTTAAAGGAGATTCACGATGGGCACCCGGGTATCGTGAAAATGAAGCAAATTTCCAGAAACTATGTTTGGTGGGAGAATTTGGACACAGATATTGAGCGCGTGGCGCACGAGTGTCTGGCGTGCCGCTCGCAGCGGCCCGTCGCGCCGGTGGCGCCGCTGCACTCGTGGTCGTGGCCGCCTCAGGTCTGGTCCCGCCTGCATGTGGATTTTTTAGGTCCCTTTTGTAACGACTACTATTTAGTGGTCATCGACGCGCACTCCAAGTGGATTGAAGCCAAGAAGGTAAAAACCACTTCGGCGCAAGTTGTTATTGGTAATTTGCGACAAATGTTTGCACGTTTTGGTTTGCCCCAGAGAATAGTTAGCGACAATGGGCCTCCGTTTTCGTCATCTGAATTTGCTTCATATTTGATTCGGAATGGTATTAAACACACCTTGATAGCACCGTACCACCCGGCCAGCAATGGGGCCGCAGAAAATGCTGTGCGCTCAATTAAACGTGTCCTAAAGAAAGCTCAGTTCGAAAACGAAGACCCAAATACGGCACTCTGCAGGTTTCTCTTCACCTACAGAAATACAGAGCAAGCTACGACCGGCCGGGAACCAGCTGTCATGATGATGGGTCGACGGCTGCGCGGGCGGCTGGACATGTTGCGTCCGGACGCCGCGGACGCCGTGCGCGAAGCGCAGCTCTCGCAGGAGCAGCGCCGCGCGGGCGCCCTGCGCCAAGCGCATCCCGGGGATGAAGTTTTATTTAGAGATTATTCTAAGACGGGGCGTAAATGGCAGGAAGGCGTCGTAACAAAAAGGTCAAGTCCCGTATTATACGAGGTCAAAGCGAGTGATGGGCGCACTCATAAACGTCATGTTGACCAGATTTTAACGAATAAAGCAAACGGTCGAAATCAAACGAAATCGCGTCATTCGCTTAGCCAGGTACTCAATGACTCATCAGAGTCTCCAGAGCCGTCGCGGTCGTCACTCGTTAACAAGGCAGACGATACAAACATTGACGAGTTTTATGACAGCATGGCGGGCCACACGGCGGAGCCCGCATCGCCGGGTCCCTCCCCGGGCTCGCCGGGACAAAAGTCACCAGCGCCGGATCCTAGTCCTCTTTTACGCAGGAAGGCGGATCCTAGTCCTCTTTTACGCAGGAAGGCGGCTTTAAAATGCCTAGAAAGGCTGCATAACGCTTAGCCCCAACAGTCTTTACTCTATTTTTTTTTTTATATGGACACCTTAGTTATAAGTTACTTCAAATCGAAATGTTTATAAATAAAGTTTGCTATACGACTACCTAACCTATGTTGTTAAAAATAAAATAAAAAGAAACCTTAAAGGATCATAAACATTGTAAACATAAATAATTTAGTTAAGAAAGACTTAGGAGTAGGTACCTGTGTATAATGTTATAAATAGTTTAAAATATAACATGTCACAAATATAAATATCTTAAGTTAAACTTTACATCGTGCACATTGGGTCGTAATTGGAATAAATACACTCGGCTACCCGATTTGGTTGTATTTAACTCAGTCATTCTAACTCGATATCATATTAAAAACGACCTTACACTAATTGTTCTAAAGTTGATAATGGTTTTTAACTATGTCTAAATGTGTTCCGCTTCATGACCTCAATACAACAGCTGACCCAATGATACAGAATTATATAAAGCAATAACTATTTTAGGTATAATCTTAAGTCTTAAATAGTCATTATATAGGTAATTACGGATCGTTTGGAGTTTGTAATTAAATTTCTACCACATGCCAGTAACCAACTGTTTAGCTATGTGGATAAGTTATTGTTAATATCAGTTAAACAATTAAGGGGGAAAAGTGTTATGTATAATGCACGGTATCTATACAATACACTCAGTCTATACCCGATCGTCTTGTTTCATTGCCGCGCCTACCCACTTAACAGGTATGAGAATGGGGTTTATCTAACCTCTTTGCATGCATGTCAATGCCAGGGAGTTAATCATATATGTACTCGTGGTCATAACAGACCATGCGGGTGAGGTGATCATCGTCTAAGAGGGTATTTTCAGCTGTTTCTCTATCTTTTGTCAGGGTTAAAATAAAAGTAGTTTAAGTAAAAGTAGTGTGGTACAGGTGATGGTTTTTATTTACCAACCGAGAAGCACACGTTTTACCAGAAACTGACAAGTAAATTCGAACAAGAACTAAAAACATTATCACGAAAGATAAAAACAGATACAGTAGGTACATAAAAAATAAAAACTTCAAATTCAATAATCTAAAGCATCAGTCAAAATAATCAGAGAACGCTGGACAATCATTTCTCAAAACTGAAGATCAGATGTTTTTCCGAATAGAATGGATAGTAGTGCACAAAATGCACACGCAATTCCTTTTAACGGAACAATTACCTATTCATCCATATAAAACAAGCAACATCATCTCTCCCAAAGAACTCAGCCTCACATACTCAAATGCGCTCCGTCAATTCCAAACCCATAAAGACCAGCCTCCACTGTCAGTTTAATTAAAAGCCGTATGTTGCGAGATTATTAAAGAAGGTTACGACCTTTTCAGAACAAGGTGCAACTCTTTGAAAAGCAGTCTGCTTTTTACTAATGCTTTCAGAGGCTTAATTAACATGCTATCCAGTGAATACTTAAAACGAGCGGCTTGTGTCCACATTATGGCTTGAATTGCCAGGAAAATTCTGGTACTGTAAGGTTGTAGAGAAACACACGGAAAAGAGTGCATGAAATGCAGAGTGGCTTTGTGAGTCTAGGGTGATTAATGCTTAACTGCTAGTGATATCCTTTGGAAAGCTGTGATGCCTTTGCGCCATTTAAATTGACTAAACATTATTCATTCGGCTGGGTTGTGTGCATGTTATGCGCTATAAGTTAAAATGCCTGGACGTG
The DNA here is from genome assembly GCA_947049275.1 of Epinotia bilunana. Taxonomy (NCBI): domain Eukaryota; kingdom Metazoa; phylum Arthropoda; class Insecta; order Lepidoptera; family Tortricidae; genus Epinotia; species Epinotia bilunana. The sequence continues at coordinate 19,588,066 of OX346263.1, read as the reverse complement.
GTGTAGTTTGATGTTATTGTATTTAGTCTGCTATTGTATTTAGACATACGGACAACGCAGGTGGGTTTTCTGTGACTGGTAAATAATAAAATACATATACTTTGGTATATCAAAAATGAGGACCCGAAATCCTTCAATTCTAAGACCCTTTTTCTCAGGAACGCGTGGAGGTATCAAGCTAAAATTAATACTAAATACTCATGTCTATTGTTCCTTGGAGCTGTGAAAAAATCAAACTTCTAAGCTAACGCAATCAAAAGATACAGCCGTTTGTGCCGTAAATTTCCGAAAATTTTCGAAACTCGCAAGATAATCAAAACCTACAGGGTACTTCACGGTTCACAAACTCAGAATCTTGAAATTTGGTACAAAGCAACGTCTTATAGCACAGATAAAGGAAAAATTACGAAAACCGTAAATTTTTAGTTACATCATAATAAATATATTTTTAATAATTTTAAAGTTATATACCCAGAGGATTGTAAGGAACCCTCGGTGCGCGAGTCCGACTCGCACTTGGCTGGTTTTTATTTACTTTACAGAAGATCTTGTGGAGGATAAGGGCTTCCTCAAACGTGGCATTTTATCGGTTAGAGGTGTACGTAGAGCAGGGAAAAGTAGCTGGATACGTTTTTTATCATTAGATATGCAAAATAAGTACAGGTCGATTCACGAGAGCTGGCGCGGAAAATATATAAAACTGTCATTAATATCATAGACATTACATGACCTTATTAGTCGACCTGTACTCAGATAGAAAAAATTATAATTTTCACTTTTATTAAATAAATGTGAAATAATTCCAAGTGAAGTCATCTTAACCCCGCACTAGGCAAATCCAATTCTTGGCGCGCCACCATCCGGCCAACGAAGATTTAGGGTTCATTTTAGTCGGCATAAGTTATTTGCTCATGAACATCTGGAGCCTGGGAATTGAAATGTTACCTTATGGGATAAAATTGGAAATTTATAAGAGGTTAGGTAATCATAAAGTTTGGAATGGCCTGGCTAAAGGGATTTAAGTATAAGTTTCTAAAGTAGATTTAATTTTGGGTAGTTTTGAATATGAAGCTCTATTTAGAAGTGGTGAGCCTACTTGGAAAACTCATAAAAATGATAAATGTTAATTTGAACAACAATGATCGCAAAAAGAAGCCGAAGTGACACTTTCTCGAAACAAGCAGTTACATTTTCAAACCCTCACAGCACCAGTCTAGATAATGATTACCTAACCTCATTAATCACACGATGTTTTGTTGTTCTGGAAATTCCAAGCAATTCTTTTTGTTAAAGTGTGGGATTTGTTAAATTGGGATTGGTAGATTTAGGCTGTATTTGGACCAGGAGGCTTGGTGCTACTTGTGACTTTATAAGGCTTTGCGTCGGGTATGTTCGCGGAGGCGCGCGTGACGGACTTCTCCGCTAGGGTGCGCGCACATGGCGCTGGCCTGGTGTGGTATATACAGCTAATAAAGTTGACTGACCATAATATGTTCGGCATTGTTGTGACAGGCACGTCCAAGCTGTCTTGTAATTTTTTTGAATTGTAATTGTATTTTAAATCTGAATTGTATTGTAATTGTATTCAATTTTCATTTGTATTTTGAATTTTTTAACGATCTATTCCACATCAATTTTAATGTATTATTATATTTATTAGTCAATGTGCAATGTATAATATATGAGTCCATAGTTATTGCAATAAACAAATGAATTTGATTTTTACTGGAACCTGTATGAGCTAATAGGGAATTCTGGAAAATACTTGTTATTAAATCTTTAGTGGGATTGCCGCTATACATACTCATACAATACTTACGCTACGTTACGCTTTAGTGAACACACTGTCATGTTAAAAGATTTCAACAAGAACACATTACGGTTACAAAACGTTCGTCTAATAATTTAATAGTAAATAAATAAATATTGCAGTAGATAGATCCGTGGATAATATTTCATAAACCTATTTTCATTATATGGTTCTTTTACGTTTTGATAATCTCGTTTCAATTGCTGATGTTTGAGTGAATTTTTAGTAGGCGTCCATTTTCGAAGGCTGAGAATTTTCGGAAATATCAACGAAATAATACGATGAACTGTTATGTATATCTTTTGCACTAAATGTTTAAATTAAATTGTCCTTGAGCTCAACCACTAGATAAATTGCTCCGCAAAAGTATCGAAAACACGTTTCCACAGGCTAGCCTGCCCACGTTACATTACAGCAGATTTTGGTTTTCTTCCTGCTATTCTATGCAAAGTGTTCGAAATTAATTATTTCTGGCTCCTGCTTTGACATTTCGCTCCTTTATTTACGTAACAAGCCGAGGCACATAAATTCCGGTAAAATGAGACACAAATAGTACGCGATCCTAATAAAAGGAAACATCAAAGGATTCATTCAAGGAACCGCGAGCTTGTTGGCGCTGGGTTTTTTCCTTTTAATTGCCGGGAATGGATGACTTTGTTGCAGAAATATGTAGAGTACAAAAGATATACCATATTGGTTAAATGTATGTGGTGTGCATAAGTATGGTTGCAAATCATCGCAGGTTCAGACCAGGATGTGTGCAAACAGTCACTGATATTAAATTCTGTGCATACCATCCACGACAAACTGCGGCCTTTAAAGAATGAGTCCTGTAGAATACTCGTAAGTTGGTACAATGTTTAGGTGCATTTACTGAGCCTTAAGACACACTAGATAGGAATAACAATAAAACATACACCACAAATTGGTGCAAGCTAAAAAACGAATAGTATTAGGATTAGGATACCATTAGTATCATTACAATATTATTTAGTGTGATTGTTTTGATAATGAATTGATATAGGTATTATTTCAAACATTTAGTCGCAGAATTGCGTAATAACAACATCAGTAATATGCAAATTTTACCTTCAAGCGAATAAGAACGAAGATTTATTTGGCATTAATGTAGTCAAAACTCGAGAGCTACATAAACAATGAATCAGTAATATCTGCGTTGAATTTGAAGTCTCGTTGGTATCTAATAAATCCATTTCCATCGCTGAAAATAATTTTACGGTCGAGTTTCGAGTTAGCCGCGGATTCCCTCAGGCAATTAATGAAACAATATACCTAAAATGGTGCAACGCCCTGAACGGTCCGCGGTCACCAATCTGGAGAAACCGTAGCTAAGAACCGACGGACCAATGTTTCACTTAAGTAGGTCAGGTTTGCGAAAATGTTAGGTACTAAGTGTTTACCCGACTGTTATATTTTTCGAGCGTATGTATGTATGTGGACGAAAATTATTCTTTTCCATGGACTACAATCCAAACGGTTTGATAGTAACACAGGGTAGATATACTATGTTTGTACAAAAGCAGTTAGGTTTCCTGAAAGATGTTTTAATTTATTGCAATCTTTGCTGAAAAAACCGTACCAGCTTGTTTTAAGTGATTTCCTGAATGTTGCAAAATATTTGAGCACTAGTTTAACTTCTTAGAACGACACCAAGGAAAGTAGTGATATCTGAGCAAATTATTGGAGATTAACTTGCAAAGAAAACAAAAGTAAGTCTGTTATAACTACATATTTTTATTTATTAAATTGTTATCAGGGGACCCCGATTTATTGGAAATCAGCCCCTTAGTGCTCTAAACCCAGCTGATACAATAAACCTTATTTCTGGGAAATCTATGAAGGTTTGCGTTTGTTCCGATAATAGGGATAAAGAAAATCTCATCTCATCTCTAGTTGGGTTACAGGAAAACGACTTAGTTTGTTGGATCATAGACAGTCCGGAAAATCAATAAATCACCTTTCTATGTACGAAAGTTCCTTAGCATTAGAGTCCGTCTTTGAATAATATTTAGATGTCTCCTGTAAGAAGTAGTTCTGGGCTGTATCAAAATTATGGATATAAGTTAAAGCCAAACTCATTAACTCTTCAAGCTACCCATTCACCATCATCGCTCTGTGTCAGTCTACTGCTGGACATACACGTCTTTGGAACGCCTCTAATATCGGTCGTCTTCTATTTTCTTCCATTCCTTGCCCCCTGCCACACGAATGCCTGCCAAGTTTGTCTCTCACTGTCTTTGAGTATTGAGTATTAAAGACGCGTGACCTTTTGTATAAGTTGTAAAATTCGCTCTCCAATTCTTACTGTCAGTTGCCCTGTGAAAAGCAGTACGCACCCTACAGTACGTTTGCTTATTAATACTCGTACCTCGGTTTTACTCATCGATATCATTGAATCTGGTGAATCTATTCCTTATCTGTGACCGGAGTTTCCAGTAATTGCGAGACTTCCAGCGGTCCCAGCCTACGACCCAGCAGAATGGGAATTCATTAAGAGCCATTCAAGTTATCACAATATGACTATTAGAGCTCCATTCAATTTTTAATTAAAAGCGAGACGGCAAAAACTAGAGAGCTGGTTATGGTTAGCTTTTCTTGTACATTATGCCACATATTCATGGTAAGTTTTTTGTAGTTAGGTAAAAATCCAAGTGTTAATCAAGGTTAAGATTAAAAAGTCATACTAACCTAAAAAATCCGACATCGCATCTAAACATTGTTGTTTCTCTTGGAAAACAACTTCTTTCTCCTCTTGTTTTTTGCTTGAACTTACTGATCATAGTATCTAGCAGCTTTTGCACATTACTTTTTATTGTTTTACCCATATTACGGTAATTATAAATGCAAAATAATTGAGTTCACAAAATACTGATAACTCTAACCAAAGACTTTGACGTGCCTTTGACAGATTAATAATGTTGCTACTTTTAAAAAAAGTCCAGGTCACGCTTTCGTTTGCCAGACTAACTAATACGTCTACAAAACTACAAAAAATAATAATAAGCCCTATTATGAGGCTAAGCTGTGGAATCCAAACTTTGCTTCATGCAAAACTAATTTTTCCATTATTGCGATTATAATTTTTGTAAACGCGATTACAATGACTGGTCTGGGGTAATTACTAGAACTTAATAGTATTGTAAACGACTGAAGCCCCATGAATAAGACATAGGACATAAGACATTTATTCAGCAAAATAGTTTACACGTAGTAAATGAAACTTATTTCTTTGTTACAGGGTTCAATTATATGACAAACCAGATGCTTTATGGCCGTTAAAGGGTTATGTTATAAGATTCCAAATTATTTCAAATTGAAGGTAATTCATCAATATCTATGTTTCGAAAAAGTTTACGTGAGTACAATCGAGTTCATAAATATGATCTACGTTCGTTCACACAGGTTTAATAATATCTAAACAACCTTATGCCCTTAACAATAAAGTTGTGATCACATATCCTTGATCATTTTCTACGTGCATATACTTTCTACTATACTGTACTAGTTAAGTGTGGAAGTCACTTATGTTTATCCAACAACGGTTAAAATTTCACCTCTTAGAAAACACACTACTGCGTAGCCATTTCATAATTCCGATTATAAATTACATTTTTTCTATATCACCACACGGTATGTTAAGTACAGATTTTATGGCTAAAAGACAAATTCTCAACTCTGACCTTACATAAATCGTGAGTAAGAATAAAAAATGGCTTTTAATATCAGTAGGCTAGCCGGAGAAACAACTTCTTACATTGACTAATGCGTTCATATACGTCCATATATTTGGGAACGGTCGCTGTCCAATTTGATTATGAAAAGTTAACGTGAATTTACTGTTTAAGTAACTTGATTTTATTCCGAAACTTTTGAGGCATACTTTTGGAATAGTTGAATATAATGCAAGCATACTATCAATCTTAGCTGGGTATATGATGACGTTTTCTTCAAGTATGTTTTTGGATGTATATTTGTCACGACAAGTGGTGGTTCAGGCATGCGACTGTCAAGCGGCGGTCGTGGGTTCGAATCCCGGCTCGTACCAATGAGTTTTTCGGAACTTATGTACGGAATATTTACCGTTAGCTTTTCGGTGAAGGAAAACATCGTGAGGAAACCGGTCTAATCCCAATAAGGTCTAGTTTTCCCTCTGGGTTGGAAGGTCAGATGGCAGTCGCTTTCGTAAAACTAGTGCCTATGCCAAATCTTGGGATTAAGTGTCAAAGCGGACCCCGGGCTCCTTTAGGGGCACAACCGGGAACAACGCTAGGAGGATGATGATGATGATGATGATTTGTCATGACAAAGTTTAAACCATAATTAAGTAACTCAATTGCAAAACGAAATTCATAGTCAAGTGTCTGTAAGTACTGTTACTTACACACACTTGACTATGTACACTTACACACTGATAGTCCTTAGGTTTGGTATTTTATAGTGAATGTTTAGAGGCAAATTAGAGACTTAGTTTTGAAACTTACTCAGATCATTTAATTTGCTTTCTAACTTACGATAACTGTTACTATTCTGTGTAGGTACGCTATCAAAGCTACATTAAGACGAAATTATACGTCCACTTAATATCGGACCACGATCATTCATTATAAGGCATTTCTTTCGACCAGAACAAACATGACCGGGCCTCCCCACAGTTAACACTGCAGAAAGGATCAACCCTAATCGGTCATGTTAAGGTCAATTGACTCTTGAAATCCATGGTAAAGATTAGCTGTTTTACCTATCAATAATCCATTACTTGCGAGGCAAACAATGTGGTGTGTTATCGGTATCAGTTGATGAATGGTCGAGTGTGTACATTAGAAAATGTCAATAAATAAAAAGTCAATATCTCGGTGGTCATCTCGGGGCGGGGAACTTGAGACGGCATGTGGGAGCGTGAAGTATAGTCCGACTTAGTAGCCATCTTTTTATTTCTGAGCCTATTGATTGACACACTGCTGGGCAAAAGTCGCTCCCCGTTATCTCCAAGAGTCTACACTAAATGCATCTTAGGATTAGGATTAAAACTAAGTAACGATATTCCGTCCGGTATGAATATGACAAATGAATTGAGATTGTATTCACGTTGTTGACTTCCCTTATGCTTTATAATAAAATTGTTAAAGAGTAATAGGGAATTTTTGAAATGTTATTGAAGTAAATCAGAGGAGCAGAAAAAAATATTAGGTACTATGATGTTACCAGTCAGTTTTAATGACGAGTAAAGATGGAAATAAATACGAGACGGAATGAAAAAAGCACCGATCACTGTATGTATATCTACGTAATTTTGTTTTTACACGCATGCAATGTCTAAAGTAAAATAATATTTATTTTGAACACTTCAAGTATGATTATGTGCATTAACCTGACACACTGTCTATCTTGCATATTTCCCAGCTATATGACCTAATTAAGGCATTCACCCATATTATGGTTGTGTGTTCTCTCTTAGGAATAAAAAAAAACAGAATCTGTGTGCAGAAAGATTCATCGAATCAGGATCGGCACACATGTGACACCCCTGGAGTTGCATCCGGCGAGTTCTACGATTGTTCCCCACCGACGTGGTATTAAAAAAATATGAATTCAGATTACATTTCTTACTGCGTGAGCCCAGCCTTAGCTTAGTAATAATACGATTACAAGAATCCTTCTCTCTGGCCGCTGCACTGGGTCAATAATAACCCGGAGTGTACACTAGAAAACCGGTAGTCAGATAAGTAGAGTTAAGCTCAACTTCAATATGCACAGCTCCTTCCTACGCTCAATTTGCCTCTACAATCATTTTTTTCCATCGTATTAAGGTTAGCAGAAATTATAATTTAACTGTTGGCGTGAGTTATCATTTTTAACCATCCAGTTTTGCACTTTTGAAGGAGAGACCCCGAATGTGCTTTTGTGTTTATAACCCAGGAACTTTTTGACAATCTCTTCAATACTGTACTACAGTTTTTTGGGGCAATGTTTATTTTTAAATATTAAGTAAATTGTACTTATTAAATAAACAATTAGTGGAAACAATCATTTATTCAATATACTTAAAGGGTCGAACAGACTGCCAGCGGGACGGTAGCGGGGCTTGACGAGCGCGTGATGGGCGCGGGACGGCCGGTCACACAGACCACGAGCGCATCGCGCCATCAACCAGCCAGCAACGCGCGCGCGTCCCGCGCGCCTCGCGCTGGCCTCGCGCCATCGACCCGCCAGCATCACGTACGCACCGCGCGCTCCGCTGTCTGGCGTCACACTGACGCGCCGCGCACCCGTCGCGGGCGCGCGGCGGGAGGCTGGCGGGGCGCGACAGAAGCGCGGCGCGTTGCCGACGGGGCGCAGCCTGTTTGACCACGCTAGCGGTTTGTAGGGAAATATCGCGCCGCGCGACCGCGACGGTGCTGTGTGTTCGACCCTTTACAAGGATCTCATTCAAAGTTAATCGTCAAATTGTCAAAAAACTTTATTTGACTTTTTTTCTTAGGAGGTTTATGTCGATGTTTTAAGATTTTTGTCATCTGAATTATGAGCTGTATTTGTATGAATTTAATACATTTTAGATTTATACTGAATAAATGCATAAATTATTCTAAATGTCAAGAAATATCTTACTCACTGTTTCTTTTCCGTTTTTCTCACTAAATAACATATAGTTTCACAACAGTAAAATTTACATAACTTTAAAAATGCAATTTAAAATAATATTTTGATACCATCAGTGACGCTTATCAGTAATTAATTAAAAAGTACTTTATAGAATGGCTATTAAAGATGCAACGAAACTTATTAAAGACACAGCAAAACCATTCGTCCGCACCGCTTAACATTTTGTCAGACTATACGCTACATGAATTCAAAAACTCCCTACGAGTCAAAGGAATCTAACCTTTATCTCTAAGAACTTAATACTGATAAAAGCAGTCGCGTAACAACGTCGCTTAGGGTTAATTTCTATCGCAATCTCCAAACTAATTAAGCATAGCGCCTAAAGTAAACATTAAAAAAGCGTCACATAAAAGAAAATTTTATGGTGAATTAAGACATCCGTTTACCTTTTTTAAACATGATGATGTGGACGGAATTTTGAATCTCTAGCAAGACGTAGATACGTAGTCTTATAATAGTATTTTATGGAATCGTTATACAGGGTGTTTGCTCCATCGTTTGCCAAATTAAAACAGCAGGTAGGTTGGGTCATTAGCTCTCATTTCCGGCGTCCAAAAAAATGTTTGTTTAATTAGTTTAGTTGACTCGTAGAAAAAGTATTGTATACAATAGTTATATCATTATCTTTTTAAGTCTCCTACCTTAATTAGGCCACTTAGCAAGCTTCGTGGCCTAAACGTGGTACTCGAGTGAAAAAGCATACATTATACAGGGTGTTTGCTCCATCGTTTGCCAAATTAAAACGGCAGGTAGGTTGGGTAATTAGCTACCTTTTCCGGCCTCCAAAAAATTTTTGTGTCCACTGGTTTTTTTTTGTATTCTTTTAAAATAATTTAGAAATTTTCTATATGCTAACGCGTTTCAACTTGAATAAACAAAAAATAGGAAATGGTAGAGCCTAATTTTTTATTTTATTGTAATGTGTAATGTTGTACGGCTCTATCAAAGTCAAAATTATTTGCAAGTAACATCTACTTATTTTTTAATTAACCCTCAAAAAAAAATTAAGATGCAAGAATTTCGTCTTGGGTAACTTTGATTTGCAATTTAAAAAAAAACTTAAAATGATAATGTTTATAAAACTCTTTAAAAAAGTTCTCTAGTCTATCCTCTTTCTAATTATGTGCAATAATGCCAATAACCCTTTATCTTAATTTTTTTTTGTGGGTTAATAAAAAAATAAGTAACGTTACTTGCAAATAATTTTGACTGATAGAGCCGTACAACATTACACATTACAATAAAAAAAAATTAGGCTCTACCTCTTCTTTTTTTTTTTATTCAAGTTGAAACGCGTAAGCACATAGAAAATTTCTAAATTATTTTAAAAGAATACAAAAAAAAAACCAGTAGACACAAAATTTTTTTGGAGGCCGGAAAAGGTAGCTAATTACCCAACCTACCTGCCGTTTTAATTTGGCAAACGATGGAGCAAACACCCTGTATAATGTATGCTTTTTCACTCGAGTACCACGTTTAGGCCACGAAGCTTGCTATGTGGCCTAATTAAGGTAGGAGACTTAAAAAGATAATTATATAACTATTGTATACAATACTTTTTCTACGAGTCAACTAAACTAATTAAACAAACTTGGTATATACTGAAAACGAAGTGCAACCAACGGCTTTTTCTTTTTTGTGCGTTCATGTCTTATTACCAAAATTCGGCAATCTCCGACCAGGCTTGTCTTCAAAAAGTCCTTACAACATTTCTTTGCTGGCAGAACTAAAAAATAATCTATCAGATTTGTAAGTTTCATCTATATTCATATGTATGTGTATGTATGTATTAATAGGTATATATTGTTATATCATATTATATTGTATCGTATTCTACTATATTATTATTCATCGCATCTTTAGACATGTTATAGAGTTTTTGTTTTAAATTAAGTTGCACTGCCCACATTTTTATCTGCTTTGCCTTAAGGTTGACTGGTACAGAATGCTTTATAGCATTAAGTCCGCCTTTTGTACAATAAGATATTATTTTGTGCAATAAAGATTAAATAAATAAATACCTTTTGACTTTCTCATGACGGCGTTCTATTGGTCAAATACATTATAGTTCAGTAAAGGCGCCACGTGATTGGTCAATTTCATTTTGATTGTCTCAACCGTAATAAAATGTTGAGTTGGGAGCTCCATAGTAAAAAGTATGTGATTTAAGTTTGGTATACGAAGTATTAATTCAAACATGAAGGTCGACGAGTATAAAAAAAATATTTTAGGTATATACCGTTAAAAAAATCATATCCTCATTGATAACCATCGTTCACTCAGGAACTTTAGGAAAAGGAATCAGTATGGCTTTTTTTTAAAACTCAAACCCTTCAGGTACTTACGTAGATTGAATATATATATATATATATATATTTCTGTTCAATAGTAATATTCTTTTTATTTATTGTTAAATGACAATCCGGAGATACCGTTTCCACTTTCTGTATTGATATTTTGAATATTATTTCATTTCTTATTTTATTGACGATCGTGATAAGGATTCTTATAATTTTGTCATGGTTTCAAAATATTGTAATTTTTATCTTGAACTGAATAAATCTAAATGTACATCAAAAAACTTTGATCAAATATATATCGCAAACAGCTTACCTAAACGTAAATAATTATGTACGTTTTTTAAATCGTATAGACTAGAGGATAAAACCGTCAGAACAATTAATTAACTACTAAAACTTAATGTTATACTGCCGGATATCAATTTAGACACATCATGACATAAGACATACTGTTCTCGTATGTCACACGTATTAAAGCTAGAGTTATAGCGGTAATAAAACTCTCCCGATATCGGCAAATTCATAAGTGATCGCCCTATAAGCTCTATGACAATAAGCAGCGTAAGCTACTTTTATAGATGACTCCTGTATTCTTATCAAAAAATCTCGATATGAAGAATGGACCCACGGTTGCGTACCTACGAACGTCGTTAAGATGCTATCCTCTAGCTACAACGACTAATCTGTGCCTCCCGCACAATGGCAGGGGAGGATAACCTTTTTTTACTACTTTATTTTTATTAAGACTAGGGTCTCGTGTGACAGATCGATCATGTGAAAAAGTTGAAGTCGGGTGTGGTTTGGGTAACAAATAATTCTACGCTTGTCGGTTAAGAGCGGGTAAAAATGTTGAGTATTTCTTATTGTGCGCCTTCGTGCTTTATTTCATTGAATGTTAGTTTTTTTTATAAACGAATGTTATTTCCGCGGCAGAAAGTTGTACGTTTATAACTTCACATAATCAATATAAGAAACAAGATTTCACAGCGCCTTACTAGGAAGCGCGAGTTAATTGACTTCTATTTATAAACCTAATATAACAAGTCCTATCGTATGATGTAATTATTAAAACGTATCTAAAATACTTCTAAGGTTAGTATCAATAGGTAATATGAGAAAATTACTACGCCAGTTTTATATGGCTCGTAAAGATAATTGCGCCACTATAAAGCTGTAATAAGTAGCCAATTATAACTGCACTACAGTTATGTAGCTCTAAATATGGCTGATTGTACTTCTCAGAAACCAATCAAATATATTTATTAGAACATTCGTCATACAGGAAAAGGTTTATAAATGTAGTTTTTGTCTTCTTTCTAGTAACGTATTACTAGTAGTTTTCCTCATAACTTAAAGTATCCTAGTTGCATCTTGAAGGATACCGGCCGTCTTGTTACTGCGTTAATACAGTCGTTGGTTTTAATTGGCCATTACAATCTTAAGGAGAAATTAGAATACTAGTAACATCTCTCATTACATGTCTCATGTTGATATTTTCTCGACTGGATGCTGTTAAAATTATAAACCCAAATTATTTGTCACAATCCAAAATCTAACTCTCTGTATTAGTATTGTCATTTTTGTTTTATAATCCCTTCAAAATTGACTGCATTTAATTGTGTAGTGCTCCGGTGCGCGCACAAAATGTACGTTCAAGTGTGAACACAGGCACCAACACGTTCCCCAAACACAAACTTTTCCCTATGTAACAAATATTTATTACCGCTCCTAAGCTACATTAATTTAAAATGTTTAAGTAATTTTAGGATATGGCCCTCAAGGTCTTTTATTTAACATTACGTAAACTTTTTTTTTGTATTTGACTGTTTGTTGCCGAAATAATAAATTAATTTTAAAAAAAACGGCCAATTCGGAGTCAGACTCATCTCTCCAATCATCACCATCTTTTCTGCCGGAGATCGACAGTACCAAAGTACTTACCTATGCTTAGGGAATGCAAAACGGTTAACCGACATGTTTGAGCTTGGCTAAAAACCGGATTTTGACTCCATAAACCGTTTATTAACCGAAGAAATATTTACTTTAAAAAACAGTTATTACCTATATACCTACAGTACAAACCTGTAGGTATATCCTACTAATATTATAAATGAGAAAGTTTGGATGTTTGGATGTTTGTTACTCAATCACGCCTAAACGGCTTAACCGATTTAGATGAAATTTTGCACGAAGATAGTTTATAGCCTGGATTAAAATATAGGATAGTTTTTATCCCGGGCCCACGCAGACGAAGTCGCGGGCGGAAGCTAGTAACTTTAAAATTATTAAAAATATTTTTATTAGATAACTAGCTTCCGCCCGCGACTTCGTCTGCGTGGACTCGGGATAAAAGCTATCCTATATTTTAATCCAGGCTATAAACTATATTCGTGCAAAATTTCATTCAAATCGGCTGAGCCGTTCAAGCGTGATTGAGTAACAAACATCCAAACATCTAAACTTTCGCATTTTTAATAATAGTAGGATAGTAGGATGTAATTAAAAATTTACGGTTTTCGCAATGTTTCCTTTATCTGTGCTATAAGACGTTGCTTCGTACCAAATATCAAGATTCTGAGTTCACGGGAAGTACCCTGTAGGTTTTGATTCCCTTGTGAGTTTCAAAAAATTGCGGAAATTTGCAGCATAAACGGATGTATCTTTTGATTGCGTTGGCTTAGAAGTTTGATTTTTTACAGCTCCAAGGGACAGTAGACCTGAGTATTTGGTATAAATTTTAGCTTGATACCTCCACGCGTTCCTGAGAAAAAGGGTCTTGACAGTCGGACGGACGGACAACAAAGTGATCTTATAAGGGTTCCGTCTTTTCCTTTTGAGGTACGGAACCCTAAAACATTATCGTTACGGTTGACTGGTAGAGAACTCCTTATGGCATTAAGTCTGCCCTTTGTACTTATTTTATTTGTGCAGTAAAATTTAAATAAATAAATAAAATATGAACATTATTATCTTGCTAGTAATGTTCATCATTAACGTTTAGCAAAACGATGATGTTAATGCGATTTATTTGGCTGGTATAACAATGTGTTTCATAAATGCTCAATAATATACCGGAAAAATACTTTCAATACATCGGGTCTTCCTAGGTTTCCTTAAATATGGCAAAATAGATAAAGATTCTAGGATTAAATCAAAGACTTAGAACGCCTTTCTCTTTAGTAGGTCCTCAGTTGATAATAATTAATTATGTAAGTACAATATATAGTTAGAAAAAAAAATTGAATCCTTTTATGTCACAAAAGTAGAATTAAAATAACATTACTTTAAATTCAACGCCAAAAATGAAGCGTAAATTTGTGATTCGAAGCCTCCGGCCGCTATGATGTAATGAAGTTAAACACCACTTTATAGTCTCATTATGTCCGATGCATCGTACTTCATTAAAATATCATTAATAATATCAAAACGCGCTTTTATTCACAGTTAAACATGACTCGCGACCATAAAGAATACAAACGCATCATTTGGTACCACACGTGAGCGTAGCGGTTTTCTAACGACGAAATCTTAAAAGGCAACTCGAATTGAATCTCTCTGGTACTTGTTACTTTATTGAACTAAGTGATAATTCTGATACGGGCATAGCTAATTTAGGTAGCATTGTGCCCCTTCGTCTTGATGCGTCGAATAAGATTATCAAGAGAGTAAAACCCGTTGGGAGTCATTGGTCATAAATCATAGCTCATAAAACGCAACTGACAATCACCTCTTCTCCCAATACGATTCCTAGACAAAAAAATCGTTCATTCAAAAATGAACTTTATCTAAATGGTTTTAACTCTTAATGTTCTAAAGGAGTCTGTAATGAAGCGAGAGAGGAGTGTCGTTAAAATGACAAGCGAACTTAATACTCCGTTTGATCGGACCAATTGTTGGTATTGTGTTTTCTGTCTATTTTTATAGACGGCAAAAAGTCGGATGTGCATGATATGGGTTTCATTTCAGAGGGTTCCTCAGAAACAAATGTTGTTATCTGATATTTGTCTTTGGTTTACATGATACGGCTTCAAAATAGACTCATACATCTCTCATTGAGCCGCTTATACGAGAGAAACAATATTCTATGGCAAATTAACTAGATAGCACCCCATTATTTTCGCTTAAAAAAAACTACCCATGTTCCAAGTATACTGCGTGGAACGGAACGATGGACTTTCCCGCAAGAGGGGGATTATTGAGCGCTAGTACGTCACATTTTCCAGATAAACTATTTTTTTGACGCGATTTTTTTTTTACATTTGTATGGTACTCGTCGCTCCAGCCGGCTAACGCTCCATACAAAGGTAAAAAAAAATCGCGTCAAAAAAATAGTTTAACTGGAAAACGTGACGTACTAGCGCTCAATAATCCCCCCCTTGCGGGAAAGTCCATCGTTCCGTTCCACGCTGTATATCTCACACTGAGTTCCAACATAATATACCGAATGTATAACACTCAGGATCGCTGAACACCAGCGATTTGCTGACTAAAGCCTCTTTTAGATACGCACATTTTGTAGCATGTAAGTATCTGTCTAATTTCAGTGTAGTAATATGAATGTGAAATATATGTCTTAGTAAAAAAACCTCAATATTTTACCGCGATTGTGACAGGGATGACGACTTACAATAAATTATGCGTCTTTAAAGGGCAGATTATACAGGTACATTTAGCGTCATATAATTAGTAACAGCCAGAGTAGCCAAATATTTCGTAACACACCCTTACAGTAATAAAGACGTGTACCGAAATATTTGGCTACCTTGGCTGCTACTAACTATATGACCCTGACTGTAACTATACCTATTTATCATCCGCTTGTCCTTATCCCATTTACTTGGGGTCGGCGCAGCATGTTTTTTTCTTCCATACCTCTCTATTGCCCGGCAACTTGTCACACACTTCTTTCCTATTCATATCCTCTCCCACGCATTCCATCCACCTTTTTCTTAGTTTTTCTCTTCTCTTACAACCCTCAACATTCATACCTAATGCCCTGGTAGTAACATGACTACCATCCCTCCGCATAACACGTCCATACCACCGTAGGCGATTTGTTCTCAGCTTCAGCTTTCAGGCTTCCGCTTCACTTATTCTTTATTTGATCTATTCTCGTCACGCCACAAAGGTATACCTATTGTTTTAAGCAATATAAATGCCGATAATAACATTTAATACAAGTACTTATTCAGTTACATTAAGTTATCACGGTACCCTACACCACGAATCGTACTTAATAAGCATAACGTATTGTTAGTGTATACCGAACAAAATTCAGTGAAAAAAGGCTTATCAGTCAGTAATGGTCTAGTATAGTTACGCCTCTTTACTTCCACATCCATCAGGAATGTAGGGTTGGAGGACAGGCATCAATCACAGGCTTGTCTCGTCATTTTCGGGTAATCTAAAGATTTTAAAGCACAATCACAATATGTATGTTTGTAATGATGTATAGTATACTGCTAGCACAATTAATGTGTTTGTTTTAGTAAATATTTAAAGCAAAAAGTAGACCTCGCGAGCCTGTCTAAAAAAAAACCGGAAACCTGAATCTACAAAAAAAAAACTATATAATTATTGAACCTGCTACAAAATTAACGAGAATCGGTTTAGAAGAGAACAGCGGGACATGCGAAATAATTTTGGCCCAAGCTAGCAAAGAATTTCATTCGCTTCTCACTCTCGTTCAATTATTGGTCAATTAGTTCTTAAATAGAGTATTGAATGAATATTGAAAAAAACCCACTTATCTTTATGTATTTATTTTGTTTTTTAAAACGATTGGTTTAGGTACATACATAAGTATATTTTGATCAATATTCCATATCTTTTATCTATTATTTTAGGCTCAGCAACCCGCATTTGTTATCCCTTGAGTTCCAAGCGTCCTTGGGCTACGTTGACAATCAGGCGGTCCGTACCCATGTTTGCCTACGATGCGGTATACAAAAGAATCCAATGAAATAGAGAAAATGAATTCCAGACGTTTCCAATTAATTATGAGTGTTATAAAGAGCCACCACCACACCACGCAATTAAAATAACCATTATAACAATAATGTACCTAATATAAAAACATATTTTAAAGTGTTAAATAATGTACCGTTTTGCGCCAGTGACAGGTGTTTCCCGAACTACAGTGTATTAAATATAAACGTATTTTACACCGCGCGGAGGTTAATTTGTTTGATCTCGTGACGAACGTAGCTAATAAATCATTATAGCTGTTTCTTTTTATATTTTTTTTGTGAAAGTGCGAAGCGAAATACTTGCCTTATAGAATAACCGTTTAGTGACAGTTCCCATTAATTCTTTAAGTGTTTTGCTGTCGAATATAAAAAAATTATATGGATAAAATTGAAAACTTTTATACTAATAATGTTAATAAAACACCATTGAAAAATACCATGATTATTACTTTATAAATTGAATCTATGATTCAACTAACAAGACAAATGTGTACAGTAAACCATGAAAGTGAGCTACTACTGACTCTTATGTTTATATGTTAAGGTTCAAGAATCGTAGATCACTCTCTTGGCTGACTGTACATGCATTTTACCGATCTATCTCATTAGATCCATCAATCAGATCCACCTTAAACCACACCGCCACGAAATAACCATACCAACAATAAAATTAGATGTTCACAAACACATGTCATGTGTTACGTCTCGTAGATGAATAATGTAGAATTTAATTTATCAAGTGAAACTATTGTGATTAAATATACTTAGTGAAATATTCAATAAATTTCTGTTAACAACATGTTGAGAAACTGTCAATTAGTCCGAAAACGAAGGTTTAATCTTGTGTAGTTTAGTATCAGCTCTCACTCCGTCATCAGATCAGCTCGGTAGTACCATGATTATTGCGTTGTTACAGAACTTACATAAAAATTAATAAAACAGCCTAAAAACGTCCCACTGCTGGGCACAGGGCCGCAGGGCTCCTCTCACGAATGAGAGGGAACGGGCAGTAGTCGAGCCGAACTTACATAAGTATGCAAAATTTCATCTCAATCGGTTGTTGATTTCCGCTGCAATAATTGATCCAAATAAAACCCCTCTTGCATGACGTATTCGTAAGGCATCTGCTATGTTTGTGTTAGAAAACGTATTGATCTAAGGTCTATTCGAATACGCTTCGTATACATATTTAAATTATCACCACGGTTCTGCGACCATGACCGTGTAACATGCAACCCGTGTCGAAACGTCAGAAATAAAAGTAAATAAAAATCGCGTTAGACCCGTGAAAAACAATAATTTAAAAAAATCGGCCAAGTGCATGTTGGGCCACGCGCAGTGTAAGGTTCGGTAGTTTGCCTGTCTTTCTTAGTTACATCGACACGCGCGCGCCTACTAAATTGTTGCGTCGGCTGAATTGTACGAATGTTGGCCTTTCTAAGTACATTTTAAGTTGGTCAACTATTACTCGGTAACCAGTTAATGAACTAACATGTTTGTAAAAATAAATCACTTGGTTTATTTAAGAAATTACAATTTCACACAATATTCACAATTTTAGGTGCAACAAAACAGTTTCGAAACACTTTTTGTTGTAATAAAAGCCATAACGCGAACGTTTTTCGCACAAAGGGAACCATTAACTTGTTGTTTGATAACAATACGAGTATAGCTTAGTTTTTATTGCATGAACGTTACATGTCCCTGCCAATTTTGAGAGCGTGCTCGGGGTAATGATTTTTTGAAAAATATTAGTAGCCGATTGCTTTTTTTTTTTTTTTTTTATGATATAGGAGGCAAACGAGCAGTCGAATCACCTGATGGTAAGCGATAATCGACGCCCATGGACACTTACAACACCAGAAGAGTTGTAAGTGTAAGAGTAGCTACTGTACAACATTCTAAATATGACTGATATTTATCCACACGGTACAGTACGATTACTGTTAGTTAAGACCTGACAGATGGATTGCCTTCATTTAATTTTCAACTTTAATTTCATACAAATAAAGCATTTTTCAGAATACTGTTACCCACATCTACCGATTTAGTAATAACTATATTATTTGTATAAGATTAAAGTTGAAAATTAAATGAAGGCAATCCATCTGTCAGGTCTTAACTAACAGTAATCGTACTGTAATAAGGTACGTTCAGTCTCTGTTCAAAGATGTTAGTGCTAAGATACATAAGAGAGTGTAAGCTGAACGAAACAGATGTCGAGGACAAAACGAAGTAGAGAAGTAAGACGTGGAAAGCTGACCCTACCACCATGTGGGATAATTAGCTAGAAAGAGAGCGGGAGAGGTCAAGAGGTCAATTTACATAATATACTAAAGGTCAACTTGATGCCGTAAGGTATTCTCTACCAGTCAACCTTTACGTCAAATGGAAAAATAATCATCGTTCATAAGTACAACACTGCAATAGGTATTTTACTTAATAGTCAAATCAGCAACGTTTTTTTATGAAACGTTAAAATCGCTCGGTTAGTATGAAGTTGGAAGGAATTGTTTCCCGTGTATTTTGGTGAGTTTTATTTACTGGTGATGAAATAATAAAAATTTAAACTTTCGTGAGAAATGTTTAATTAAGATACGTTTAATTGAAAAAAAAAAACTAATAATAATTACCCAGTTAAACTCACGTATTAAATGTCATTACGGGCGGCACGATGGTCCCGTAGTGACATTAAATTCGTCAATACGTCATTAACATTAAAGTCGTGCGCATGAACATACCCCGTAATCAAACCCTGAATCAAACAATATGAACAGATGCAACGAATGTAACCTAACATTCATCCCAAAATTGCCGCTTGTGGCCAAGGGAATTAGACGGCGCATTCACCGACTGTCGTATAGAGACCTCGAGCCTATCTGATAAAGAATCGGCGATTCCCCTTCTTCTTTCGCGACACCTTTGTCATAACAATGGATCTGTTTGGCCTCTCTGGCGTCTGAATGGGCTTGCAATAACCGACCCAAAGGCTTCCCGCGAGATCGGGCAGATATATGCCCTTCTAAAGATTTATTAATCTCTACTGGAACAATGAGATTCGGGCACCTGGCTTTTTTTTACGACACTCGAGTATGCGAGCTGCGTGTTCGGTTGCATTGGGAGTTGTAGTTTTTTTAGTTTTAAAGTGGTTTGAGGATCGAGGGAAATATGTTATTCAAGTTGGTCTTGGACGTGCAAAGTAGCGAACAGGATGTAGTGATAATATAAAACTTTATTGTTAGTGCAGTACATCAGAAACAAGTGGATTATTAACCTTTTATTTAAGTAACACACAAACTAATCTTTCATCTACCTCTCTTCGTTTGCGCGTAGAAGACGAGTAATATTGGAAGGGTGTTCATTTCTAGATTAAACTATACGGTATTTGAATGATGGTCAAATCAGAAACTTATTATAAAACGTCAGAAACGCTCTGAAGTTTGTTGGGGCTAAAGTGACGTTACAGATTTTTAAACAGAGTTAAATAGCGTCCTAGTTGGTTTTAATGTATTTTTCGAAATGCCAACATTAAGGCTGACACTGTGCCGCATCTCCGGACGGAGGTGCGGTGCAGTGTGACATCCACCTAAGTTGAAGCTTGGTACATAATATACAAAATTTTCGTGAGCTTCATTTGTTGTTGATGGAATCACCATGTTTGTATTGGAACGAGTTAAAGGAAGGCGATCTCTCCGTTTGTTATGCTGGAGTAAAAACAAAACAATTAATATTCCTAATAGAAACTTCCACGTCCTCAGTTATTCTCAACCACCCAAGCGATCAAGTTTCTCATTTCATTTGTCTAGATCGCGTGCAAAGGGACAGGTGTAATCAATAAGCTTTTTATCTGGACATCGCAGGCAAACGCAGGAATTCTTACACGTTCGTTCTCTGAAGCTAGAACTTAACACTTCAGATAATAACCAGAGATAAGGCAGAAATACGTTAAGGGTTTAAATGGAAAGTCCGAACGTGATGTTTGGTGCATCAAATTAATCAAGGTTAAAAACCGATTGTATCTGAGATTGCGAGCGGGGACGGTAGCATATGTATTTGCTTAATTGCTCGATTTTTTATCAAGACATTTTGTTTTACTCCTTTTTTGAAATCATTTCTTATTTCAACGGCAATACGGCATGTCGCTATTAGATTATTCACCCATACGTAAAGCTGCACACAAATTCAGTACCCGTTTTCTAAATTTTTGTTTCACTATTTGGGATTCCGTATTTTTGCTGAATTTAAAACATTACGTGATCTTGATCCAAGATTCACTTTGCATCCAACCTTTTTGCTGTTTATATCATTGACTTATGACGTGGCTTTGAATAGAGCAATAATTTAAAAAGCCCCCTGTAATCGCAAGTAATAAATAATGGCTACTGCATTTAAAACTGTCAAACCACTGCACATTTCGTAGATTGGACATCAATGTCAGCTGCTCTCCAATACAGCACATTTCTATGGTGCATCTTGATAACGAACCCACATTTGGCAAATCAACCTCTGCGGGAGGCCGTCATAATATTTTAGTGAGTATGGCTCTATATGGTCGACTAGGACATTTTTTGTTGTGTCTCTTAATGTTCTTCCCAGTTATACCTACAGAATCCCGTGTTTTGGTTTTGAGATTTTTAAGACGGTTCTCAGGAACATTATTGTGATATTTATTGCGATCGAACATGGAATGAATAATGTGTTTTTTCTCTACTAGTGTGCAAGCTTCTCAACTGGGTTGTGAAGGAGGTATAAATTACTCATTAGATTTGTTGAAATAAGAGATAGGTATGTAGTTCATGACTCAATACAGTCCGTTTGAGTATATTTTACATGTGCATATGTATCGGTGCAAAATAAATAAGCATTGGCTTGTGAGGAGCAAACCTAACTTAGACGGATAAAATAAATCATCATCATATCAGCCGAAAGACGTCCACTGCTGGACATAGGCCTCCCCGGAAGAGTGCCACAATGACCGGTCCTGCGCCACCCGCATCCATTGGACTCCCGCGATCAGGTCATCAGTCCACCTTGAAGGCTGCGCCTTCCATAATACGTGTTCGCCACTCGAGCACCTTTCCGCCCCAATGGCCATCGGATAAAATAAATACTCTTCCTCAGTAATTACAAATATAAAAGATTTAACTACATCAAACCATCCTGCATATTCTAAAATTCTAAGTATAATAAAAAATAAGAGGTACGCACAAGTATTTCAACTTTCTTATCTATAAAATATTAAACCCGTCTCTCCACAACATCACAAAACGAGAAATTTAATAAATCCATTCTGTTTTGATCACTCCTCTTGTTCCCGGAACATTGCACAAAAGGGAACCACGAATAGCCCAAATTCGCCCAAAAAACTTTGGTCTTGTCCCAAACCCCAAACCTCAACCTTTTGTGTGATCTCATATTAAACCGCCCTTACCCGAATTTATCGTCGTAGAATGATATGATGTCTTTATGTCTCGCTACTATTGTGCACCACTTATCTGATCGTCTACGGTATTATGTTTAATGGTTGGAAGTGAATACTTCTATTTTTAAATTCATTGTTTGCCTGTGAGGCTTTGGGAACTACAATGGTGACAAAGATTTTGTTTATTTGATGTCCAGTTTGAGTTGCAAAAATTTTTCTTCAATTCAAAATCGTTAAACAAACGAAGGAATTTGTATTCGGAGTTAGCATCATCAGTTACACCTACTTCCTTTTGCAGATTTTGTCAGTTTGAACTATTGTGTTAGCTTTTTCAGGATTCAGAAGGTATACTTAAATTCACCAACCGCGCAGTTTTCAAACAAAAGATTCCGAGTCGTTCTCTAACAATTAAACGTATTCTCTGTGGACGAAACCGTATATCACAAAATCGCGGTTGCGGCACTGTGTCGGTAAAATTCTAAAACAGTGGATGCGAATGTAGTTTTTGTTCTCGCTGTATCTAAATTTCGCTTTTAACCGCAAAAATGGCCGGCTAAATTGATAACTCTGTTAAAAATATTTTTGGCGGGAACAACGAAAGTTTGCGGTTTGTTTATGATGAAAGTTTTCTGATGGTAGCCGATTGTAATCCAACATTGAACGATGTTGGAAGTGTGGAAATTGTTACACAAATAGCATAACTTTAGTAAGATGCAGTTTATAGGTATCTATTACTATGTATGTAGGTAAATTAAGAGTAAAAGTATTCTTATGGTATCCGTCATCAAGTATTTAAAATTATGTGTCGCGAGTTTAATAGGATTACCTGGTTCCACATTTCAGAAAATCTAGCCTAAAGTTCGTGATACGATACGAGTATGATGGATTCTGCCACATCTTAAATAGTAGGGCAGTTTCCCCTGATAATGTGGACACGCTGGACAAAAGCACCAATTTTTTTTCAGGTACTTGTGAGGTCCATAGCTTTAAGTTTTTGATATGAACCAACTCCTCCGTCGGCTATCTTTAATTTTATGGCGGCCATTTTGAATTATACGTATATCATTGATATCCCGAGTTCTAACATAAACGTCGTTATAACGGAGAATCACAAACTTCGTGTCTAAATATACATATTTGGGATCAAGGAATTCTAAGTGACTTGGAACTCGAGATATGAATAATTAACTGCACTTGAAAATGGCCGCAATAAAAATAAATATGATCAACGGAGGAGTTGGTACCTATCAAAAACAAAACTATGGATCTAACAAGTTCCTGAAAAAAAATTGGTGCTTTTGCCCAGGCGTGTCCACATAATTACGACAATTTGTTCGAGCACTCTGCCCCACTCAAGTAGCAATAACAATAAAATATCGTAATGTGCCACTCGGATTGAATAAAGTAATAGAATATACACACAAAATTTAAACGTAATTTAAAAACATGGTTAAGCAAGAAAGGTTTCTATTCATTTAAAGATTTTTTAGATTTTTCATCTTAAAAGAAAAATAATGTATAATAATATTAGTTATGTTTTCTTTAGTTTTAAGCAAATATTGTACACCCGAAATGGGTGACCGTTGAGGCCTAACACTTGTTTACACAATATTTAATACCATCTATGTATCACGGTTAAACAATTAAAAAATCTATTCTATTCTAAAAAAAAAAAATATTTTCTGCAAAATGTTTTGTTTGCCCAAAAACCCTATTTTACTGATTTCTCCATTTCTCGAAATAAATAAATTATTTAATTTAATTATGACGCAAGCAAGAATCTGTAAATGTAACTTTTAATGTCCTTTGTTATCCTCACTGACTAGAGATTACGATCCGTATAGGGAGGGCAGGGGTTTTAGTAAAAAGTATATTATTGAATGCCAACTCGTAACTTTTAACTACTTAGATTATATATTTTTTGTTTTAGTGATAATTAGTTGCTGAACCGTCCGTATTCATATACTTTATTTATTTAAACTTTATTGCAAAAGAAAGAACTTATGGTAGAAAAGACGTATGTTATGCTATATGATATATCTTCACTGTGTTACAAAATGCAATAGTCATCAAAACGGAGTTCCCATTTTGAAAGAAGAATTTTTGAATTATAAATTCAGCGACGCTACCACGAAAATCAAAATTCGCTCGTCACTCGACTAGTATTGGAGTGTGTTAAAGAAGGAGATATCTGAACATAAAATTTCGGGACCTCAGATTTGGTTCCCAAATCCAAGCTCACAATTAATAAGTGTCTTGCACATAATCGTTTATCGCAAATATATCACCACAACAACACACTTCACAAAAATGTTACTACCATGTAAACAACGTAACAATAAAATTGTCTCCAATCACTAGCATCGAAGAGAGTATGTCTATTTGGTTTACTAAAGCACATAATCCCTTATCAAAATTAGCACAGTTTTCCTGTGTGGTCGCCGCAAATCTGTCGATTAGTATTCTGCGGTCGCGGCCATCATCGGGTTATCGAATCATGCGTTTCCAATATTCGTTTCATTTATTTTTAAACCCATCGGCATTGTTTACGCTTTTTTGCGGTTGGTAACTAACCGCAGTGGAACCACTGAAAACGGTTACGCATTTTGTTATTGCTTCGATGTGTCGTATTACGTTTACTCAGTCACGGTGCGGTTAAACAGAAGTCTTTTGTTTTTGCATTCGAATTTGTTTGTAGTCTAATGAAGGGGCCAGAATAGATATTATTGCCGTTTTAAAATAGTTTTATCGATTATTATAACAGGTAAATATTAAGTAGTCATTTTCACTCTCATACCTAGGTGTAAAAGTGTTGTTACAGAACACTAGATGTGAAAGTTGTCCTCGTGTATGTTGGTCCTCGTGATTGGGCTAAACAGTATCATTATAATATCTCGTATGTGTGAAATTGTGTAGGTACGTTCTCCATCAACATTTTCTCCGTCCGTCATACTTTCTTTTACAATCGTGTATATATATAATTGAAAACAGTAAGAGAAGTGCCTTTAAGCTTGGTACTATCCTAGTTCTTCAAGGAATTTCAATTCTCACTGACGTAATGTCAGACTTTATGTGGTCGAATAAATTTCTAATTCGACTAACAGAACTTAATGAAAACGGCTCCGCTGCAGCTAAATTGAGAAAGCTAACGCTCGGGTTTTCCGCAATTATTTCACCTGGTGACGCTAAGTCTGCCTAGATAAAGTGATTCCGCTTCCCGGGAACACCGTGTTTCCATTGTTACTTACGGCAAAATGTAATTATTAGGCTTTCGTATCAAAATGGTTTGCATGTGAGGACTACTCTTCCCATACTTTATCTTGTTTTATATTTATTAGAATGGATTTAGTTTCTTTGTCTGTTGTTTGATTTGTCAGATTTAACACTATTTATTTCAATAAAAAATTACACCGTGTTTTGTTTCTGATTTGGAGACCCTTGTGAAGAAGAAATCGCCTCGTTAGTTGCATCAAAAATTAAGGATACATTACAGATAGTAAAAGCCGACAAAAAACTTTGTAAACAAACGATTCTTATAAGGGTGAACTCCTTCATTATATTCCTAGTAGAAAGTCTTGCACGAGACATGACATTAATTAATAAACATTTTGCTATAATTTTAAGGACATCCTTAACATTGCTGTCTTTTTTACACGACTGCCCAACGAATAGTTGTGATTTCTTTTTCACGGTGTATGTATGTATGTGAGTTCAACTTTTTAATTATAATGAGGTGTTAACTTCTCTTGCTCCTTTACTTGTCATATTAGGTTATCGAAACTTGCAAGTCGCTGCTTTCAGAGATCGGATTGGCTTAAAATTTGATACATATGCGTAAATTGGGTTGTAATCAATAAAAAAGAACGATTAATTAGAAATACAATGTACTTAAATGTCACTTTAAAAATAAAACTTAGACAGTATTCAAATCTCTGTGTTAATCTTATCTGTGTTAATAATTTAGGTAGTTTATATATTACATTTGTATGACCTTTCCGTGAGTCACCAATGGTGTTGGCTGAAAATAAGCGCTGTAGGTGTCTGACACCTCAGCATAATGCTGAGCCAGTGGTCTCTGATTCACTGCCGCAGAGACACACTTGTGTCATGTTTTATTTGTTTATTTTATTGTTTAATATGAGTGTCCTATGTGTTTGTGAACAAATGTGTCTTTCTTTATTTCTTTATTAAGAACAATGGAACCGCGTATGTTCAGAATGTAGTTCAAACCGATCGCGTAATTAAACCTGAAGCTTTTAAGCTACAGATCGAAATTATAGAAACCAGTTCCGATTTCGTTACTTAACTATCTCATTATGGAGCAGTTAATCCGAGCTAAGCTTCTTTAAACCGGACTTATCTAGTTTATGTTCGTAGGATTCTTTGGCCAATTTAAACTGTTCTGATAGGAAAAGAAAACGTTAATTAAGTTATATGGCATTTTAATATGTGATCTCGGTTTCGGTTGGAATTTAGACGAGGCACGGCTGTGTCCGTAAATCAATATGTGTGAAGTCGTCAATGTCAAAGGTTTTATGTGATTTTCGGGGAATAAAATAAATACCGTCATAAATTTTAGTCAACTGATACGAAGGATACTCTTGATATTACTTATACTTAAAATTAACGGAAATGGCGGGTTATTGTTCGCTTTATTTTAACTGTATTAATAGTGTACTTAATTAAATGATCAATAATGATCTTTTTAGGGTTCCGTACCTCAAAAGGAAAAAACGGAACCCTTATAGGATCATTCGTGCGTCTGTCTCTCCGTCCTTCACAGCCTATTTTCTCCGAAACTACTGAACCAATTACGTTGAAATTTGGTACACATATGTAAGTTTGTGACCCAAAGAGGAACATGTAACGCAAACAAATGTATTTTAAACATGGAGGCCACTTTTGGGGGGAAATGAAAAAATAAAAAAATAAAGTTTTGCATATACTATCGTGTTACATATCAAATGAAAGAGCTCATTGTGTGCATCTAAAATATTTTTTTTTTGTAATTTTAAATTATTTTAAAAGTTTACGAAACTACTCAGTCTAAAATTTTGAAAAAAATACACAGAATAGTTCTTTACCTACAGATGACAGGAAAACCTATTAGACATGTGCATTCAAGCGTGAGTCGGACTTAATACCGTATTTGTCAAAAATCAAATCAGCTTATTTTTATGAAATGTCAAAAACGCTCCGTTAGTAAAAAAAATGTTGAAAATCTTGTGATGTACGGAACCGTTGCAACGCGAGTCTGACTCGCCCTTGGCCGGTTTTTTACTACGTAATTTGTCATCCTTTTAGTTTAACAGTGAAATAGTAACAAAACTTAGCTAACTTTAACTCCTGCCTGTATTAAGTAAACATATGCGAATAGAATTTAAGATATATTTTTCCATTTTTATTTATTGTAATAAAAGCAAATAGTAATAACAAGCAACAAATTATAATCCGCAAACTTCCACAAATAAATAAGGTTCTACAACCTTTATATCAATGATAAAATCCGCAACAGGCTTTTTCAACAATAAATACTACATCTAACGATTTAATTGACAAAAAGGACCGCCCCGGATCGTTGGTGGCTCAAAGTTGGCTTGTAAATGAAATCTGTTGAGCAAATAGATTATAATACTTTGACCGGTAATAAAATTATACGCACTAAAACAAGCATTGTTGCCAATACTTTAATTAGTGTTTGTGCGTGTTCATGGAATAGACGTGGGTTATATTTTTTGTAAGTAGTTTCAGTAAAGACTCGCACTAGTCACCAATCAATGTGTAAACAGGCCTTTAAGTATATCCACCTCGTGAAAATTCGAACTAAACGAGTGATTCCGCAGACAATGTAAGCGGCTTCTGCTAGTGTAAGTACCAGTCTGACTTACTACCGTACCAAAGGCGGAATTTCAGAATATTACCATAAACGGAACTTTACTGTCTACCTAATGCCCCGTGTTTCAACATGCCTCACGTTTGTTAGGCGTACGGTCATGACCGTGCACACTAGGCAACACAAGTTCCCCTTATCAATCGCCATTCCAAACCAACCCGTGTCCCAAATGCGGTAAGAGTGAAATTGTGAGTAGAATCCATAGTCATACCGGTCCAAATGTATACATTTGAATAATGTAAACCTGCTTTGACGGTCTCGGGAGATGACTTGACATAATACTGTATGGATACCTACGTGCATGTTGAGATTGATGTTCATGTGTTAGGACAATATGGCTGTACGCGTTTTAATTTACCCCCTTATTCATAAAACTTAAAATGCCTCTTCTAAATAAAATGTGCTTTGTCCCTTTCTTGCGAACTCAAATGTCAAAGTGACAGACAAGGACAAACGAATTTGAACGCCATTTTAGTTAAAACAGGCTGATAGGAGGTTTATGAATACGGCTGTTAGTGTTTTGTAAAAGTTTTATTCTACTATCCTACTAATATTATAAATGTGAATGTTTAGATGTTTAGATGTTTGGATGTTTGTTACTCAATCACGCTCAACCGATTTGGATGAAATTTTGTACGTAGATAGTTTATAGCCTGAATTAAAATATAGGATCTTTTTATCTTGGGTCCACGCAGACGAAGTCGCGGGCGGAAACTAGTAATATTATAAATGTGAAAGTTTGGATGTTTGGAAGTTTGGAAGTTTGGATGTTTGTTACTCAGTCAAGCTTAAACGGCTTAACCGATTTGGATGAAATTTTGCACGAAGATAGTTGTTATACCGTGTCCACGTAGACGAAGTCGCGGGTGGAAGCTAGTTATTAAATAAATATTGCATGCATAAAGCGTCTGGCAGTATGGCAGTCGCTTTCGTAAAAACTAGTGCCTATGCCAAATCATGGCATTAGGTGTCAAAACGGACCCCGGGCTCCTTTAGGGCACAACCGGGAATAACGCTAGGAGGATAACGATGATCCACATTAACTTTAAACAACGAGAAATTAAAACACAAAACTTTCAATATTTTCAACTAGCTTCCGCCCGCGACTTCGTCTGCGTGGACCCGGGATAAAAACTATCCTATATTTGAATCCAGGTTATAAACTATCTTCGTGCAAAATTTCATCTAAATGTTGAGCCGTTTAAGCGTGATTGAGTAACAAACATCCAAACATCTAAATATCCAAACTTTCGCATTTATAATATTAGTAGGATGTAAACTCCACATTACGACTTTGTTGTTGTAACTCCAACAATAATAGAGTAAGGTCCACACTATTACTCCACACTATCTCCGGGGATCGCAGAAGCGCAGGTTACAAATTATTCCTCCCACGTACTTATGTTAGTGCACCTGAATCAATCACACCACATTCGTTCCGCCATTACTCGGTTATAAGCATTTTCTTTATTGATCTCGTGATTTATAAGACGCTAATATTCTGTATGCCGAATCGTTGCTTTCAGTTATAATCGTGGAAATTTATTACCTACTTAGGGAGGTAGGTGTGGATTTTATGCGTCAGTGAGAGATTGGTGTTGGGAAGTTCTGAGTTAAAATAAAAAGTTTCATTTACAGGTTTTTGGATTAGAGGAAAAAATACGAATTCAACATGTGGTAGTTTTAAGAGGATTTTTAACGACTTAGCAGTTTCGTTCCAATCCAACACGTAGTTTTAAAATGAGAGTGTCTATACTGCGCACCAGTTGAAAACGAAAAAAATGTAAACAAACAATGTATTGAATTTGACATTTAATATATTTTAAATTTAAATTAAAGGAACTATTGAAAAAAATTATGCTCCGAGCTGGACTCGAACCGGCAACCACAGGCATCATAGCCCGTCGCTACTAACCAACTGAGCTATCGGAACAATCTGTCTCGGCCTATATGGAATTTGTTTTACGAAAGCAACTGCCATCTGCCCTTCCAACCCAGAGGAAAAATTAGGCCTTGATTTCCTTTACCGAAAAGCTACTGTCAAATATTAAACGATATATCGCACATGTTTTTTTTAACAATCTGTTGAAAGTCTTACAAATCAGAACTCCTTAAGGCCAGCAGGTAGCATTTAGCGTAACTTCATAGGCTTCCTAATCGATTATTCAAATGGCAACCTTTGCATGTCTCTTGGGTCACTCATTGTGAGTCATTTATGCTTGATTGTCGATCGGCGGAATTGGTCCCACTTAGTTACAACTCCATCGCAATTATGTCAAACTATGCTTTAAACTTTTGTACCACATTATTTCATGAACAAAATATCTAACAAGCTTAAACGCAGTTTAGAAAAAGCTGAAAAGAATGTTGAACTGTTCAGTAATGTGCAAGTTGAAAGAGTTGGTTTAGGTTTGAGTCCTTCCTATGAAAAAAGACTTGCTTAATTTTTATACATTACTTATTCAATTAAGCTGCTCGCTCGGCTGTTCCCGCATGTTACAAGGAACGCAAGCCACGGGATAAAATGTATGACCATCTCAAAGGTACATTCTACGTACTGATGAAATATTTATTGTAATTCCGTATATTACCCCATATATACAAAATTACATATAGCTACGCGGACTTAGCTATACGTCCACAAACTTGACCTCCTTATTATATTAATAAAGATTTAAAAAAGAAACGTTAATCAGTTCAATGCTCACTGAAAAAAAAAACAGTATCGCTTTTTTGCCAGCCAGCATCTCCAAAGACTCATATGTGAACTCTTTGAAGCTGACACAGATTATAAAAACCGTGTTCAACATGACATGATGGGGGTT
The DNA here is from genome assembly GCA_947049275.1 of Epinotia bilunana. Lineage (NCBI taxonomy): Eukaryota > Metazoa > Arthropoda > Insecta > Lepidoptera > Tortricidae > Epinotia > Epinotia bilunana. The sequence continues at coordinate 19,557,166 of OX346263.1, read as the reverse complement.
TGACATTACTATTTCTGACTACTGTCATAAGAAAATGCATGGGCCACGGTTAGTGAAGTTGAGACTACTCGAGACGTGACTCAACCTGTTTTTATAAATTTTGTATATTTAAAAAGTGATTGCCACATCTGTTGTGTTAAAGGTTGAGACAAAATGTAAGGTTAATTTGTAGAAAATAATAAATTTCTTGATCTAGAGGTTTAATTTGTGTGTTAATTAAGCGCTTCCGTGCTTCTAAACGCAAACAGATCCGGGTTGTTGTCTTCGAGATCAGTAGTTCAACCAGGTGATATAGTATGCGAACGTCTAACATTCAAGTTCCCCCACATAGATGAGGCTTAATAGCAATAAGGTTTAGTCTTTGATTAGAAGTCCGCAGAAACACTTGCCTTCACCAATTCCTGGGTTTGGGTATCGGAGCGATTATCGGGCTCCATCAGGGTAGACCCAGTAGGTACAGTTAATACTAAGTGTAAAAATATGGATACACACAAGATATTCATAAATATGTCCCATCGCTTTTATGTCAGCAGATTAAGAGGAAACACTAAGGTCAAGATAATTGAGAAATAGGTATTTGTAAAATGTATTGCTGTCGCGCCAACCACAAGTGTCCCGCCGCAGAGCGCGATAGAGACAACTGCAGCTTGGACCGAAAATACCTATTAAAATTATATAAAATCAACGTTTCGTAGTCCCCTGATTTCTCTTCCAAAACTTGACCTATTTAACTATTTTTTTTATTAAAAATCTAAGAAAGGCTTTGGCCGTGTTTATGTTTTCCTTGTTTTAATTAATCTAGTCAAACTGTTTTCTGGATGTTTGAACACAGCGGAAATTCTGGTTTTTTTTTTTTTTGTTGGATATTAATATCTCTTTTAAGAATAAATTTATGAAAAAAAGGAAAACGTAGGAACACGGCCAAAGCCTTTCTTTGATTTAGTATTATAGTAGCCGTAGATTTATGAAAAAAAAATTGATTGCTCTACTGCCATTATCCAGGGAGAAACCAGGGGACTACGTTTCTATGGAAAAACTGCCGTTGTGTTTCCTCTTAAGGTTTCGGTACATCTTTATCAGAGGATTAAATCGATATATATTTTTGCTCGAGTGGCGACCACGTACCGGAAGGCGCAGCGTGGGTAGGCCCCCCACAAGGTGGACTGATGACCTGGTAAAGGTCGCGGGAGTCCGCTGGATGCGGGTGGCGCAGGACCGGTCATTGTGGCACTCTTTGGGGGAGGCCTATGTCCAGCAGTGGACGTCTTTCGGCTGATATGATGATGATGATGATGATATTTTTGCACACTTGACTGTTCCTACAATGCGAGGAAGATATACTTGCAGTTGACATTAATAAGGCTTGAAAATTAACAGACAAATACTTTTGCAACCAATAGGATTACCGCTCTGTCTCACATCATGTATTTGGCCAACTAATACAGTTTATCACCGAACGCACACCAAGTCACACACACCATTATTTTGAACAGAATTAGCATGCCCTGATTGTTTATTATACTTCCCGAATACACGTCCGTTATTGTTTCGGACGCCATCTAGTTTCAGTTATTTGTATTGATAGGTAATATTGATATGCAAGCCGTCATTGTGCTCTCCGGATTGGATTGTATTGTCTCATGGATTGGACCTATTTATAGTATAGACAATGTTCTCGTAATAATACTGTTGCGTGGCTCAAGCGTTTAATTGTAGCGATTTTGGATGAAGTTCGTTTTATAAGATGGAATACTTGGAGTTTTTTGTTAATTCTTTACCCAATGTTGTTGGTAAAATTACAATAAGTAAAAATTCTACCAATTTCCAAAAGGAATGAAATTCTTAACTGCATTATTTATACTTAATATCATTAAATTATGCGGTCTATAGCAAAATGTATGTTTTTTTTTTGTACTAATAATTTTAGGGTTGATATTCAACTTTTTTAGAGACAAGGTCAACCGGGGCAAATGCGTCGATGGGGTAAATGCGTCTCTTAATGATATCTCCGAAACTGAACATTTCAGAACTATTACAATCGTCTAAATTTAAATTTCGGTAACCATACTTTGAACATCGAGGGCTATAATAGTTCTAAAATGTTCCGTTTCAAAGATATCTTCAAAAGGCGCATTTACCCCATTGTCGCATTAACCCTGGTAGACCTTACCTCAAAAACCCGCTCAATTCCAAATGGGTTCGTGGGTGCCACATCCAATATTTTATTAACCCTTAAATGGGGATGGCGTGAGGGTGGATATTAGGATGTTAGAAATGTTTCCATATTTTTTTATGTAGGTAAAGTATTAAAACGCCATACTAAGGTTTTATGCATTTGTTTATTCTCATAAAAAAACACAGTGGGAAATATCGTTCTTCAAACAGATATGGATATCTGGTTTTCAGTCTATTAAACTTTTATCATTCTCCAACTAGGCCAGATGACTCGAAAGTAGCTGCTGGACTAGCTGTCCATTGGATATATTCATTTGTTGAATCCTACTAATATTATAAATGCGAAAGTTTAGATGTTTGGATGTTTGGATGTTTAGATGTTTGGATGTTTGTTACTCAATCACGCTTAAACCAATTTGGATAAAACTTTGCATGAAGATTGTTTATAGCCTAGATTAAAATATAGGATAGTTTTTATCCCGGGTCCACGCAGACGAAGTCGCGGGCGGAAGCTAGTATTATATAATATAATCTCTGCATTAGGGCTAATTATCTGTACTTCCAAATTTACGTCCATCTCCTCAGTAGGGTATATCCAAAATTGGCTGTTCCACAGCTTACTTACAGCTATACTCTGATTCCTCATTGTCCAATGAGCACATTGCATTTTTTATGCTACGTCGACATAGCATAAAAATATTATTTACTTACTTCTCGTGAAGTCGAGACTTTTCTTGTTCTACGAGTATAAAATAAAGAATATTTTTATTTTTCAAATTGTATAGCCTATGTCACTCCCACGATCAAGAGGAATCCAACGACACCTCATATGTCGAAATCCGTCAAACAGTTTAGGCTGCAGGGCGTGCCAAAGAATAAGGTCACATACATACGGTCGAAAAACATAACCCTCCTCTCCTTCGGCAGTCGGATAAAAGATTGATTCATTAACGGTTAGAAGTAAACTATTTCCCACATGGTGCCAAATTAACTTCTGTAGCGGTCAGAAGTATAATATTTCCCACAAATTTGCAACTTCCGAATTACACTGAAATTCTTAAGTAATCACAAAAGTATCACTTATTGACATAAAACAACTCAAAATGTATCCATAACACTAATTAAAAAAGTACTACCGAACGGATTTTTTTAACTTATTTTACACAAATTTACCATGTTTTGACAACGCTCAACTGACGTTGTCACTGACTAGTAAAGAAAAATGCGTTTCTTTTCACGTCTAGTTTTGAGCATAGACAAATTAGTAAACACTTTATATTTGACACAGTGGGATCCAGCTCCCTTCAGAGCGATTAGAGCACCGAAAATGCGGTTGGGAAATATACTCCTTCTATCCAATTAACGCTTAATTAAGTGGTTATAAAACAACGCACGTGACTAGTACGGTGACAACAGCGCCACTGTTGCATAGATACGCTTTGTAGAAACTTTCATTTGTTTTACTATTACATCTATCGCTTATCCCTTGAACGTCGCAACGAAAATATAATTGTACTACTACTGCGTAATATGTAAGTGTTCGACACAGTCGTGGGTGGAACCCGAAGATTTGTAGGTGACAAGCAAAACAACGGTATTATTATAGCGATCGGTGTGGAGGAGCAGGATCGATTTGGAGGTGGTAAGTGGATAATTGTTGTATCGTTCGATAAAGTACTAAATTTTAGTAATAAATTATGCGATGGTGATGAGAAGAGGATCTTGGCAGATATGGAATGTTTTTTAAAGTTTTTGTCGATGCAGGTGTAAATTTCACTAGAATTTACGTTAAAAATCATACCGCATTTAAACAAAGAGAATCTGAAACCTGAAGTGAAACAAAACCAAATGAAAATGTAAATACAATTCGCGGAATAACCTAATAAAATTGACCTTGGTCATTCATAAACATTTGGACTATCTATTTATAGTCAGGGATGAAAGAATTTTATTACTTAACAGGGATTGACTTTTTCTGTTTTTTTTTTTTAATGTATGATGGATTCGGGCTATTAACACTGATGGCTTCCTAAGTTTCCTTGAATGCTGTGCTTATTTAAATTGAGCATAGTTCCATTAGTAGCTCCAGGGTTCCGTTGACATCTGGGGGATCCAAATATACCCCAGAATGTTGTTTACGCCCCTGTACTGTCTCTGTAATGCGTTTGATTCATTGTAAAAACCGCGGCGGACATCCATCACTGTGTCGTGTTTAGATAAAACTATTGTTATACGTATATTGCTTTACGAACTCAGAATGCCTTATATATATTTTCATTGGATTATCGACAGTTACCTTGTGTAAGGCTTGTATTGTATTTCACGTCGAGTTTTTACGCCGGTTTTTTTCGAGGCAGAGAGTTTCTTACCAAACCGGTGGTACTTATATCTACAGTGAATCGAAATTTAAAACGCTTCAAGAGAATTCTTTTCTCTCAATGAGATAATTCCCATTCAATTTTATGATTCTCGTTATTCTGAAAAATCTACATTAATTTAATCAGCAGAGTATTTACTTGATACTCGGAAACGCGGGTTTTCTAGGAATTATTTACTTTGGGTAAGCTTTTCCGTTGATTATGTTTATTATCAGCACACTTGTAGCCTCCACGAGCACACAAACATTTAGATTATAAGAACGTATTTATATACCAACTACTATTTACACAAAAAGTATTTTAAAAGATCTTAAGACGAAACTTTACAAAGTGCAGAGTAGTTTAAGCCTCTTTCAAAAACATCGGCACCCACGGACTTTTGTCCAATCCAGTCTCAGTTGTTAAGGGAGCAGGTATTTTTTGACACGGTCCTACAGCTATTTTCTCCCAACCTAGCTTACTTTGTTAGTAAAAATAAGTCTGAAAAAATATATGACACTCATATGAAAACAAGCATGTTGGCCTTGGCGCTTTCAGTTTTTATTTTTGATTGTAACGAAACACCGATATTATAAGTTTAAATAAGAAAATAAATATTTTAGACGCAGTGCTAAACTAAATCAAAGTCCAAACCTAAATACATACAGTAATCCAAAGTGCATTAACGAAATAACATAAAACCAATATATAAATACAACCTATGAAGTTAAATACATTTTACAACCATTGGATTAAATTAAATATTGCATGTATGAATCTCTAGAAACACCAATTTATTAAAAAAATAAAACTGAAATTATTGTAATACCTGACAGAAAAATATAGCGGTCAACTGGTAAACCAATTTCTATTCCAAATTCAAAATATACTCAAAGACCTCAACAGGTAGCAAAGGTGCAATTTCCATATTTTCCATTCCGAAATACGACATCCATTCGATAGTAGAAAACCCCATCAGCGTCGCCGAACTTTTATCCTTGCTTCACATCCGAATACGAGAAAAACGACCAGATACCGGAAACCGAATCATTCCCGCTTCTATGAGGTTTCGCCTGTTCCAATCACACGTCTTTTGACATATGTTTGCGGCCCACAATCTAGCCCCGAATAGACTGTAACCTTCATTAGGAAGCTGAAAGGACGGTCAATTTGGGGATAAAGGGAATTAGGTTTTGAATCGGATGATGCGTCGTTTAAATGAGACTGTGTCTGGTAGAGTCGAGGAATAAAAACCTTAAATACGCAATTAATTATATGTAACTTCTCCGTGATAGGTAATCTTATAAGTTGAAACTTCTAATTTACTCATGGACGACAAAAAAAAAACATTTTGTCGAATAACGATTTTGAAATAGTAGAAGTATCACTCTGTATTGTACAAAGTAAACATAGCATACGTACACATGCATACATAGAGTCACGCCTTTATTCCCAAAAGGGGTAGGGCAGAGCACATGAAAGTTCCAGCGCCACTTTTAGAATAAATGTGGGTATAAAAGATCGACCAAATGATATTGCAGTGATAGGTTGCTAGCCCATCGCCCTCAACACACTTCCACCTTGGTCCCTTAGTCGACTTTTACGACACCCACGGGAAGAAAGGGGGTGGTGAAATTATAACCCGACACCCCAACATAGCCTAAAACATACACATGGCATATGATTAACAAAAGGAGATGATATGTACAATGTCGAACTTATCCCGTTCAAGGTTTTTTTGTAATTTATATTTAATCTGACAGTCGAAGAAGCTGCATAAGCTGACGGCCCTGGGTTCGAATCCCGGTAAGCGCAAATATTTGTTTGATGAGCATGAATATTTGTTTCTGAGTCTTTGATGTTTTTTATTTGTTTAACCTACATATTTAATAGATATTAATACTAATATCTATTAAATATGTAGGCCTTATTGAGCTTATTTTGGGGCTAGTTCGATTGGTGTAAGATTGCCCCCTAATATTTATTTAATCAATGTGATAATCTGATGGTTCGCTATTCCGTATAATACCGTCCGTAACACCATGTTATAAATGTTATCCTATAGAAACTATCCAATTGTCTCGGCAGTCGGCATGCCTCAGCTACCGCAGCTATGTCCATTCGACTTCGATTTGCAATCCCAGCTTGTTTGTTTTTCCCACGTCAGACTCATTCCTTTTCTGATTTGGTCGGCTTTAATCTGATTCGATGGCGTGGGTGATATTACTGTTAGTCCAGATTGGTGTCGAAAATAGGAACTAACGATGTCATAAGAAGTGTTATATGATTTCTGATATCGTGCATAGATAGTGGCGCCCTGGTAACTGGTTTGTATGATGCTCTGGTTAATAACTGCTACTGATTCTAGATATGTATTTCAGACGCGTTTTACTTTCTCTTTGTACCGTTGATCGCCAATTTGGATTTTTGTGATAAGCGTGTGTTTAGATATGTTTTGGCTTTTTTGTTTACACGTTAGAATGAAATTAGACTTGATTTAATTCGATTGACGTGTTGACAGCGAAGAATGAGAGCAAGACTTCAAGACATACGGAGTGCATTAGGTACTTAAATTCGATAAGTAGGTACAATAATACATTATCTTTGACTTTTACAGTAAAAAACGGGTCTATATCGGATGGAATAATTTTTCATTGTTCGATTTTCGTGTCGCATAACATATTTTCGCCTACAAACGTTTGGCCTAATCATTGTTATATACTGCGTGGAACGGAACGATGGACTTTCCCACAAGAGAGGGATTATTGAGCGCTAGTACGTCACATTTTCCAGATAAACTTTTTTCTTTTACCTTTGTATGGAGCGTTGGCCGACTGGAGCGCCGAGCATAAAAAAAAAATCGCGTCAAAAAATTTTTTTTTCTCTATTCATACCAGAACACGCTACCTGTCAAGCCCTTGATCGGTTCATACCCCATTTTTGTTACAGCCTGTATAATATTGTTTCGCAGAAATCGTTATGCATAATATCGATTGTCCTAATAATTGTTGTGCTCAAGATTTATTGTGACGAACATACAATTATCGAACACTACATGTGCATAACTTTACAATTCCTAATATTAGATGAAAAAAAATGTTATTTCGCGCGCTTCGCCGGCCGCTGGAATATAATAAAAGGCGTAAGTAATAAGATTTAGCCAATTAGATTTTCGAATATTTAGTATTAGGAGCAAAAATAATTGGATCAATTTATGCAAAAAAATATTATGCTTAATGTAAAGTATGCTATTCAAAGTTATGCCAAAAGTGTTCGGCCATAATATTTTAGGACAAGCGATATTAGGGCACGCCAAGGGTACCCGTAAAAAACACAGAACACAGTTCTTTTGAAACTATGCCTCATTTTGAAACGTTTTTTTAATATTTGGCATTAGCAATCTATTGTCCATAAAAATATAATTAAGATGTAAAGTTAGTGAGTGCATAGCTTTGTGAGTATGTATATGTATCTTAAAATGAAGAAAGTCATCTCCGAAACTACTCATGTGATGGCTAGAACTATTTCAGCAGTATACGCCAGTACCGAGCACCGTCGGTGTATATAATGAACTTTCAGATGGACTCAAACTATATCTTATTTCGCAGCTCCGCCTGAGTTCTTTAAAATATGCGCAGAACCATGCGAGCAGCTAGTATCTTATAAAAACAATTTTCACATTACTTACAAGAAAAATAAACAAAAAACTATCAATGAAAAACCCTAGCAAAAAGCCAATAAAAATCACAACTTACCAGGATAACATAAGCGCCGTCTCTGCACTATCCAATCTTTCTGTCAGTAGTACAAAGTCCCGCCTATCAAAGAAAGCGGCTTACCTGACTAGAGGCAATTTCGCCGTCCACTGGTTCACGGCGACGGTACAGTAAGCCCGATCTAAGTCTTTGTGCCAGCCTGTAATACTGTTGCCACGTATGAGGCTCCAGGGTAGGTGTTTGTAGAGACTTTTACGAGACAATTTCCAAATTGTCTCGTAAAAGGTCATTGACTCCAGTCAATGACCTTTTGTTGGATTAGATGTTGTTCTAACCTGACATAGTCTTCGAAGTACTAGTTGAAAAAGGCAGGAACATTTTATTGCATGAATGTAAGTAGTTGAAAATTATATTCGGCAGCAGAAGTAGCAACGCAAAAATTATCTCCACACGAAATTTTGTAAGTGAAAATTATTTTTAGAGAAAAAAATGTGAGTAAAGAATGTAAGTATGTACCTAACTAACGGTATTTGAAATATTTCAATCATTGGTTTAGTAGCCACAAACACAAAACGAAAAATAAATTCCGCTATGACTTTTACCATTTGTAACGAATTCTTTAATATACTTACTTAGCTAATTATACTTTACAAAAGCACCAAAGGAACTCAAACATGTTTTAAGAAGGGAAGACAAGACAAACATATTTAATTTGACTGAAGAATCAGCTCAGTACAAATTGAGATGAATATTGACGCAGGACGGTGCACTTGGGCAAACATCATTTAAATCGCAGATTCAGACGCTTGCTTACTCCTTTAAGTGATTTTGATGTTCAACCACCGCTCAATGAAATCTGATATTCAAATTCGGGATCCGAATGTTGATCTTAAATCCAATGATTTGTGGGAATGCTCCAGAAATAAGTATGGCACGTGTTTTCTTTGGAGCACTTTCAAATGTTGGAGGAAACTGGATGGTTTTTCAACGGTTGGCATGGTTGGCGGTTGGAGGTGATTAATCAGTAGTGTTTGTTTAGGGACGATTTCTTTCAACTGTGACTTTTACAAAAGAAGTAGCTAAATATTTGTCGACATAACTTTTTCCTCGTGCCGCATGAGTGTATCGTATTACTATCTATACCCATAAAAGCACTTGCAGTTGAAACGATGGGATCCTGGACAGCCGACATGAAGGCCTTCATGAGGACCCTGTAATCACGTCCCCAAAGGGGAAATGCCATGACGCGGTCCATGCCGCAGGCAGATCTTTTGGACGGACATTTTTTTTTGTAATTAGTTCTAATTATTTCGTTTTTAGATGTTTTTATTAGTATTAATTGCATTTCAATTTAATACATTTATATGCACTAAATAACTACTAATTAAATGAATACTACCCATAAATAAAATAAAATAAAATCTTTTCATTCGTGTATTGCTGACCTATAAAAATAAAAGTCTTATCATAAAAATTAAATCCTTATTATATAAAATCTAAACTAAGTAAAAATCTAAATGTACAGCAACCAAATTTTTTTTTCACAATTAATAGACTTACTGAATTTGTGTTGGGTACTTAACGACAATAATCGTTCTAAAGTGAGACTTGTAAATAAAATTTTGTCGCAACTTACCTAACCAGTCTGTTGGCAATATCAACAATACGCACAATTTTATTCGTATTCTGTCCTGTATTCTGGACAGAAAATACTGCACTATTATTAAGACACAAGTTGATCCTTGTGATGTTTAACCAATCATAATCGAAGGGCAGAATAGATTTTATCCAGTACAACACGTGTTTTAAGGATTCAAATACGGTAAAAACGAGCCTTTTTTTAAATTAAATTTGGGTTGCGTTTGACCTTCATCTAAACCTGATGGAAAGACAATGCCTAAGATGGATCACGGTTAACCAGAATATGCCAGTTCACTTTTACCGTGAGAGTAGTTTGCACACCGTTTTTTCAAACTTTCCCTATTGGACGTTCTGTTCATAATACGAACTGCATACGATCGCAATTAATGTTGGCTAAAATAGCACGACGACCTCCTTGTCTATAACGTTCTGCGGTAAACGCTTTTATAAAGCCTCGTTAAGTTGAAACGAAGCCAATGTGATTAAGGACAGCGGTTGGTTAAATGACAGTGCCACTAATCATAGTTAATTTGATCATATTAGAGCTATTTATATCTTGTGATATTACATTTGTGCTTTAAAAATAGTGCACAACCTTTTAGTAACTAACAGATCAGAAAAGTAGTCGTTTTAGGATTTTGAAGTTGAATTGTAATATTTATCATCCTACTGTAATATTATAAACGCGAAAGGTTGAATGTTTGTTACTAAATCATGCAAAAACAGCTGAAGGGATTAAGATGAATTTTAGTTTACAAATAGAATATAGCCTGGATAACATAAATAATACTGCATATCCCAGTAAAGGTTCAACAAAAGGAAGTCAACACGAACAAAGTCGCGGGCAAAACTAGTTAAAATAAAGTGAAAAATGACTTTTATAAGGTATGAACATTTATGACTCGTGGAATAGGCATGATGCCACATGTTCAAATTGATAACGTAGTAATGCTAAATGGATAGTTAACCATAAAATTATCGTAATAAAGTATAAATTACAAAATATATCTCTGTCTTATCTAAGCACTAATGAATGAAATTATATAAGTGAAAATAAGATAATTAAACAATTGTAATATTTTGACATGTAATATTTTTTAATTGTCAATAAATGAGTATGAGTATAATTAAAAGTATAAATACATATATGAACCATGAAAGTAGAACAATACGTTTTTTTATTTTATTTTGTCCAAGAGTAAATTTAAATCTACCAATAGAATCCTTACGCTTTTATAGAACCAAAGTTGTGACGTCATACCTGTGTGTCTATCAGTATGAAGCGTTTTGCGCTGCTGCCAGCGAGGTTAATCGTTGTCTCAATTTTTTGGGTATGTTCTTTAATTGTAGTTGCTCCCATACAAAAATTTGTTCATCTCTAAAAACTGGTTCGAATGACATTATAAAAAAGTCTTAGTCATCATCCCTATTGAAATGGCAACTTTATAACAAATTCTTCAAAACTATTTATAATAAATATGTAACTGGCATGGGACTGCTTAATAAAATTCTTGTTAACAGCCAAGGGAGGAATAGCTTTGCAGCAGCTAACAACTCGCGACTGACAATAGGTACTTTTTGGATGAAATTATTTCGGGAGATAACGGTTTCCACTAACTAAATCTTTACAAATCACTTCGATTTTGATGTCGATCGCTTCAACATAATATAATCTAGGTTGATAGTTTTCGCTTTAATGAAAGCTTGAATTTATTGGAAGTTTTGAAAAAAGGAAAACCTATAAACTTAGTCTTTCATTGTGTCAATAACGTGCTAAAAAATAGTTTACATTGGAAACTATTTAGAAGTGAAAAAACTATTTCTCTTTTTTATGGGTGAGTACGTAGTATTTCAAAGGTATTCTTCCCTCTTCAGTAATTCAAATCATATAAAAGGTTATGTTTATTTTTCGCTCAAGCGAAAAGTAATTCATCACTCAATCAAATCACAATTATTTCGCACTTCAAGACTACCTAAATTACCTACTATTGTGGTCTCAGTCAAAACACACCCATCATCAAAAGGAACAATATCATCATCACGTGGGATGATAGTTTTAATTACATCGGCGATGATACCAATCTCATTCAAAACCAGATGTTCTGCGAGGGATGGATTCACCAACAAAGCACAATGACTTTCAAAATCTGCTCCATTAAAACAATTTAGAATTTCTTTTGTTGCGAGGTAATAGACACAACTGACCTTGTATCCCGTGGAGAAAAATAATGAGATAAAAACCATGTAAAGAATATAATAACAAATGAAGCTATCATATCACAGAAACATATGTGAGAGCAAAAAGTGTATCATATCAATAGCCATTTAGATTTTTTGCTTATCTTGATCGTGAGATCACAAATAGATAGATACATGTTAAATTAAACATTGCTGATATTTAAGATTGTGTGGAATATTAAAACGTGATTTATAAAATATTAGTAGACTTAAGATTTAAATATTTTGGTATCCGAATAAGATGATGGAAGTGTTATTAACTGGACAAAAAATCAACGATTCATATTATTTGAAATGAAATTCAAAAACACGAAGTATAATTATAAAAATTAAGACCTAACTTACTTTATGCAGAAAAAGTCCCGATCGTAAGTAAACCATATTGTTAACATGTTCATTACTAAAATGGGTTCCAACTCCTGTTTAAAAGCCACCCACAATGAGTGAAACATGTTTAAAACAATTGTTAAAGAAAATACGAGGCGGTCACAAGAATAAACATGTCCTAAAGAAAACAAAGAAGGCCAAAAGGCGTCGCGCATTAAAAATAACCACGGCATTTTAAGTTGATACTTAAAAAGTGATTGCTCACGACGCGCGGTAGGCAGCGTTAGAGGACTTGAGGTATTTGTAAAATGTGGTTATAAAACATAAGGCCACACGCAAAGGCCAAGAGTGGCTTGACGAAATACATTGAAAAAAAAAAACAAAAACAATTTTCTTTTAACTGAATCGTCACGTAACTTTGCGACCTTCGTACAAAGCCCTTTCAATCAACCTGCTAACTAAGGTATATTTCCCCTCCGAATTCTTGCTGAAGTTGATAAAATGTCAAATGATTTGAAATATAAATCCTTGTTGGTCAAACTACTCCCCTCCAAGACTTTTGGAAAAAAGTAATCTATTCCGATAAGCCAACACGGAGTCTGCTTATTTTTATTTGGTCCATTCCCTGAGGCTTAGCACCTTAAGTTCCCGTACAAGTTAAAGGGTAAAAGCGATTCCACCTTTTACTTCACGCGTTTGTTCAACTATTCCAATGCCAATTTCACAAATAAATCTTTTTTGTTTCTATTTTGAACCAACTTAAAACGAACGCGGAGAAAAACGCTGATTTCTTTCTTTCTTCGCTTGAGAGGTCTTGCTTCAAACGTCGACATAATATCACATAAAATAACATCAAATAATAGTTAAAATAAAGAAATACGTTCTTTTTGTAATTTAAACGAGAATTCTGGAGGTATCTGGCACATACATTTGTTTTGCTCGATTTTGTGGGGCCACTACCGTTGCCCACAGATTTAAAACAAGGCGTAACAGGATATAAAATGAAATAATTCTTGTGTATCTACTCGGTGCCATTACATTTTTCGGGATTTCCATTCAAATACCAATGATAAATGAGAATTGAGGATGACGTGAGGATGCATTCGCCTCCCGAAGCCTTAATCTGTTACGATGCCACGATAGCATTTATATGGATAGTTTAAGGATACCACAAGGTGTACAAATCTAAATAACGATTTTATCCCTCTCTCTCGTCGGGTAATTCTTATTTGTGTGACAAAGTACACAGTATCATTTTTTGCTTAATGGGCTTATAAGTATTACTAAGGATTTTAATAATAAAAGTAAATGCTTTGGTATCTTAGTTTTATTTAAAATTTTGTGTAATCCTAGAAGTCATGAAAAAGTGAGTTAAGATATGATATTAACAATATTTCTAAAAGTGAAAACTGCTCAATGCAGAGAAATTATCGAATGAGCTATGAAAAAAATAAATTAAACTAATTCAGCCTTTCATCGGCTTTAATTAAAACGAATTCGGTCTAAAGGAAGTCACGAGGACCCACATTACTTACGGAAACTAGGTCTCGTGGCCAAGTTACCCGGCCAAGTTTTATTGCAACATCAGAGAGTTTAATTATTACTTGGGACGTATCGGGCTGACGATCTGAGTTCGGCTAAAACGCCCACTTCCGAGCGGTCAGGTTCTGAGCATTGTTTTATTTGAGCTTCCATTTTGTTTCGTTGGTAAATCATGAGGAATTCACAGGGTCAATTCTGGATATACGTTACGCATCTCAATTTAAACGTGCTAAAATAAAAACGAACGCGTTAAAAGCAATATTGGACATGACAGTTGGAGAAAAAGAAACTAAAAACTGGATTAGGTATCACGACGATGGCAATCAACCATACGGGCCACCTAATGGTAATCACACACCGTCACATCAGAAGAGGCACGAGCGCCTTAATTTTTCAAGGATTCGTTTTGTTGCAAAAACAACAAATGCAGGTCTCTTTTTTAACGCAGCACATCCTCGTAAGCTCTGGCAACCTGACACACCACCAGGAACACAACACCACATGCCTACAGAGTAAGTTGGCTGCAGAAGGCCTTGACAAAGGAGAGAGATAAAACAGTTCAAGCAACGGATATGGAATATTATTTTTGAGTACTTACTTACCTACCTTTCTTCTAATGGTCGCATACCATACGGTTTCAGAGAAATTTCCTCCCTCGGACGCTCCGGTGCCGAGGTTTCCCCGAGGGACTACAGTATGAGGTTCTTCAAAAAAGAAGTGTTTAAATTCTTAAAGGGTCGGCAACGCGCATGTAACACCCCGAAGTTGCAAGCGTCAATAGGCTAGGGTAACCACCTACCATCAGGGCCGTAAGCTTGTTTGCCACCGACGTGGTATTCAAAAAGATACCTCAATATATTGGAGCATTAAGACATCTAGAAGAGAACAATGAATACTTGTGTAGATCTAACTGAGTCCAATAATTGACTTTTATTAAATTTAGGCAATTAGAATGATAATTTCGTAGTACAGTAGAATTATTTGGGCTTTACCACTGACAGATAGTTTGCCTTCATTTAATTTTCAACTTTAACCTCATACAAATTAAATAGTTATTTCTAAATCGGTAGACGTGGGTAACAGTATTCTAAAAGTTGCTTTATTTGTATGACATTAAAATTGAAAATTAAATGAAGGCAAACTATCTGTCAGTGGTTAACTAACAGTAATCGTACTGTAATACAGAGTACAATTCAGTAATTAAATGGGCCAAATAGGTCTAATGTAAATACTAAACAAGCATTTGTACTTTAGTGAGGTCAAATAAGGAAGTTCAACTTCTATACGCATTTTGAATATATATATTTTTTAATTTATTTAGAAACACAAACAGTCGCATAAACAAATATATAAGGGGTACACATAGAGTACCAACAGACATAATGCTAAAGACCCGGAGGTTCATTAATATTTGATAATGTGTTAACAAAAAAAAAAGAAAGAATATTAACCATACAACTAAAAATTTATGTAGACATTTTTCAGTTAGAATACAAGATCTGAAGAGTAACATTAACATTAGGTAATTATAACACTTCCGGAAGAACTAAGAAAATAAGTAACATTTTTTTTTATTTTATAACTGAACGAGGGAGCAAAGCGAACTTCATCTTGGGCCTAAATTCTTTCGTATGTCCGTTTGTCCAGCTGTTCTCCACTATAGGTCATATTTCTCAACCGATTCTCGTGAAATTTTGTGAGCAGTTTTAATAATCATGTCATTTTTTTAAACAACGTGCTGTTGGTTTTTACCACAGCTCACAGAGCTAAAATAAATAAGTACGCACTTTATACAAAATTATTTCCGCCTTTTCGTAATTTTTATAACCACATTTGTTAATCTGCACAGACAGCTTCTCTGCAACTATCATTTCGCTCTCTATACATCCCTTGACATGAACACACGATTTTTTAATGAATGTACTTACTTAAATACTGTAGTGAGACATCCCTTTTGGAAAAAAATGTGAATAGGAAGAAACGGTGTTTTTGTAAACGCTAGAAAAAATGATCAAAAAACTTAACTTAAGGGCACAATATATTTAGGCACTTTACATGAAATTTCAGATACCATTGAAAAGGATTGGGGGCCGTTAATATTAAATATTCATTAGAAACAAGCCAAACATAGGGCTCGAGGATACGAATCTTTATGTACTTACGTTATATTATCAGGGAATACGAGATGACAATTCAAATACACAATTTTCTGATACAAATCTATTGCGACCTTACCCTAACCTTTTCGTAACCACAAGGGTAGGGAATGTTCTATTGTTTTATTCACAATATATATGGATCTGCCATCCATTTGTTTTATGAAGCGTTATGTTTAAAACAAACAAAGATGTACAAAAGAAGTTTGCCAGTTTTATAACCTCCTTATTCATTTTACGGGTCTGAAACTAAATTTTATATGATAACATGACACACTCAGGTTTTGAACAGAAATTTAACTAGGTACCAATGTCATATTTTGTGCAGGAGGGGTTATGTTCTTTATTGATCTGACTGTACATCTGAAGGTCAATTATTCCATTTTAAGTATGTTTGTATTTAATTTCTTTCCTATTACTAAATATATAATATATTTGGCTTATTTAACCTGTAGGTACCTGCATACAATTTGAGAAAATCTTAATATTGTTCCGTCATTTTGAGTAATGAAAGTCGCACAAATAATTAAATTATAACTAGAAATTCGCATTGTTCTGAATACCACAATTGTATTGCAGTTTCGACTACAGTAAGGATGCACATTCAAATCATGCTACATCGAAAATTTATCGTGTTTAATCTTTGATTTATTGTTAAAGATCCAAGCGTACACCTTCTGATTACGTAATTAGTGCTTCATCCATCATCATCTTCATCATCCATATCGTATGCATATATATTATGCACGTATATTATGGTGCATTCGACATAAAGTTTTAGATCCAGAATAGGTCTGCAGGACCTTTTGATTCGTCCGATTAATACCGTGGGCGCGCCTGCGATCTAATTTGTTATTAAATGGGTCATTATTCCCCTACTTGGCCAACAGAGGGTTACCTTTGGAATCTAATGAATTTTAACTTGTCACTGGAAAAGTCCTTTAATATTTAATGCGGGATGAATCGCTTAAGATACCTTAATACGTTTGATTTAGAATGTGCTTCGTGAAAGCTTGCTTGCACATATATCAGCGTTAACGTATATTATGTATACATAAGGTAATTTCAGAAAACGCAAGTTTGTGTAAAGTAAATACATAATAGTTCGTGCAGTCCTCCTTTATTCCGACTGATTTCCTACTTATTTGTATCTAATGCAAGTGATGATTAGTGAACTTGTTAATTTATATTTTGATGATCCTAACTTTGATAATTTAGCCAGCGGATCAATAGTCGGAGTTCAAATGCTACTCCGATACACGCAATGTCTTTGAACGTTAATTAGACTTATAGAAACTAGAATCTGAAGACACAGTTTTCAACTTAGGTGCCTACACCTTGCGGTGCCGCATCAGAATAGGATTTTGTATTCCACTGGTTGTCGTTATGGTTTGATTGAAGTGTCATCATCATCATATTCCAGTAGTAGCAGTAGTAGTAGACCACTGCTGGACATAGGCCTCCCCCAAAGAGTGCCAAAGTGACCGGTCCTGCGCCACCCGCATCCAGCGGACTCCAGCAACCTTTACCAGGTCATCAGTCTATCTTGCGGGGGCCTACCCACGGTTCGTGGTCGCCACTCGAGAAGTGATGGAAGCGTGTTGTGAGTGATATAATATATATATATATTATAGGCTAGAATTGACTGAAGTATCAAAATTCCGCCATCTTTAAACGTACAATGGTCAGAAGTGTCACAAAAAAACATGCTCTGCTTACTCTTTATACAAGAACAGACGTGATTTTGCTTGTTTTGTATGTTATATGTTGTAACGACACCTCATTTCAGAGAACTCCTGAATTAGCGATCAACTTTTTATAAAACAATTAAGATTTCCCGGTAAAACTTGCGAACTCGACTTCTTCGATAAAACTTGCTCGTACCAATTTGTAATCTTTGCACGGATTCTAAATTAAAAAAGTTAACGACTCCGATCTGATCAGCGGCATATTAGTACGAATTCAGATTTGTAATTCAACGCCCTTTTTTCTTTAAATATTCTCACGCTTTAGTTTGTTATCGTTACCTGGGCTAAGCGTTAATGCGGCTCACCCCGCCGTTCACCCGTCACGAAACTAGACATCTACCGACGCTTAGTTACTACGCATCGCGGTGTCAAGATATGTTTGTGGGTGAGCTTAAAACAAGTTACAGAATAGGGGGGCTGGATTCATCGAGCTCCCACATTCTAAGAAGAGTCTCTAGCGTTAAAAACTCGCGTTTACCTGATTTAATCTTGGCACATTCGTTTTAGAGCGTTTCTCAAAAAAAATGCCACTATTATTAATTGTACTTCTATGAATTTTTTGTTAACTATTTCCACTCAGAATCAGGAGCACTTTCGACCCTGGTAGGAAAAAAAACTGTCCCAAAGATATTTTTCCTATTGTGTTACCATTTACCTTATACTTTGTATGGTGGTAACACAATAGGAAAGTGCAAAAATGTATGGACATTTTGGGACACTTTTTTTCTCCTATTGGGATGGAAAGACATCGTGATTTTGAGTAGAAATAACATAAAAGTTGCAGAAAATCTCCGAAAAAATGTAGTGGCATTTTTTTTGAGAAACGCTCTTTAAGGCTTTACCGGAGGCGGTGTCCCAAATGAATTTTAATCTCCAACTCAGATACCGCGAATTCATAAAGAAGCGAAATTGCGTTATTTAAGGCCGTCCGCTATCATATCATCTTGTGAGAGATTGTTTGTTTTGTTAATGTTGATTCATGGTGTTACCGTAGTAAAGGGTTTGTGACTGGAATATTTAATATTGTGCAATTTACTGGACTCAAGTTAACGATAAAAATACGGATTTGGAATATGAATTACCGTACGATTTACTATACTAAAATGAAGAACAGGCAATACAATTTATATTAGTATATCGTATTTAGAACGATCTATTTTATTTTATGATCTTATGATCTCTTTAATAGAATGACGCCGGTGTACAACAGTGAGGCGTAGGTATATATTTATATATATGATGACTACAGACTATGTATTATTAAATGGAATGTCACTAAAAAAAGCTATATTCTAAAACGGAAGTTCTGGTTTAATAAATGAACATCCCTAAGTAAACAAAATACAATAAATAATGTCAAAATTTGGAATTGTGGTCTCCACATTTTTCACCCGACAGTAAAGTTACTGATGAAATCGCACAGATATCATAAACAACAGCTGAAAATCACGACGACAGAATATTAATTCATGCAGACGATACAAGCACCCCCCGTCGGTAGGCGTGTAAAACCAAAATTTTAAACAATAAACATCAACGCTTCATTTTAGTGATACAAAGACTTATCTGACTATGATGCCGAAACAAGATGGAACCTTATCTCACTGAACGTTCGATATTTTGGGCAATAAATTAAGAATTCAACAACGCCTCTTTATTAAGTGGTTATGTTCGTCATGGTATGCGATTCGAGTTTCGCTAAAATATTTATGGTGTTTTTCGGACTTTAATTGTTTTGATACATTAATAATATTGTTGACAGGAGACCCTAAATTAGTTAGCTTTTTATCTAAATTCACTGCTATATTCAATGCGTAAATAATTATTTAGATCAGTAGGTAAAGTATCTGTACTTCCCCCGTGTGGTATCACTACTTTTATCGCCGTGGGGGTTTTACTATGTATGATCCAGTACTATTAATGATCCACTATGGGAAAAAAGTTGAAGTGTTTTGTGGGTGATGGGCTAGCAACCTATCACAGCAATATCACATTTTCTCTTTTAAATCTATTGCTAGAAGTGGCGCTTCAAATTTAATTAGCTCTGCTTAATCTTTTTTTTGGAAAAACAGGGCTGATTTTATTACCTACTTTAATCTATACACTTCGATCTAGATTAAATCTCCCCCAAACTTTATTTATAATTCAGACCCACTTTATCCAAACAAGTCAAAGCGCTATCCCCAGCAATTCACATCCGTAAATAGCGGCGTCTATCCAACCATGTTAGGGCAAAACGACGTTTCCTCATATATGTTTCATGGTGATGTATGCCCTTTTAGTCGTATGGCGGTAAGTGAAAAGCACCACAAACGTCACCTGACCGCAAGCAGGACGCGCCATTAGGTGACGTCTTAAGAAAACTTAGCGATAGTTTTGGTCGTAAGTCTTCTGACAAAAGGGCCCTTGGTAGAAAATTAGGGTTCTTATATAAGATAGATAGATGTCAAGGTAAGTAGGTGTAATTTACACAGGTGTTAAAACTTCTCACCAGTTGGATGAAAGTCGTCAACTTGCCATATGTTTCTCTCAAATAGATTTTGAGGTATTGAGGTGTCAAATGTGGCTCCAAATGGTTCGTGCAAAAAAACAGACGGCTGCCTCGACGGCTTCGTCAGTTCTAAGCTTGAATTTGGCTTAACACGCTGCTGCCTGTCTAGATTTCTTTTGTTTATACTGTTAATAAATACTGTTTCAAGTAGTAGCTTCTTCTTCTCATGTCAATGGTTTGGTTTAGTATGGGACGCGACATGTGCCGACACCCTAGCGCTCTCCCATCTCCGTGGTACCTCCATGAAGGCTGGCTCTGCAGCCAACTCGGCCGAGCTCTTTAAGCGGCGCAAATATGCAAGCATCAACGGTGGTTGCATATTTGAGCCGTTTGGGGTTGAGACCCTAGGACCCTGGGGGGAAAGTGCCCACAGGGTCTTTAAGGAGTGCACGAAGCGCCTCGCTGAAATTACGCGTGACCGGATACCTCGCACAGAGGATAAGCATAGCCATCCAACGTGGCAATGCTGCCAGCCTTCTGGGCACGTTGCCCAGCGACGGCGAACTGGGGCAAATATTTTATTTGTAAGTTATTTTATTTTATAAGTAGTTTAGTTTTAGATATAGTTATAATAAGTTTATTTTTGTTAATTTAACATGTTCCTTTTGTGACTATTAATTAGTGTATATATTATAATAATATTAATACAAAATTAATTTAGAATGGTTTCCTATTTCTTTAGTTTAAAGTTTAGAGTACTGAACTAAAGTAGTAGCTGCACATTTCTGGAATACTTCTCTATGCTAACACCACTCACTGAAACTATAAAACTTGTCATAAATAATAAAACATTTTTATACTGCTCTCACATGAAACACAGCCTGCAGAAACTAGAGCATATTTATTTTTGCATAAGTGCTCCGCAAAAATATGAAACGTCTTTACTACAAAAGGCGAGACTAACTGGGTCGAGGCTTGTGGTCATTAGACGAACAAAGACGGGCTAGTTAGGGAACTGCACTATGATGGGGCTTCGTGGCTTTAAATAGGTCTTCGTAACGTTACTTAAATGACTTGAGCTCGGGGTCTGCTAGTAAAAGTATCTATAGATACAATATCAAGTCAGCAATTATTCGACTAAGAGTAGGTGTTTTTTGTCTTATGGCCGTTCCCTATCAAACACCTTTTGTTTTGGCATTGCGAGTTTTGATTCGTTTTGCGGTAGCTCGGGATTTAAGGTGCGACCACACCGCTCAAAATACGCTAATGCACCGTAAAACGCAGCAAAATGCCAAAATGTATGAAGAATACGTGACGCATACGACACGTCAACGCGTATACGCAGCGTTAAGCACCGGTGTGGTCGCTCCCTTATGCGGCAGATTTAACATATTATAGGAAAAAATGTAACGTAAGTAAATATTTACGGTGTACGCTCGATGTCAAAGACCTTCCATAGTGATAGGTCAAAAATATTTTATGTGCTTAAAAAGGAAACCTCTCCGTTGTCATCCTGTAGAAAGTGCTATGGTCGATAGGTGATGCTTTTTTTTACAGAGGGTATACTTTATTAAAAATATTGATTTAAGATTTTTATAGCATATAACATTCAAGGAATTCAAACGTTCATGTTTCATATGAATATCAAAGAATATTTTTATTTTTATTTAATTCATTATCTCATTTCAACCATTCAAAAACGATCATTTGGTGTAGCTACTTCCCTTAGGGGAGCTCATTTGTTGCATAATATTTACTCTAGTTTTATTTACCAAATGGGTTGGATAAACCGTCTCACGCTATCACCTAGCAGCATGCAACGGAAAGCCAACTTCACTATAAAACATCTTGTATAGCGTTTGCAAATTGACAACCAAAATCAACGCGCACAATACCAACTCGATTTCAATCCAATAAGTTTTAGTTACATATACCCCCACTCCTACGAGACCGACCGGATACTAAGCGCCGTTGTCTGTCCTAACACTGTTTTTGAAGGTTCACGCTTGGCTGGCCCTTTGGCCATGGCGAAACTTTTTGCCGGTATTTTTCTACCACGCTCGTTCTTTGACGGAAATCTAAACAAAGAAGCGGGAAATAAAAGAAAGCTTAATTGAATGTTTGAAGCTGTTATCAAGTTACGCAATTTTTAACGTTCCCTGTTATAACTTTGAGGGAAATAATGAGAATAAACATCTTTGTAGATGATGAAAAATAAAATAACACGAGTTTGATGTTGTATTAATTCTGTCGCATTTTAATGACGCTGACGTAGTTTATGGACCAAGACTCGTAGCGGTAACTAAGAAGTCCATACAACGAGTACAAAATGCGTGTGTACGTTTTTGTTATGAGGTTCCCAAACGTGCGCACATTACTCCATATTTAAACGAAAGGACTGTTCAATATGGACAACCGGAGAAAACTGCATTTGGCGTATACGATCCGAAAAGTGTTAGAATTTCAAGCCTTGAAAAGCTCAAATGGGTCAAAGATACACGGGCCAGGCTTTTGAGAAGATGCACTAAACTTGCAATACCTCAACACAAATCAGCATTCAATAGAGGGAGTTTCAAATTTCTGCCACCACCCCTACGAGAACCCGTACCACTGCCAAAATACAAGCGATCAGTCCAAGCGCATCTAATCACATTACAATGCAGATTTTATACTCCCTCATAGATACACACCCACACACACACGCAAACGCACACGCACACGCACACGTACGTACACACACAAAATTTTAATTAAATTCTTTCGTGTTTGTATAGTATAGTTTGTATATCGGGTAGGAGCACAGACTCGCTAATTACTACTTTTATTTTCTTAGTGAGGTCCAGCTAGGGACCAGTCTGAAAACCAGCGCCGGGCCGCGTTGCCCAGCACATGCTGAGACTGGGTCCCTGAATATTTTTAGAATTCTGTTAAGTAACAGTAAAATTTACAAATTATCGAGAAGCAAGTCAGTCCTGGTAAACGTTAACAGCTACAAAGACGAATTATTAGAAAGAAAGAAAGAAAACATTTATTCATGGCAAAAATACAAACTGTGGACACGTACGCACATACACATTTGCCACGAAATGGTCACAACTCAGCGTAATGCTGGCAACGCCAGCGCTGGTCTTCCGTTGTGGCCATTTGGTGAGGTGAGGACGGAACAATGACGCCACGATCACACACAAGGACAAATTGCAAATTACAAAAACAATACAAATAACGAAGAACACAAACTCATTAAAAACAAAAATCAATAAATAAAAACAAAGAAGACACCTGCCACTTAATTTTTTTAAAAGAAAAAGAAAAAATGTACTAAAACTATGGCTTATCCATTGTAAATTTGAGTTGACAATTGTTGACATTACATAACTACAGGTAACAACTAAAGCGTGTTGATGCAAAACATTCTGTGAAAACAAGTAAACGTTGACCATTAAAACTAAAACTATACCATGAGACTTACTGCTAAACCAGATACTACAACATGGAGTAATATTCGAAAAATTTAAACAAAGAACAATAACAGCTAACTAGTACATCCTGAATATACATACATTCATCATATCAGCCGAAAGACGTCCATTGCTGGACATAGGCCTCCTCCAAAAAGCTGATACGATGCATGCATTCGCACCCGTGTTCCCATAAAGGGTTAGACACACCACATTCAATTAAACTTTCAGTGTTACAACTAGTAATTTGTGGGTTTAAAGTCAGCAGGAAGCAATGTGAATATTTCAAAAATAACGCTTATTTTCCAACGTCCTGGAAAAGTAAGTGTTTACAACACCGGATTCAGGAAATAGGTGGCAAAATAAAATATATGGGGTTACTTATGGGTCAAAGAGTAATAACAATGACGCTTAAAGGAAGGAAGGGGACTCTTCGAGGGCACGGTTTTATGATGGCTTAATTTGGAGCTGTCTGTAATTAGAAATAACGACATTGAATATTTGGGCTTTTACGTACGATTCTCACCGACCGGGTCGGGCCGGAGCGCACCAGTTGTTAAAGGAATTTGATGCTTTAATATAGACGTCAAATTTCAAATTTGAATGTACCTGCGGCCGGTCGGCTTCTCGCGGATGTGGCCAGCTGTGGTCGGCTGTCGTCGCATGTGACCAGCTCCGTCCAGTTTTTGCCTACTGCACTCTTTTAAAACGCGGTCGGCTTCCGCCGCGTGCGCGCGCATCCGTTGCGACGCGGCGCCACGCGACCCGGCCCGGCCCGTTCGGTGGAAAGCGTACATTACGTAAAGTGTAACATTTTTGACCTAGATTGTTTAGTTATTTTGTCCAGAATTTGTGTAGTAAAAGAAATAAAATGGGTGTTACCTATATATTAGCTTGTTTGCAAATTTGTTTCTCTAATTTCATACGATATTGTAGTCAAACATAAAATGTGAAAAAAAATACTTTATATAACAAGGACATCGATTTTCGATTCAAACTACCAATCGCATGGTCATTTGATTGGCAACACTATATAACCTACATTTGCGGAAAATGCTATTTCGGGATATTAAAGTGTCTGTTCATGATTTATTCACATGATAAGAGATGCGAAGTCCACGGCCACCAAGCCACCGATCTAGATATAATTTTACCAGAACATTATTTATATTCATCCTCTATAATAATATGAACTCGAAAATTTTGTTATTGACAACCTATATAATATATTGATAGTTTTTTTTTTAAAGATAAAGATAAAGATAAAATCATTTATTTGTCCAACATAGGTTACAGGGTGTTGCAGAATTATGGTTAGTTTCACTATGTGGCGCCTTACGGCTTACAAATTGTTGAGCATGCATGTCAAAGTCACTATCATTTATATATTCATTTATGGTATAATAACTTCTATGAGCTAGAACATTTTTTAAGGTTTTTTTTAAATATATGTAGTTGATCTATTGACATTAAACACTTTGGTAGTTTATTAAATCGGTGCCATTCCAACTACATTCTTTGGAATAACATTGTTTTGGGTATCATTGGGTATTTTATTTTATGTTGTAAACGAGTGCTCTTAAAGTTTAGGTAAAAATGGGAGTTACAGTTCACGAAAACACACATTTCATAGATATACAAACTAGGAAGAGTTAGGATCTTGTCTTTGAAAATGAAATGAAAAAAAAAATATTACACTACTAGTATTTTCCCGCGACTACCCGCTCGAACTCCCTCAGTTAGCTCGGCAACAAATAATTAAGCTACACCACTGTACATGACAGATTTTATATGGAAAATTGACGGTATAATATTTTAATGCAAACAGCGTGGACGGTATCTTTCTACTTCAACCCATAAATGAATTTCAACGGCCTTCTTACTTCTCAGTTGTCCAACGTGTCTACCCTAATCACACCCGATTTAAAATAGTCTATCCTACTTTATCTTTGCTTCGCAGGGCGGCGCGTGCGCGCACTCAACCGTCCCCGTAATGACGGTGCACCCATTGATATTGCGTTCGACGCACGATTTAGCACTACGGGCTATTTGCCGCCCACCGGGTGAAGTGATGTATGGACACTTTTGCTTTTAGAAGTGTTTAGGGTATCGGTTTGCCGTTGGCGTTGGGAGTTTTTTGTTTTGTAGTGGAACCAACAGGTAAGGGCCGACTCGTCGTGATGCTGTGATGATGGAACGCCACTGAAGGGGGCATTTCCCCACTTTCGAGTCTCTGTCATCTTTCTGTCATTCGAAATCAAAATCTTAGAGACACCATGGGGACTTGGGCGTTCTGTCAAAATCGTGAATGCGTTATGCAATATGCATAAAGTGTGTGCGATTTGGTAATTTGAAAGCAAGGAAAAAGACAAATGAACACTTGGATCATAACAATAGGGGTGTAGACTCGAAAATTATTATTACTCCAAATGAAAGAAGGCAAGAAAATATGTCCAGTGACGAAAATCCCATTCAGATATCTCAAAGAATAACGATGCTACAACCATTTTAATATTGCTTGTTAGAGAGAGAAAACGCAAACAGTGTGTGACGTCACATTATAGGATGCTGCCGGGGGGCCGCGTCGACGGCGGCACTGAACACGATAGGCACGGCACATTGCCGTCTATTAGTGACGTCACAATCTTCTAGCGTCATCGTCTCATCTTCATAGTTGCGTTTTGCGAAAAAGGGACAGAACATACCCCTTCTCAAAACTTTGGACACTTATAAGACAGACAGACGTGAAGACCAGTAGAGGGACCATAAGACGAGGATGGAACAACCTCTGCCCCCGGCCGATGGGCCAGGACCTTTGAAGCCCTACTTCAACCCCGGGGAGCCGGTCTGCGCGCCCCACCGCCCGGTGAAGCGGGGGACGACACCAACCACATTTATACGCCCGCGCCGCGGCATCGGCCTCTTTTACGAGACCTGCTGCCCCACCCTGAAGACCCGGCTCGACGCCCTCGCCGAGAAGATCGGGACTAGCCTCGCGGCGAACTCCCGCTACTCCTGGCTCGAGGGCGTCGACTCCGCAGCCGACGAAGGCTGGGGCGGCATACACCGCCTATGCCGTCGCCTCTCAAATAAACCGCTCCCAATCAGACCACTCCTCGCCCCGGATGGTACCAGATGGTACCGTGCTGAGGACAGGGCGCGCTTATTCGCCGAGCACCTCGAGAACCAGTTCCGGCCAAACGCGTCCGCTGATGCCGAGTACACTGCACAGCTGGAACGCGAGGTCGAGGGGTATCTTGAGGCACCACCGCCGCCAGAAGAGGATCCCATCATCTTCTCCCCCGGCCAGATCCAACGGGCAGTACGGAAGACCCAGCACCTGCCCCCGCGAGCCATCGCGACGCTGACGCGGCTCTTCAATGGGATCGTCAGAACCTGCCACTTTCCCAGCTGCTGGAAGCTGGGGAAAGTCATTATGCTGCCCAAGCCGGGGAAGAACATTCTCCGCCCTGACAGCTACCGCCCCATCACTCTGCTGTCCACGGTGTCAAAGGTGTTCGAGCGTCTCTTTCTCCACCACTTAACACCGCACATCGAGCCCCGAGAGGAACAGTTCGGCTTCAGGGCGGAACACTCCACAACGCTGCAGATCGCCAGGATCCTCCACGTCGCGGCGGCGGCGCGGAATAAAAAGGAGCACGCGGTGGCGGTGCTCCTTGACATGGAGAAAGCTTTCGACCGGGTCTGGCACTCAGGCCTGGTCCACAAGCTCAGAACCACTACGGCGCCAAGACGGCTCGTCCACACAACAGCCAGCTTCCTCGCCGATCGCAGCTTCCAAGTTGCGGTAGAAGGCAAGCTCTCGGCGAGGAAACCCATTGCAGCCGGAGTCCCCCAGGGAAGCTGTTTGTCACCCGCGCACTACGCGCGGTACACTGATGACATCCCAGCCGAAGGGGGGGCCACACTCGCCCTGTACGCCGACGACGCGGCGTATATCGTGACATCATACAAACTCCCACACGCAGCCGTGAGGATGCAGCGCACATTGGACGCGCTCCCGAGCTGGCTCGACCGCTGGCGACTGAGGGTGAACGTGGCGAAGACCCAGGCCATCACCCTCAGTCCGAAGATCAACCAGCCGCCGGAACTCCAACTGCTGGGACAGCCGTTGCCGTGGTTGCGGACTGTTAAGTACCTGGGCGTCACCATCGACCGGCAGCTTAACATGTCCGCCCACGTCAACAACACCATTAGCCAGGCCAGAGTAGCGCGCGCACTCCTCACTCCGGTGATGAAGTCGTCTCTGCCCCTATCCGCCAAGATCGGTATCTACAAGGGATACATCAGGTCGCGGCTCACTTATGCAGCCCCCGCATGGTATGCGCTGGTGGGAGAGTGCAAACGGCGGCGGCTCCGCGCCCAGCAGTCGCTGACGCTCCGCACCGCAACCGACGTGCACCACTACGTGAGCAACCGTGTGCTGCACCGCGACCTGAAGATTGAACACCTAGACGACTTCATCACCAGACTAGCCAGGGCTATGTTCGAGCGTGCAGATGGCTCCCGCCTAACCCACCTGCAGAACATAGCCCCCTACCACTCCCGGCCGCCCGACAAGAGGGCACTACCGCGGGACCTGATCCGCCCGGATCCGCCCGCCCCCACCTGACCTGACAACAAGGATGTTCCTGCAGTGCCGTCGGCTAGTAGGTCGCTTGCTGGGCCTCTCCCTAGGGAGTCCCACCCGGCAGGGCTTGACCTCGCCGACGGACGAAGCAGATGACCCCACCGGACCTGACGGGCATCACGCCCACCCCGGACACCCGTCCGTTGTTGCGGACGGCGCCCGATCCCGCCAAAAGCGGCACAGCCGCATTCGGCCTCTTTTTCCGCCGATCTCCACCGCGCTCGCACCTCGCGATTAGGCTATTTAAAATCGTACTTACCTATGTAATTTCTAATTAGATAAGATAAGATAAGATAAGCTTTATTTCCTTACACAGAGTTTGTAAACATATTTTTTGCACTTATTTAATATAGTTTATAAAGTTTTTAAATTGTTTGTTTTTTCTTATTTCACTTATAATCACTATTTAACATCACTGTTTTTCAAATAATTACCCTTCTTCTTTATAAGGACCGCCTATAGCGGTGAAAGCCTCCTCCAAAGCTTTCCAGGTTTCCCTGTCTCTAGCTTTTCTTCCCGAATAGCATCCCGCTGTCTTTTTGATATCATCACTCCATCTTGAGAGTGGTCTTCCTTTTCTTCGTGTGCTGTCCATAGGGTACCATTCCGTTACGATCTTTGTCCACCTTTTGTCCATTGTTCTTTTTGTGTGCCCTGCCCACTTCCATTTGAGTCGTAGCGTTTGTTTTACTGCGTCTGTGGCTTTGGTTACTTGTCTGATTGACTTGTTTCTTACTCTATATCTAAGTTTCAGTCCTAGATAACTTCTCTCCATTCCTCTCTGACATACTTTGAGTTATGACAACGTTTTTTTGGTTAGGGGCCAGGTTTGGCATGCATAAGTGAGACATGGAAGTAGCCAGATGTTCATGGCTTTCGTTTTCAATTTTATAGACATTTTACTTTTGAAAATTTCCTTCAGGGACCAATACTTACTCCATGTGAGTTTTATTCTTCTTTCAACTTCTTTTTCAGTGCTTGATTTGAAGGAAATTAAATGACCTAAATAAATGTAGTCTTCGACATACCTCAGTGGTGAGGAATCTAGCATGATCTGTATAGGCTGCCTGTTTTCATAACTTTGGTTTTGTCTTCATTTACATGTAGTCCCACTTTTTTGCTTTGAGTTATTAGTGACTGTAACATTATTTCTAGTTCTTTGGGGTCTTCGGAGAGCAGTACTATGTCGTCTGCAAATCTTAAATTGCTCAGGAACATTCCATTTATTTTTAGTCCTTTGTGCTCCCAGTGTAAGTTCTGAAATACATGTTCTAAGACCGCTATGAACAGTTTTGGGGATAGAGGGTCCCCTTGCCTTACTCCTTTTTCTATATTGAATACTGGTCCGAGGTCTTCCATTTTTATACAAGCTGTGTTTTTTCTGTATATCTGTTTTAATATATCCAAGTAGTCCTTGTTAACACCTTGCACTGATAGCGCTTCCCATATTGATTCGTGAGATATAGTCAAAAGCTTTGCTGTAGTCAATAAAGCTGATGTACAGTGGTTTATTGTATTCATTGTATTTGTCCATAATGATCTTTAGTGTATGTATGTGGTCCACCGTAGAGAAGCCACGTATGAATCCGGCTTGTTCGACTGGCTGGTTTTCATCAATTATTTTTGTTAGTCGCCTCAGTAGCGTTGCTGAAAAAACTTTGTAAAGACACGGCATGAGGCTGATAGGTCTGTAGTTGGATATTGATGTGGCATATTCTTGAACAGTAACGTGATCTCTGAATGTGTCTACTGTTGTGGTATTGCTTTGGTCTTAATTATGTCATTAAATATTTGTGTGAGAGGGGTGATGAGTGCATCTTTTCCAGCAATAATCATCTCGTTGGTTACACCATCTGTGCCTGGGCTTTTCCCAGCTTTGAGGTTTTTTATTGACAGTTCTATTTCATTTTCATTGAAACTCGGTATTGGGTCCATATTAACATTGTATTTCGAGTTGTTGTCTGTGTTTATGGAGTCTGATTTCTTGTATAACCTTATGTAGAAATCTGTAGCCGTTTGCATTAGACTCCCTCTATTTGTGATGGTGGATCCCTTTTTGTCTTGTAGCTGGCTAATTAGTTGTTTTGATCTTATAAGTTGCTTGTAGGCTTTTTTTACTGCCCCTCTATTTTTCAAGTGTTCTTCTATAACTCTATATCTGTGTTGCTGCAGGTTGCTTTTGACTTTTTTGTGTATTTTTCTGTATAGGGTCATTAGTCTATATTTTTCTTGTTTTGTTTTATTGTTTTTGCTTTTCAATAAGTGCTGCTCTTCCTTGAGTTGGATTATTTCTGGTGTAATAATGTGCTGGTTCATATCATTTAGTTTTGTAGAGTGGCATACTGAAGCGCTCTTTGTTACGATTTTTTCTATGTCAGTATATTGCGCTTGAACCGACTGGTTCCCATTATGTACGTATTTTGCAAGTTCCAGGTTATACTTTTTATAGTCTATGTACTTTAAATTTGGTTTCTTATAACCTGATCTTGATCTTTTCTTGGTTTCTATGTTGAATGTAGCTCGGACTAGCCGGTGATCACTAGGATGCTGTAATCGGTTTATCACGTTTACGTTTTTAACCAGCTCGGGACTATTAGTTGCTATGAAATCAATTTCATTTTTTGTTTTACCGTCTGGTGATTTCCATGTCCATCTTAGATTTTGTGATTTTTTGAATATATTTAGTATTTGTAATTTTTAGTTCATGGTTCATACATAAATTAATAAATGTTTCACCTCTCTTATTTCTTTTTCCATATCCATAATTTCCCTTGACAAAATTTTCGTTCTTTTTTGGCTCACCTATTTTTGCATTCATGTCTCCGAGGAATATTTTTCTCGTAGTGTTTGTCTTGATAATGTGTTCAAGAGAATCATAGAAGTATTTTATTTCTTGTTCATTTGCTCTTGTTGTTGGTGCGTATGCTTGTATAATTGTGAAGCAAGTATTGTGGATTTCCACTTCTACCATAGCAACTCTGTCAGAGATACCGTGAAAGTTTTTCACTTTTATGTGGCTTTGTTTTTCGATAAGAAATAAGAAATAAGAAAGACAAGAAATCCTACTCCATGTTGGCCTCTTTTAGTTCCGTATGAGTATAGCCAGTAGTGACCTCTGTCTTCTATGCTGTTTCCTTCTCTTCTTGTTTCTGATAAGCCAATAATATCCCAATTCATCTTGGAGATTGCATATTCCAGTTCTATTATTCTTAGTTCACTTGCTAATGATCTGACATTAAATGTTGCAACATTGA
The DNA here is from genome assembly GCA_947049275.1 of Epinotia bilunana. Taxonomy (NCBI): domain Eukaryota; kingdom Metazoa; phylum Arthropoda; class Insecta; order Lepidoptera; family Tortricidae; genus Epinotia; species Epinotia bilunana. The sequence goes on along the minus strand of OX346263.1, from coordinate 19,525,412 downwards.
AGACAAAAGAATTTTTTTTCCCATCTGTCTTTGTTGTAGAGCAAAATTTTGAAGAGTTTTTGTCGAGCTCTCCCGCGGTGACAAGCCGTTGTGGGAGATCTTTTGTTATTTTTTTTGTTGTGTTTACTGTACTTGTTTTTTCATGATTTTCGGTGGTGATGATATCTGTTGGTGGTTGCTATACATTTTGTTTGTCGAGTTGTGTGCTTGAGGTAGAATCCGATCTTTTCCGTGCCTGGAGGAATTCACTGATTTTGTTAGTCTTTTGAGTTTTTTGGCTATTTCCCTCTTCTCCAGGATTTCGTGGCGGTGTTGTATTAGTGTTAGGCCTCTTCCTTTTCTCTGGTTTGTTCTCCTTTACCACTAGTGTGTCATAGTTAATATACGCATATTTGCCTTTGTTTCTTTCTTCCTGTACTAGAGTTTGAAGCTCCTTTCTTTTTTCCTGCACCTCCTTTGGGTAATCTTCAGTAATGTAGATTTTGTTTGGCAGACTTTTCTTGTTGCGTAAAATTTCTTTTTTCTTCCATGTTGTCAATTCCATGTTTTCCGATCCTGTATGCTTCGTTTATTTCCAGGTCGTTTATTTCTATGTTCATACTATTTAGGACTTTTGTGATGAGAGTAATGAGTTCCTTCGTATTTTTCTCGGTTTCATTTACTCCGTGCAATATTAAATTATTCTTTCTGACTTCCTTCTCTAATTTTTGTACCTTGCCGCTCAAAGTGTTCATTGTAGTCCGTAATTCGGTATTTTCGTCTTTTAGTATGAGTAGTTTTTCTTCGAAGGTCGCCGATAGTTTGTTCGTGATCTCTGGTTTGTTTTTCCATTGCTTCATTGATTTTTTCAAACCATAATTGCATTTCCATCTCCATGTTTTCGCTTTTTTGCAGCAGAGCAGATCACAATACAAGTGACAGTTAAGTTTCGCTAGGCGGTTTCCGATCGGGCGACCTAACCTCCAAATTTTGTTTGTTTGCGTGATGGAGTTTTCTGTTCAACTTGTTTGGATCGATGCTATTTTTTCACTTATCTTAGAGATTGTACTATTGTAGGTTGATTAATCACTTTTTATATCGGATTATACTCGTTAGAAACTGATTCTAGTGATTAAAATCGGGAGCACTGTAATATCGTATGTTACTTATGTCAGTGTTCCTGATTAAACCTATGTATAATACAGTCTAAAGTTTCACTTATTGATTCCCGAAGGCTCCAACAAATGGTCACCCCTCTCTTTGCGTCGGGGGTTAAAAATCATGTTTGAACAACTGTAAGCACCGTTCATTCGTATTTACTAACGTTGGTACTTTGTTTTCAACTATTTCATAAAATACCGTACCTATTCCTACCCTTCTCGAGTAGTACGTTCATATTTTTATGAACAAATAAAAACTAAGTACCTTCTACATAAAGCGTTGAAGCCCATAAGATGCGCGTCACATTATACTTTCATGTAGTCTGGTAATGACACAAATTAGATCTGATATAATGATCGGTAGGTACATTTTGTTAGGGTACTGCGTTTATTATAGAGATCCTTCGAACATTGAGATAAATGAATTTTATTCTGCAAGTAGGCCGTAACGGCACTTTTATAAGTCAAAATTCTACCAACGTTTCTGAAAAAGATGACCACTGTTAAGAAGAAACGCCGAAACAAACTCAACAGTCAGTCAATTTTTGCCAAAAACAGCTTAGTACAATGATAGTTCTTAACCTACTTAAAATAAGTCAAACTGAATATGATTACAAAGACAAAAAATCATCATAATGCGTTGTTCTACAAGAACACATCGGACATTTGCTTTATGAATTATTAAGCTATTTTTTAGATAGTCCGCGCTACTGTGCAACAGAGACGCCGTGCTACTGTGCGAAGAGATAGAAATACCGCCCGACCCGCGTTCGGTGTGTACAGGCCTTTTAAACGTGTGTTCGAATAATAACGCGATTAACTTGGTGGAGTAGAATTACTTTTGAAATTCATATAATATAATTAATTTAAAGGTTTGCATACACTCATACATAACACCTTCACCTTATATGGAGCAGCAGCTGCACTTTTGCACATGTTTCGAGTTGAAAAAATATTGTTCGCTAATAAAATGGACATATTTATCGTCAATCGATACATTTTGCATTCGGCCGATAAAAGATGATTTGTTCCTTGACAACACGACGAAGCGAAATTAAAAACGAATCAAAATTAAATGAAGACTAATGGGCATCCCTAGTTTAGTTATACAAATACAAATACAAATATCCTTTATTTCAACCTTCACGGGTCATATTTTGTTAGTAAAAGTACATAGAAAAACTTATTCTATTGTTAGTAATTTACAAAAAGAAGATATACACAGAAGTTAGTATCTTTTATAATGAATAAACATTAGGTTACAATGACAAATCTACTTACTACCTATTTTTCAGGTATTACCACAGGGGTTAGTATCTAAAAATAAATAATCTAGTGGCTCTGTGAGCTGTAGAACAAGTGAGCCCGACTTTTTTTTTTTTTTTTTTTTTTTTTTTCTGAAACCTGTCGGCAAAAAAAATTACATTATCGAACCGGCTCACAGCATTTCACTAGAATCAGTTGAAACTGGACAGAGGCCGGATATACGAAAGGTTTTATTCCTTAACTGAAACGGAGAACTTCGTTTACTACGCTGGGCTCGTTCAATAAATATTCTTAGGGGACAATAATACACAAATATAGCTAATCCTAAACTAAGTAAAGGTTGTACAATGAGTTCTAGATAACGATCTAAATGAATGGAAAACATCCAGACTCAGAAAAATGCTCATCACACAAATGTCCTTACTGGGATCCAAACCCGGAACCGCCGGCTTCGTAGAAACATCACCACCAACTAGGCAAAAGTGGTCGTCAAATAGCCATTCACCATTGCCACCCTCAACCGTTTCTAATGACTATCAGTTAAAACGCCAAAGAATCAATCGGGTAATCAAACGTACGGAATCCTTTTCACAGCCCGTTTCAAAGTAGCCGACATAGTAACGCCATAAACTGTGGTAACTCCATGTACAAAAGGCTTAAGCGACGAGATGTTACAGGGAAATTGAGACTTTTTGTACACGTTGGTAAGTAACCCCCTGGGCCAAATAACTTACAATTAGCGGTAAAAAACGTTGGCGGTAAACGCTTTTTGATGCGATCTACGCTTGTTTGCTGGACGCGATTTCATTAGTGTCTGTCGGGATGTAGGAAGTTTCAGAATGTTACTGAATATAGTGCGCGTTCTGTGGACGGATTCTAATGGATGCGGTTTGCAAAGTTTTTTGGCTGGTTTAGTAATTTAGTTGGTTCCTGTGGCAAATCTAGGCATGTATGGCTTCACATTTATCTACGAATAGCTTATAGAGATACCTACTGGTCGGAAATAATATACATGCGAGGTCAATAAAGATTGCCCAAAGTCTAAACTAACAACCAACCAACCACCAACCACCAACAATTTTACCACTTAACACAAAGGAAAACGTGACCCACTCCAAGATGGCCACGAAATTCTTTAAATAGTATCAATTAACGCAATTCCTATGAAAATAAACTTTTTAGTACTTCCTGATGACTCCGATATTTGCGTCTTATTTGGAAAATATCCTTTTAGTTTAGAGTTGTTATGAAAAGTCAAAAAGGTAATGTAATTCCAAAATGTTCAAAGATTTATTGTTAACATTTTGCAACTGACACTCGCATCACCTCTATCAGTAACTCCGTCGTTACAAATTAAGAATTAAATTAATCCGACCACCATTGAAATCAATACCGACAGACCATTACAGGGGTCCAAGGCTGCATTAATCGGAGGTTGATAAATATTAAACTTCACGACTTCATTGATTTTGCGATGTCATTGTGTTCTTGCCGCATCCATTCAAAGGACAAGATTTTTTTCGCAGCATTCCCTATCGGGCGAAGTTTTTGCTCCGACGAACCATCGACATGTCCAAGTGCTTTTTACTCGATGCGACGAAGACTTTTTGCTGTACTCCGAACTTATGTCAGGGCTACATTTTGGTAGGCACTAGCGTCCCCTAATTGATGAAATTCGTCTGGTACAGTCTCATTTTTGTTAAAGCTTTTTACTGCTTTAATTCCGTTTTTTGTACGAGGGATGTTGGTGACCAATAATAGAAGGCTTTATTGAATAAAAAAACAATCTATGTGATGTGTGCTGCAACTTTGTATCGATGGTTAAAACTTCGTCCCATCATGTCACTAACGGCCATTCCCAATATTCAATCCACGAATAGTTTTCCTTACCAGCAGTTACATTTTGACAGATTACCCGTAGAAAATGTGTCAAAATGTAACTGCTGGTAAGGAAAACTATTCGTGGATTGATTATTAGGAATGGCCGTAAATCTATAGAATCAATCAGTAAGAGACATTTATTTTGCAATTCATTTGCTTCTCAACTCATACTGCGGGATTGGTATGATAAATTGTAGTTTAAAATTACGTAAGTTTGTCGATCCTATCTCTCTGGGATTGCTTCGTATTTCATATTCTTTTTCAATTTAATATGCATATATACTGATTACTCTCGTAAAACAAATCCCATGCATCCAGAATATTTGCGTACAAATTCAACTCGATGCAAAACACTCCACGCTGCCAGCACAAATCACCAATCTCGATGAATAGTCATTTCATTTCGACTCCGTTTCATATATCGAAAGTATTTTTTCGATTTCAAAACGCGTTATCGACATTCCAATAAGAAGGAGGTTGTTATCGAGAAGTATCGAGTTATTATACAGAGGAACAGCATGCAGCAACGGCGTCAGGATAAGATCGATGAATCGATAATCGAAGGCAATCAACGGCGGGGTTACTGTGAGATCTCGATTCGTGGTGTTGGTTTAAAAAAGCAAAGATTGTATTGTGTAAACGATTTATGATATAGATTTTGATATTCACATTGCATTTGGTAGTAGTTATATTACATACATTTGTTGGGTTTTCCCTTGTTAGACAACTACTTTAGCCCTAAATGCGACATTGGGCGACAGGCTCCATTAAAAAAAATTAAGACGCCTTGTCCCCCGACGCAAAAAGAGAGGGGTGTTATAAGTTTAAAACGTGTCTGCCTGTGTATCTGTGTATCTGTCTGTGGTATCGTAGCTTCTTTTTAGTTTTTTTTTGTGTCATAGATAATTTTATCCCGAGTGCCATGTTTCATGAAAATCTTTTCAGCCGTTTGTAGGTCATCGGCTCTTTTCTAGTTGATGAGGGGATCTGTGACTACCTTCCATATGGCCTATCGATTCGAAATTTGGCACCGTGTTACTTCAATGATATTAAATACCTTCCTAATATTTATGCCTACTTTAAAAAGGATAATGTGAAAAAAATAATTAAAAAACTGCTAAGTGAGAAAAACCCTTGTAGTCGCAGATTTCAACCCCCCCGCGGTCCTCCGCGGTACCCCGACGCGACGACGCTTGGAAAATAAAAATATTTGAACTTACATAATATATGTGACGATAATAATTATAATAGGTTTACAAATTATTATTTGGTTTATTATTTGTAGTTTTTAGTTTATTTTTTGTGTCGGGGGGTTTTTCAATAAAAAAGTGGGTTTTATTATCTACTGCTAATCTTAAAAATAAAGAGTTAAGGAGCCTGGCTCTAGGAACTAGCTAATCTTAAATAAGTGTAATAATTTAACTTACTTATTTAATAAGCTTAATTTGACTTACAGTTGTGCTTGCCTGCGTTGTGTCGCGTAACTATATTTTTAATTTGGCCTGCAGTTTGACCCTCTATTGATCTTAATAAATCATCAGGAAATCGATTTAAGGTACTTGGGAGTAGGCACTTCCACACTCATGTTCGTAATGCATTTTTTCTTAAATAGTAAACTTTATAGGATAATTGCAAAACAAACCTACCCTAACATAATGACTTCTATTTGATGATATTCAAAGAAAACCCGAAAAGTTCACTGTTTCGAAGAAAAATGCATTAGGTCTAGTGAAACATTAGGGCAAAAGTTAGTAGGTCAAGTGACAGGACCCCGTTTGTTGTTATGTATAACAGAGTTAGTAACTATGTTCACTATAGTCATGGGTACTTACAATGTAGCTATGCGATTGTTTCCAGGAATTTTAGACAGTTGACTGGCGTAATTGGAACAGCACTAAATTGCGGCAGCTAGTTTAAATATAGAACTACATATTCGTATTTGCACAACTAGGCTCGTGATATTTCGAACTACGTATATTGCAGGCACGTCGTATACGTGTAGCATAATATCGTGTAAGTGCTATTATTGACCACGGCCCCAATATTTCATATGGTACCTGGGTATGGGACACAGGCAGGAATAACAATTGGATTTGCGGGATGATATAACCTAGTCATAGGTAGGTAGGATGGTTACCGGCAAGGTGGCTGGCAAACGACCAAGAGAGGAGTCAAACTTGATGGACCGATCAAACACGCTCGACTCGAACAGATGGAGAGACATAGTGCGGAAAAAACTAACTTCACATCGGGAGTTCACGACCCTCAGCAGTGAGGAACACGACGCAAGGAGGAGACAGATTATGACAAGGTTATCACTGTTACGTCTCGCAACGTAAGGCTACGGTCGGTTTAAAAAGACGCCGTAAATATCAGTATTGTTTCGGTTTACTTTTAAGAACTTTGTATAAACGTTAATACACTGTTCGTTTGTGTGTCCGTATTAACCGAATTGCTCTAAACCGGTTCATCCGAAACAAAAAACTTTGTATAAAATACCTTCACAAACCGCTTAAAATTGATTTTTGATTCCTAACGGAAATCAAAAGGTTTTACTTAAAGTACGAGTACCTACCTATAGGTACTAGACTCACAACCAATATTATTATCACATTATTGAACAATTTACCGGTATCAATCCCTGGTATTAGACATTCAATTGGACCATACCCCACACGCAAAACCCACCACAAATTTGACCAGAGTAAAACTTGTAACTTTTGCATAGGGCGTGAACTCACGCAACTTATGAATAAATTGCAGTAGCAAAGTCAACATGAACCAGTCAAGTGATCCGAGCGAATCATTCAATTAAAAACCCAGCCGGATTGAGATCAATATCGAACTTTTAATAAAACAGATGAGAATCGCTCGGATCGTTCCCGTTTCCGGCTTGCTCATTTTTAGGGTTCAGTGAGGAAATGAAGGTTTTTTGCGGCACTAGGGCGCTTTGCTTTGTCGACTGTGAAAACGGTATAGAATGGCTTTGTTTTCGACAAAGCTTTGGATTGAGGATATATTGAGAGCCGAGAGTTCTTTCAAGAGCCTTGTCATGATAACGCGCCTTTTTCAAAATTTGCGCGAGCGTATTATTTAGTCTTTTTACTAACGTATTACTCTATGTATCTTAAAAAAATAAAGACGAAAGTCTTTGAAAGTGTAGCTTTGTCAATTTATTTCCAGAAGCACTTGTTTGATTAGAAAAAATCTTTCACCTATGTATAGAATGGACGTTCAGGTTGGACATAGGCTATATATTGTCCCGCGGCTTCGATTTCATTCAGTGAACGGAACTTAGCGGGAGCTAGTGGTCAGTCTTCTGTTTTTTTTTTTAAGTTTTATGTCAGATAGCCGCATAAGAGAAGATAGAGAACTATCAGAAACAACCAGGTAAGTGATTTGAGATGACAAATTCTGACGTCCCACTTTCACGGCCATGTCTTTCAAACTCGAAAGTCGAAAGTCGAAACGACAGACATAAAACAAAAGTGATATCTTAGGGATGTCTCCTTCTGGTATCATTATCCTTCTCTTGCTCTTTTAAAGATGGATTCGTGGCCGTATGTTTGAATATTTTGTTTTGAATACCTAGGCTTTCTGTATCTGAGCTTGTAAAAACAATCCAGAGGCCGTCACGAAACTTCCACCGTAAAAAGTTGTGAGATATTTTGTAGAGACAAGTCTCAGGCATTCTTATTAATCTTTATTTGCTTGCAAAATAAAATTCTTCAACTTGGCAATCACACAACATTACTTTATTTATGATTTTTTGCATACCTAAAACTATGTACTGTCCGCTTTGACACCTTATCGTCTAAGTGGGCCCCGGGTTCCTTTAGGGCACAACCAGGAACCACCTAGGAGGATAATGATTATAATTATTGAGTTTCTACGCATTCAACAAAATTGTGACCTTGTTTCTTTATAGCAATTGCAATTGACTAAATGTAGTAGCCTTGTTAATAGAAGCTACGAGTAGTATCAATGTATTGACAACTCCGAACCCAACTCAACTCTTTTTGAACTGGCCTTTTCGGGCAAAAACCATTCCCCTTTCAAAGCAAGCAATAATAATAGAAACAACGCGCTCAAAGGGTTATCTTGTTTTTATTTTCGCCTATCAGGTCCTTTTAGGAAGCGTTAAAAAGGAGTGCCACTGTGGGGTAAAAAAGGTCACAGAAGCCGTCAATGAAAAAAGGTAGTAACTTTATTGTAGCTCTGCACATTTACTGTTTTTCTTTTCTGAATGCCGGGACTGGTAACTTAGCATTTTCGGGTGTGTTAGTATCTAACGGGATTTTTTAGGGGCTCGTAATGCTTAATGCGAATTTGTATGGGTTTGAGGCAGTTTTTAGTGAACAGATGTTTGTTTATATATTTAATGTGGAAGTTTCTGTGAAACATATTTTTGTTTCGGGATTGTTATGGACTTACCATCACGAGGCGAAAGTAATTGTATGCAATTACTTTCTACGCTACTTTACTTCTACTATAATATAGATACCAGTGGATATTTTCCTACGTCTGTCAATTCAGCACTTGACCAAGCGTGTAATTTTAAATATGAACGATTGTAATTTGGCAATAAGAATAAATTAACATACCAAGCAGAAGATTGGAACCAGTGAAAACGAGCTGCTGAGCTTAGTCCGTTTTAGGACACGGCGTTCTTTATCATCTTTGTGTCACCTATCATAAAATTGTTAGTCACGAATAAATGATTGCATTTGAAGAGGCCGTCGGAGAATCAAGAAAGGGATTTTCCATATAAGACGTCATCGTTTTTTGTCGATTTTTGATCCCTATCATGCTGTTAATTCCTTGAATGACCTCTTACTACTGACCGGACCCATACTGATATTTATAAATCTGAAGTAACGATATCTGGTTTCTTCACACCTTAACCAAGATACAAAGTGTAACAAAAATGGGGTATGAATCGATCAAGGGCTTAACAGGTATCGTGTTCTGATAAGAAAAAACAGAAAAAAAAAGTTTTTTTGACGCGATATTATTTTTACATTTCTATGGAGCTTGTCGCCCTAGTCGGCCAATGCTCCATACTAAGGTAAAAAAAAAATCGCTCAAATTTATTTTTTCTGTTTTTTCTTATCAGATCACGATACCCTTGATTGGTTCACACCCCATATTTGTATGGGAGTAAAAATTTGCATCCTGAATAGTCCAATTCCAATTCCCGGGGGGTCAAATATATGGTGTGAGAAATTATGCAGTAGTGCGATTAATATGTTCTAGTCTTCTACGTGGATGAACTTGAGTTGCACCTGCATGCAATGCTTTATACCATTAAGTCCACTTATACCGCCTATGGGTACTGAAAGTTATTATTTTTTGCAATAAAGATTAAATAAACAAAGTAGTAATATAATGATATGCATGCCAGATGTCCTAGCTCTTTAGAATCTCAGCAAATCTAAAATGACTTTCAGTACTAACGTTGAAACGACCATCCTTACACCATTAAAAAAAACCCAATCGCTATATGTGACCCGATAATATTTGAGGACTTCCGTCGATTCCACAAGGATCATCTTTGGCACTTCATTAGTTGCTATTTCAAAGAAATCTTATCAGAATCTGTAACGTACATTTGTACTTTTAAGTACATAATTGAGGAATTCCATAAGTAATCTGTGGTCTTCATCATCAATTCCACTCCACCAAATTTATGATTACCCGATGTAAATACATGAGTTAAAATAGAAAATACCAAAATCACTACACGCGTGCCTAATATAATTGAAGAGTTCTCTCAATTCCTCATGAATCCCATTATCCAATTGAATTTTTGAAAAAATGGGACCCAACTGGAACTACCTACTTACAAACAAAAAAAAGAATTTACGAATCGGCTCATCAATGACGGAGTTCTGAGGTAACAAACATTAAACATAATAAAAATAATAATAAAAAACAACCGAATTGAGAACCTCCTCCTTTTTTTGAAGTCGGTTAAAAATTGCAATGCCCTCCGGGGCTTTTGTGTTACCTAACGAATAATCTGTAAATTGGAACTGAAACAAACCAACGGAAGATTAATGATGATCAAACCAAGATGTTTGATGGTAAACATCCAATAACTATCAAGCGATATTTTTTGTGTTTGTTGTTATATGTACCGTCGTAATTCTGACAATATCACCCATGTTTGTCTTGTCAGTAGTGCTAAATCACTTCTTCAGTCAAATTAAAGACGCCCCGAATCGAAGAATGGTAACTCGGCACGAAAATAGGCTCAACTTACCAAAATCTAACCTGGCAATGCACAAAAACGTGCCCATACGTGAGGTTTATAAAAATATATAATATAATTTACTTTAAAAACAAAGTTTTAACCGACTTCAATTTAGTACTCCGCCAAGCCACGAGAACATTTCCACATTTCTTTTCCAATTTACCACATGAACTGATTTCCGAGAGCAAATGCGTTAATTATTAGAGAAAAAAACCCAATCGCTGTATGTGGGCCGATAATATTTGAGGACTTCCGTCGATTCAACAAGGATCACCTTTGGCACTTCATTAGTTGCTATTTCAACGGAATCTTATCAGAATCTGTGATATACTTTTTCAATTTTATGTACATAATTGAGGAATTCCATAAGTCATCTGTGGTCTTCATCATCAATTCCACTCCACCAAATTTATGATTTCCGGGTGTAAATACACGAGTTATAATAGAAAATACCAAAATCACTACACGCGTGCCTATTATAATTGAGGAGTTCTCTCAATTGCTCATGGATCCCATCATCTAATTGAATTTTTGAAAAAATGGGACCCACCTGGAAGCATATAATTACAAATACAAAAAAAATATTACGAATCGGCTCATCAATGACGGAGTTCTGAGGTAACAAACATTGAAAAAAAAAAAAAATACAACCGAATTGAGAACCTCCTTTTTTTTGAAGTCTGTTAAAAAAAAATAAAGTTGTATTAATGCGTGGAAGCAAAATGTCGTATGTGGCGTCACTGTACATAGTTTTTACGTCTATTTGTGAGTTTGATGGTGGGAACTGTGCTTATTGCAGTAGCCATTGCGTGGCTGGAAGGTGTGATAACTCGGTAGCGTCTTTAATTTTATAGAATACTGTTTAATGAATGTTGTGTGTGCATTAAGATGATTAAGACAGCTGTTAAATAAACAACTTATACTGGTTTTTCTCATTATATGCACCGAAGGCAGCAGTAGATGTATCACTACACGCAAGCATAAGGAAGGTGACCGTCAGAGTGTAATGGCGGCGTGTTGTGAAGCTTGCTGCACACTTGAAATGGTGGCAACCACCACTCTATCAAGAGTGAAAATTACGAAGAAGAAGCACGAGGACGATTTCGTTCATTTTCAGTATAATCCATCCCTCTCTCACTTTATTTTTTCTCATTGTAACGCTATCATGCTAACTAGTCAGCTAGTTAGCATGATAGCGTTTATGGACGAACACATAGCGTTCGTCCCTTTACTAACAAGTGAGAGAGGGATGGATTATACAGAAAATGAACGAAATCGTCGTCGTGTTCCGATTATTATATTTTATTTTGTCCCCTAGTTTCGATTGCGTTCTGTGTAAGTAAATACGCGGATCTAATACTGACTTAGATCCGCGTATTTACTTACACAGAACGCAATCGAAACTAGGGGACAAAATAAAATATAATAATATAATATTGTACTTTCGTGTCTAGATACTAGGAAGGTAAAAAGTCACGTATAAAGCAGAATTATATGCAGAAACGTCAAGTTTGATCTCTTTCGAAATTATTAAGAAGGCGACAAGTTTCCGTTTTACAAAAGGACTTTAGAAATTGTATCCACCCTCAATAACCCTTAACCCTCGCTAGTAACAGCTACAGCAGCCGCTTACATCACTATGCCTCGACGTAGTAACCCCAATCTCTCCGGGTCGCTAGAAGGTTTCGATGATTATCTCAATCTGGCCGAAACCATTGCTGCGGCCACCTGGCATCGCTATCGTCAGAACTAGGAAACGAGAGGTCCGGTGTCTGCAGTTTTTAACCCCCGACGCAAAGAGAGGGGTGTTATAAGTTTAACGTGTCTGTGTATCTGTGTATCTGTCTGTGGTATCGTAGCTCCTAAACGGATGAATCGATTGTCGTTTAGTATTTTTTGGGTCATATATAATTTTATCCCGAGTGTTCTTAACCATGTTTCATGAAAATCTGTTCAGCCGTTTTTGAGGTATTGGACTTTGAAATGAAAATGTCGGGAGTTTTCCAACTTTTCTAAGTTGTAGTTATTATGTATGTTTGCGGTTTTGTGAAAGCCGATTTTTTGGCAAACAAGATTACGGCCCGCCTCATGGTAAGCGGCCACCGAAGCCTATATGGACGCTTGCAACTCCAGGAGTGTCATATGCGGGTTACCGACCCCTTAAGAATACATAGATTAGATTAGATTTAGATGTATTTATTTCGAGATAAAAATTACAATATAGATTCGCATACAATGTCAAAATTATAGGAATCCTTATCACGATCGTCAATAATAAATAATAATAAGAAATAAAAATTAAATAATATTCAAAATGTCAATACAGAAAGAGGAAATAGTATCTCCGATTACGGATTGTCATTTAACAACTAGTGGATCATTTTAAACAAAAATTAACAATGTCAATTTACGTATTACGATTTCACAGTAGAAATACAATATAAATGTTACACAAGAAATAGTATCAGAATTAGATATCAATAAATCAAATAATTACTTAAAACATTATTTCCATGAACTCGTGAACAGAGTACAGAGGGTTATCCAACAAAAGATTTCTCAGTCTACGCCCAAATGTTACGTCACAAGGTTCGTTTCTTACATCGGCGGGTAGGTGCTCGAAATAAGTAGGCCCAATAACCCGGGGATTTTTCTTTGAAAGCGTCATGCGACGAGGAACTGTCATTAGGCGCCCAGTTGAACGAAGCTCTTATATATACTCCTTTCTTGAATAACTTCATAATGCAGTTTCTCGGGAAAACCTCGACATGCTCATTCCACAACCGAAGCGTTCAAGGGAGGAAATTTCTCTGAAACAGTGCCGTACGCGATCATTTTAGTCCAGTCAATGAACTGACAACTTGTTTGGATAAAATGTCAATTTTGGAAATAATTTATAACACCTTTTTTTTCTGTGTAATGGATATATTATCAATTAAATAGTTACCCAGCGGCAGAAACCGACAAAATTTCAGATATCAAAAAATATATAAATTAACTAGCTTTTGACAAGTCAGATTTTTTTTTAATAAATATGTTTGTCATTATTTGGTTCATTTATATATTTGCTCTATAATATTCAAGATAAATTATACAAAAAAGACAATGCATGCTTCATATAAATCTACATAATGACTTCCGGCAGGAATAGAATAACATTTTGAAATTAAAACAACAAAAAAACGCTATTATAAATTTAGGTTTCTCAAAACCGTATTTTTCCTGGAGTATTTAGGTTCTAGGGTGTAAAGATGAATGCCGCCGAGCAATGCTGACGGCGAGCGGTGCGGTGTTAAAAAGCAGCCGTAGGACTGGACTACGTTGATGCAATGCGGTCAACATAAATATTCTCAAGCATACTACGGTAATTCTTATTTTTCTGTTCACTTCACGTTAGTCTTATTACTAATATTGATTGCCAGTTTAACATGTGAATTGCTCTCGACTGATAATACAATACAAACCAAAAACGACTATAACGAAAACATTATGACGCCAGAATGTTTAACTGCTTGAGATACCGTAGTCAGAGCCGTTATGAGCGAAATATATCCTTTTCAGCATCTCAGACCGATAATAATGCCATAAAAACGTAGTTTAAAATACTCTAGATGGAATACTGAAGCATAAAAGTGTTTTTATAACCAAAAGGGGTGAGCATTAAAAACAGGTTGGATGTGTGAGTCAATCGTGGGTTCTGCTCTGTCAACAGAAAAATGAAAGGCTTTTTTCAAAGGTTGGCATATTATTTCACATCTATGACATGAGGCCTCTGCTTCAAACTCCAATCTCCAAAGTGCGAGGTATTTAAACTGGTGAGGATGTTTTACTGTTAAATATATCCTGTAGTTACGTGATCTGAAAATATTATGGATATATTTAATTCTAAGATCCTATCGTAATCTAATAAGAAAAAAAGTCGTATTAGATTACCAATAATAAAAGTAATTCTTAATATGGCACAAATATTAAAGCCAACATGTCTATACTTACTATCAGTTGAGAGATCAGATGAGATTTTCACAAACGAAATGAAATAGTGACTTGTGTTCTTTATCATAGGCTTCGATTATAAGCCGTCTTTATCTAATTGGTCGGCAATCCCTATTTACCCGGTCTCTACAGTAATGTACTGTTTATTATTCTAGACTAACATTGTTTGTTACTTTGATAGTTTAATATTTCACTTTTTTATATTCTTTGCGTCTGCCTATTGCCCATAGCGCCAATCGCTGATTCATAGACGCACCCTTATTGGAATACCTATTAGAAAATCTGTACAGCCTACTTACATTTTGAAACAAAATACATATATCTAGCTTAATTGTGTAGGTGTATGCATACATAATAAAAAAATAGGAAGTTGATTTTTATTCGTTTTTATCCTTTTGTTTTGTTTTTAGGCAACTGCCTGCACCTATAAGCTTTTCCGTTTAGCCCTGCGGTTGACTGGTAGAAGCTGGGCATTAAGTCCGCCTTTTGTACTTTTTGTGCAATAAAGTTTAAATAAATAAATGTCTATTAACAGCTACGTAACCGTTTTATTTAAATAAAGGGTTTTCAACAGGGATCCCTAAAAAGGTCTTTGCCCCGTTGACGTGTAGCTGCAAGGTTTATTCCCTACGACACGTTGACGAATAGGGCGTAAACACCACGGTATAGCGGCAAAGATTATCTAAATAGGTAGCCTCAGTGCGGCAGCACTAATAGGGGGCAAGACAATGTGTATCGGAAGTTTAAACCGTTGAACGACCACTATACGAGAGCAGCATTTCATTGCAAAATCAACGCGTCACAATAATTGTATACCACGGATGCATTTTAGAGCGTTTCTCAAAAAAAATGCCACTACATTTTTTCGGAGATATTCTGCAACTTTTATGTTATTTCTGCTCAAAATCACGATCTCTTTCCATCCCAATAGGAGAAAAAAAGTGTCCCAAAATGTCCATACATTTTTGAATTTTCCTATTGTGTTACCACCATACAAAGTGTATGGTAAATGGTAACACAATAGGAAATATATCTTTGGGACAGTTTTTTGTCCTACCAGGGTAGAAAGAGCTCCTGATTCTGAGTGGAAATAGTTAACATAAAATTCCTAGAAGTACAATTAATAATAGTGGCATTTTTTTTGAGAAACGCTCTTTAGCGAAGAGTTTTCCGGGCTTGGGAAAACATTTTTGGTACAGTCGCCATCAGATATAACAGAGCGGCCAAATTGCTCACAAATATCTGAACACGTCTTTAAAGACGCCCACGACATCAGACAAATGTGAACGCAACCATATTAAATGTATGAAACCGATTAGCGTTCTGATGCGTCACAACACGACACACAAATGTGAACGCGGCTATTGCCTCGACAATAGAGACGTGTTCAGATGTTTGTGAGCACTTTGGCCGCACCGATATATCTGAGTGCGACTGTATATCCGGCGCGTCTGTCAAGCTGTTCTCTTCTACACGTTGCATTTCTCAACGGATTGTCGTGAAATTTTGTGAGCAGATTCAATCATATGGATTTTTTTTGTCGATTCAGTATTTGCAAACTAAAATAATGTATAAAGGGCAGGCTTGCGAGTTGTTTCCACAGCTCACAGAACCACTAGTACTATAAGTAGTAGTATCAGTGCTCTTCTTGATTAATTGCAGTACCTGTTTAAAATTCTCGTTTAAATGTTTCGTGCTACACAAAGGTTGTCTGGAAGAGATCGCTTTAAAGCGATAAGACCGCCTGTTGTTACCATTATTTATTAAGCTATTTTTTGTAAGATGTTTCTCTCTTGTCACGGTGCAATAAAGAGTATTTATTATTATTATTAGGACCTTAGAAACTATCCAGAAGAGTTCTGACATGCTCTGTAATGTAATATCTTTATTAATATGAAATGAAGGTATTACTCGTACAATCAATTTTAAAAGACGACCCAAGAAGATCTACTCGTAGCCATGGCAACAGAAACAACAAAGCGTGGAAACAGAAATTAATAATTGGCACAATAAAAAAGGTTTCGTTGAAAATTAGTTACTTAATTGCTTTTTCTCAATAACAGTGTAGTGGAGACTTAAGTGTTTAGTTACCAGTGCACGTAAATTCTGCTTTAGCATGAAACTTAATATAAGTAAATGTGTATTAAGCAGAAACGTCCGCTAACGAAATTCCAAATTTCGATCAAAGTGGAAAATTTAAAAATTATTCGCCACGAGCGGGATTTGAACCCACAACCTCTGGAGTCCGTCTATCGCTCTTGCCAATTGAGCTAGGTACCGTAGGTCCACTGATGGCGACAAGTCTTTCAATCTCTTCCACTCTTCTAATTACACCTTAGAGGGGCTCGTAGCGACATCTACCGCGAAGTTATTACAACTTCTGAAACGCACTTTGATCGAAATTTGGAATTTCGTTAGTAGACGTTCTTGCTTAATAAACATTTACTGTTAAAATGGGGCAGCGCATTGTTATTAACGATTCTGAATATGACTTGAGACGTTGGTGCCATTTCAGAAGTATCTCAACTGGCAAGAGCGATGGACGGATTCCAACGGTTGTGGGTTCAAATCCCGCTCGTGGCGAATGATTTTTAAATTTTCCACTGATCGAAATTTTAATATAAGTAGGTACCTTTCAGAAAAGGTAATTGACTACCCTTAACGTATGGGCACTTGATTAGCAATTTTGTAATACAAGGATTCCTTCAGCATTCTTTTTTATGAATAACTTTTTGGTACAGAGAGCATTGCGTATTTGGTCTGTAAAACAGTCGATAAATAAAGTAGTAAATAATGATTGCTCTAAAAGTCATTATGCGGACTTGGTATTTATTAGTAAATGTAAAACTTTTTGACATCTCTTGTGATAAGTTGGTTTACCCGCTGTTTTATAAAATAGGTTAACCATAATATGTCGTCAAGGTACACTTAGGTAATCGCGTACAGATATTTAAACTCATCATCCTTTTCAACACGCTGCTGTAGAGGTACTTGAGATTATTTGAGTTGGCAGAATCTCTATCCCTATCGTCCACGGTAGAAGATTCCAATTCTAACGAAAGTTTCATAAAAAGTCGGCTACATTACATTATCTCAACCATACTTGCGCTTGTAACTATGAAGGTTGGATATGCGTGGCAGGGACACGGCAGTCATCGTTACCGACCCATACCGCGCTATTAAAACATCAGTCGAACTATCTGTAACATTACCCCTAACGTTCGTTCGAAAAGTGATACGATTACCTTGCTTTCATTAACACCAGTCCAAATTCCCCTCAAAATCCAGCTCGCTGTATCGTCTACCCACAATATTCCCTACTCTTTGCCAATTTGGGCACGGCAGCCTCGCGTGACAAAACAAAACCGCACGCACCCTGTCAAATGATAACTCCATGTCTATCAATTTCCAGAAGAATGGAACACCGTGGTGTGCTTAAAGTTTATTATGCCTTTAGCAGATAAGCCGACCCAATAGAATTAGTAAGTCACTACGGCATAAAATAACTAATAGCGGCCCCTGTTTGTTTTGTCGTTAAACTAGGTATTTATTTAGGCCATTAAATGGAAGGTCGGTAAGTGCTGCCGTAAACTTTGTTCCATTTTTGAAAGTTCATTATTAAGTCATGTTTTTAACTAGCTTTGTAAGTATCAATCAAGTATAAATTATACCTAAGAGTTTGTTGGTAGGTATCTGAATGCCGTTCCTATAAAATGGCTTGTCTAGTCATGTCACACGTTAACACAGATGCCACTTATCGTCTGAAAAACTGAACAAGGTCTTATAAATATTAGCTGCTCTGATGTATAATTTATACTTTGGAAAATCGGTAGAATGCATTAAACCACCAGTTGGCACTGGCGTGGTGGCGAGAGGTCTTTTGGCAGCAGCTTTTAAAATCTGCTAAAACTATTCGTTAATGTAAATTTTACGTGAATACACATCCATGCGAAAGTGTTTTTGATACGAACTGAAGCCCGTAATAATTTGGAATATAGTTTCACCCAATCGAATGATAAAATTAGAGCGATAACTTTGTTTAAGTTGACATAATTCGGGGTGTGACCCACCTGCCCTTATATTCACAACACCGACAACCCTCAACGAAGCAATACAAGTCAGACCCTCTAATAAAGCCATTTTTCAGAAATTTCGAGGTCAGGTTATGCTAGGACGAAGGTGAGGCTGAATAAGGCAAATTGTGTCACATACCTGCTAAAGACACCGATCAATTGATAAAGATCTGTATGGATCTACGGGTGCCACACAGCGCCTTAAGTCGAGCGTGGGACAGGTGCTATAGTTTTTACTAAAAGACAAACTGCCCTTTGAAATTTACGTGTATTCAAAGGAGCGTAGCAGTATCCTTCTATCATAATGTATGTTATCTATTAAGTCCGTTTTAATGACGCACATGACACTGTCTGTGTCGTAAATAAATCCTTTGGCTACTTTTTTTTTTTTTTTTTTAATATATAAAGCGTACATTTATGGCAGCCAAGAAAAAAAAATGACCATCTCTGTCATATCATGCAAGAAACACTGGCAAAATACAACGGTAAAGGGATATAATAAAGCCGGCATGTGCATATAGCTCGCTGCAGCATCCCCGGAATAGGCTTGTGACCTAAGATTTATTTACGATGACATTCAAACCAGTTTTTGGAAAGGAGCAAATTGAGCCACTACAATTAAAGAACGTAAATACCCAAAAAAAATTGTTAAAGACCGAACTCGCTGGCGGCAGCCAAAATGCTTCATACTCATTGGCGTAAAAGTATGATGTCACACTTTGCAATTTGTATTAATCATTGTAGGGAAAATCAAGTAGGTAAATTGCTGTTTCGGTCGTGAGGTCTATAATAGTTGTTTTACTGTTTCTAAATTAGCATTAGGATTCTATTAGAAAGTTTCAATTTACTCTTGGACAATACAAAAATGAATATTTATTTATTTAAACTTTATTGCACAAAAAAAAAACTAATGGCGGACTTAATGCCTCAAGCATTCTCTACCAGTCAACCATATGGCCAAACAGAGACTTATCTAAACTTTACTTTACTAGTCTAATTAATTATGTTTTGTAATTTATGCTTTATTACAATTATTTGAAGGAAATCCATAATTAACACTTAGTTATAAATTTTAACATGACGCAACTACCCTATTGTGTCCGAAGTAATTGGTGAACTGAGATCGGATCAATAAATAAATAAATATAAATATTAGGGGACAATCTTACACAAATCGACCTAGTCCCAAACTATGCAAAGCTTGTAATATGGGTACTAGACGACGATAAATATACTTACATAGATATAAATAAATACTTAAATACTTCATAGAAAACATCCATGACTTAGGAAAAAATTCGAGCTCATCTCATCACACAAATAAATGCCCTTACCGGAATTCGAACCCAGGGCCTCTTGCTTCGTAGGCAGGGTCACTACCAACAAGGCTAAAGCGGTCGTCGGATAAGCGGATACATAAATGCCTAAAGTTGTCATAATCCCGGAAAATGTTAAGCAAGTGTGGAATAGGCTTTTTAAAAATGTGCATTTAATTTAACAGAAATACCTCCTAGTTCGAATCATTATTCTTATATCTAGGATAAGACTTTACGTTAATTTAATTTGCTACCTACTATTACTTCGACACTTTAATAAATTGCAGGTAAATCAAATAACATTTCATAGATCTGTACATGGAAAATCACTTCAAATAGTTCATTACGCATACTCATCTACTTATATACGCGTTTAATTAAGTAGTTATAAAACCCCGGGAATTTGATAAATATAATTTACTTTAAAAACGAAGTATTAACCGACTTAAATTCAGTACTCCGCCAAGCCACATGAACTTTTCCACATCTTTGCACTTTACCACATGAACATTGATTGAAAAACCAAATCGCTGTATGTTGTGGGCAGATAATATTTGAGTTCCGTCGATTCATCAAGAAAGGTGATTCTGAGACCTTTGGCACTAGATAAGTTGCTATTTGAACGGAATCATATCAGAATCTGTGACGTAGGTAGAATAGAAAATACCAAAATTACTACAAGCTTGCCTAATATTCATATTTGAGGAGTTCCCTCCTCAAGGATCCTGTCATTCAACTGGATTTTTATAAAAGTGGTATTAATCTGGAGGCATACACTTACAAACAAAAAATAAATTATAAGAATCGGTTCATAAAGGACGGAGTTCTGAGGTAACAAAACCGCAAATCATAAAAAAAAGTAATACATTCAATAAACTCTATGCATATTAAAAAATATAATTATATCAATCGTATTTGTACGACGGACCTAAAAAGTATTTTTCTTTTTATTAATTTTCGGCCTTGATGTACTTATCACGGGCATTATACACCGCCATTAATTAACACAATAGCCGTTATTGGTTACCGGAATAACTCCTTGACGGTTCAGATGAGGGCCCTTGTTTTCGACGTTTTCGGGGTTCATTATTAGGTTGTTTATAATTTTGGGTGGCTTCTTAATCTTTACACGAAATATACTTTATATTTAGAATATTAGCATGGCAGACGTTACTTCCAACGAATGGTACTCGGCAGTCCGGCTCCGATTTGATTTATTTTTACATATGTTATAGATAACCTAGTCTAAAACAACAGACACTTATTTTTTTTTTAGCTACCCAAACTCAATCTGTTGGGAGAAACTTTCTTTCAAAGTACTGAAAAGTGACCAGAATATGAAAAATAATGGACACGTGTTTCATTATTCTACCTCACTTATCACTACTCACTACATAGTATAACAAAGTCGGTTCCCGCTGTCTGTCCCTATGTATGCTTAGATCTTTAAAACTACGCAACGGATTTTGATGCGGTTTTTTTAAATAGAGTGATTCAAGAGAACGGTTTATATGTATATAGTACCCGTGCGAAGCCGGGGCGGGTCGCTAGTATCCATACTAATATTATAAATGGGAAAGTGTATGTGTGTGTTTGTTTGTCCGTCTTTCACGGCAAAACGGAGCGACGAATTGACGTGGTTCTTTAAGTGGAGATAGTTGAAAGGATGGAGAGTGAAATAGACTTTGTCTCTTTCTAACCCCCCACTTCCGTAAAATGGGGGGTGAAAGTTTATATGGACCTACGATATAAACGAGTTCCACGCGAACGGAGTCGCGGGGAGAAGCTAATTTTATATAAAACAAGACACGCCAAACTTGCCTAATAAAATTATAAGCCAGATGCCAATGCCTGATAACAAAAATCCCATTCAAATATGTAAAAAAAATTGCTATAACCGTTTTATTGTTGCTTGGTAGCGAGAGAAAATGCTACCAGATTGTTTGTTTCATGTGAAGGTGCGTTTTGCGGAAGAAGGACAGAATATACCCCCTCTTAAAACTTTGGAAAATTATAACTTTGTGGTTATTTAACCTCTTGCGTTGCATTTTTAGGGTTCCGTATTCTTCATTTGACTAAATTCTTAATCCTTTTTCAAGAAAATACTCATTATTGATTATTTTATCTAGTGTCTACACCCCTAATAGTGTCAGTAGATGAGGGCTCCGAAGTAAAATGCTCTCACACTTGGTACAAAACTACCATACCAGTTAATTTAATTGTAATTATTTTAAACAAATCCTATCGCCAGCGATAGAACCTTAGAACTGAAATGTAACAGAAAAAAAATGGAATAACAATTAAATAAACATACGCTCAAAAATCTTAGGTACATTGTAAAAAACCTCGTCAGAACTACACTACACCCACTTGACTCTGTAACCTACAAACAATATATATACCCGATTAGCATAAAAATGTTATTGGCTACTAGAAAAGTGCAGATTGTTAACCCACGACGTTCATTTGTCAACGAGATTGTAATCCAAACATTTCCCAAACCAGTTGTCGAAAAGGAGCGGCAAAACCCACATTAGTATGCCAGTCCAAATTTAGCAACGTAAAATGGCAGTGTGTCTTCATCATCTTTATTAATGGAACAAATTAAACGTTGTTTTAAACCCGGGAGCGTCCGATTTTTCTCTTTCACCCACCAAATTAACTACAGCGTATACTACTTAAGCCGAATGAGTAATAACACGTTTAATTTTAAATTATAATTAATGCGTTTTTGTACCCGGCCAGTAATGATGCGATTTTTAAAATTAAGTAATGGAGTCGAGCGTCGAAATTAAGGAGGTGAGGTCTTAAAATGACATTGAGCGCAGGTATCATTTATTTTGGGGTAAGTGATAATATTCAGTGAATTTACGGAGTATAGGAAGGAAATTGGTGTATGTGTTTGCTTAAAATGTGTGCTAAAAATCTGGGGTAAGTATTTTTTTTATACATACTCTAAATTAACTTTTAGTAGATATGTTAACCGTTGTCAAGTATGAATAAAATATTAGCTTACGAGAAGAACACCAGAAGAGGTAGCCATGAAACAAATCCATTACCTACTTATCTACTTCATTAAAAGAAAAACAAGATTATTAAAAAAAAACTTTAGACTATAAACCAGTTACTTATATGTATATTCATATACATTTACCTCAATATTAATTAAAATATGAACGTACCTAAAGTACATTCTAGAATATACTCAAAAACTGTTTAAACTTTCCAGCCCATATCTATTAGGACGAGTTTTTCTCTCTGCAAACGAAATTACTGAATTTAAATCGAATTCAGCGACATTTGCGAACTTTTTTATTTCGTGTCTGTTTCATAATTACTTCGTGCGCGTCGCAAGTGTGTTTGACAGGTGGAGCGTGCTCTAATTGCCAGTTTGGAATTCTCCGTCCCGTTCTCGCAGCATCATCATAAACAATGTGTAAAAGAGAAAACAATGTTTTGAATTTCGAATTTCGCAGGCATTTTGCGAAATGAGCATAGAATTTGAAGAATTTAAATAATAGCAAGTATATATATAATGTAATGAAATCTCGAGGTAAATGGAAGTTATAGCTCAAGTTTTGTATTTCTTAGTCCTCTAACGGCCATTCCCAATAATAAATCCGCGGATAGTTTTCCTTACCAGCAGTTACAATTCGACACATTTTCTACGGGTAGGTAATCTGTCAAAATGTAACTGCTGGTAAGGAAAACTATCCGTGGATTGATTATTGGGAATGGCCGTTAATCCTAATTTACAAGAGATTATTTATGGAAATAGTTTTTTTTTTTACTTTATACATTGTTGTAATCACGAATCCTCTTTTTGCCTGTCATAACAACAGGCCATAATATCGTTAGACAACTTGAAAAAATCAGCACTACAAATCATAAAAAAGCAAAGCAAAGTTAAGATACATTTTTAATTAAATTTACACTTCAGATTATACTTAAGATTAAATCTGCGTTGTTAATTTCATCTAGGGCGGGTTTTATTTTTAATTTGTTTGGTGGCTCCTGGTTAAGCTTACATACAGCGAAATGAAATAAAAATACGGTTTCATTACAGTGTAACAAGGTGATATATTGCTGTACTGGTTTTAATTAAAATAATTTACTTGATAATTTATTTTGTCCAGTGAATCATCTTAGAAAGCTAAATCAAGTTTCTCATCAACCAAATAGCATGGAATGTAATATTACTCTTAAAAATGTTATTTTCGGTCATAAAGTAATACATAAGAACATTTGATTTCTAGTACTTAGTAAACTTATTAAAAGAGACTGTATTCAACTATTTTGGTACTGCTTCAAAATAAAGTGCTCGAGATAATTATCGTTTAAATAGAGGCAATATAATTTCTTGATTAAAGAATCAAGATTTTTTCTGCGCATTTGGAGGGCTAGGGTGAGTTTAAACAAGAACCAGAGGAAATAGCAATTTTTCCTCACTTATCAACTCACAAACTCGCCTACTCACCCTTACCCTCAAAATGCACATCAGTCGCCTTAAAGTAATTAAGCCTAACCGCTATAGTGTTTTACTAATATACCCACTTGTAATGTAATGTGTAGAACCTCGAAATTCTCACAAAAGTAATTATAACATGGTCGGCTTTTAGAAACTGTTCTCATTAAGGGTAACAGTATTCGGTGTTTAGGCGAAGTTTGATACCGGATGAGTGAAATTATCGAGAGAATTGAGGGTCTGATACGAAGTAATTACCTCAACGAGTAATTACACTTTCAGGTTTACTCTTCCTCAACCTTCGTGACCAGGGCAAGACAAGAAGAATTAGACATAACTTTTGCAACTGAAAAGGCAGCCAACTGCCTAAGTAACTGGCACGTTAGTTGCGAGAATTCAATGTCGGACCACAAATATATTATATTTAGTGTAAAGGGCCCGTTAGATATGGAACCACAAACACGGAGAAATCTAAAAGAAACTTCCTGGGAAGCCTACAAGGCGCACCTGGAGGACCATCTAAAGGATATCCCAAAATATGTCAAAAATCCAGATTCCCTCAATATAGCAGTAAACCAACTCTCCAAAGGTATCTATACGGCCTACGAACTGAGCTGCCCATTGCGAGAATCAATCAGACATTACACAACGACATGGTGGAACAAAAGGCTGGAAAAGCTCCGTGTCCAAGATCAAACGAGTGAGAAAGGTATGGTAGAGCATTGACTGAATATAACAAACAGATCAGAAAAGCCAAAAGGAGGTCTTGGCGGAGGTTCTGTGAAGAGATCGCCCAAACACATAAAGGAGCGAGAATTCACAAAATCCTCTCCAAGACACCAACCAATTACCTAGGCCTACTTAAAAAGCCTAATGGCAGCTTTACGACCACGGAGGTGGAAACAATGAACTTGCTTAGAACCATCCACTTCCCAGGTTCGTATCCCACCAGTGATATTCAGTTATGCACCCAAAGGAGCACACAAGCCCGGAGGGCACACAACAACGACTGGAATTTGGCTGCAAATATCTTCAGACCAAACCAAGTTATATGGGTCCTGAAAAAATTTAAACCATTTAAATCGGCGGGAGAAGACGGTATCTTTCCTGCATTACTACAGCAAGGACAAAACCTAATCACTCCGCACCTGGTAAGAATATTCCGAGCCAGCTTTGCTTGGAGGACCATACCAGAACAATGGACTAGAGTCAAGGTACGCTTCATACCAAAAGCAGGGAAAAAGGACTACTCTCAGCCTAAATCCTTCAGACCAATTAGCCTATCATCGTTCTTACTTAAAACGATGGAAAGAGTCATTGATCAGCACATTAGAGCGAAATATCTGGTAGCCAGACCACTGAATCTGAGCCAACATGCTTACCAAAAGGGGAAATCTACGGAAACGGCACTACTTGATCTGGTCGACAAAGTGCAAAAGCCCTAGAGGACAAGCAAACAGCTCTATGTGCATTCCTTGACATCGAGGGTGCCTTCGACAACACACCCACAGAAACTATCCTTAAGGGATTGGCATCAAAGGGCGTGGACGAAAGCACCATCAGATGGATCCAGAGCATGCTTTCAAATAGAATAGTCACTCTGACCCTCAATGCAATTGAGCATACATTCTACACCACAAGAGGATGTCCACAAGGAGGCGTACTATCCCCACTACTATGGACCCTAGCAGTGGACCAACTCCTAGCAACTATGAAGGACCTAGACTATGACACACAAGGATATGCCGACGACCTTGTAGTCATAATCAAAGGTCCGTGCCTCCACACAATCTCGAACTTAATGCAAGGAGCGCTTAATACCATAAATAAATGGTGCAAAATGACCTGTCCATCAATGCGAGCAAAACAGTACTAGTGCCCTTTACAAAAAAAAGGAAACTAGATAAGCTCGCCAAACTAAAACTGAATGGACAGGAAATAACATACTTAAATGAGGTCAAGTACCTAGGGGTTACCTTTGACCAAAGGCTAACTTGGAACGCTCATTTTAATAGCATAATACACCAAGCAAAAATGGCCATGTGGACTTGCTGTCGAATGGCAGGAGCAAGATGGGGCATAAGACCCAAAATTGCTTTGTGGCTTTGCACAGCGGTAGTGAGGCCAGTAATCACACACGCCTCTGCAGTCTGGTGTAATAAAGCCAACCAAAAGACAGCCATCACAAAGTTAAGCAGTCTACAGCGTACAGCTTGCTTATCAGCAACAGGAGCTTTATGCTCAACACCGGGGGCAGCCTTGGATGCACTGCTCGATCTAACGCCACTCCACCTGCATGTGCAAAAGGAGGCGAAGCAGTGCATCTATAGGATATGCACACTAACAAGGCCAAAATGGCGCTCTCAAGTGCTTACCAAACTAGAGGCCCTTGTCTTTGATATCAAAAAACTAAGCATGCCCACTCACGACACTTACGTGGAATGCAAATTCACCAAACTGTACACAGTGGAAATACCTCCGAGAGACAAATGGCTAAACGACCAAATGGACTTCAAGGAGGGAAGCCATGTGTGGTACACTGATGGATCTAAAAAGGGTGATGATGTTGGATGTGGTATCTACGGTGAGAGGCCAAAGCTCAAAGCTAGCGTCAGGATGGGGAGAGAGGCCTCAATCTATCAGGCTGAACTCTTCGCAATAAATAAATGCGTGGAGATCAATCCTGAGAGAAACCTAAAAAAACCAATACATCTACATCAACTCAGACAGCCAAGCTGCTCTGCTGGCACTAGAATTCGTAGTCATACTCTAAACTAGTCCAGAACTGTAAAAACAATTTAAACACCCTGGCCAATACCAACAAAGTCATACTTAGATGGATACCAGGACATTCCGACATAGTTGGGAATGAAAAAGCAGATGAACTTGCAAGGAAGGGCGCGGACACAACCCTGGTCGGCCCAGAACCGTTCTGTGGTATCACAAAACGGAAAGCATATTCTCTGCTAAACAACACAGAAAAATCGGAGGCAATAAAGCTGTGGAAGTTCGCCAAAGGACAAAAACATGCTAAAGCCTTGATCAAAGGATACAAAATAAACTGTCTAAAGAGCTACTGCAACTCAGAAGGCACAAAACCTGCGCAGTAACGAGAATTCTGACAGGACATTGCAAATTAAACAAGCACCTGTTTCAAATGGGTATGAAACAGGACGCAACTTGCAGGTTCTGCCAGGAGACGGAGGAAACAGCAATGCATATTCTCTGCTCCTGCGGACCACTCGTGTACAAAAGAAGTATCTACCTAGGGCGGCATATAGTGCACCCAGAAGAGGTACAACATATCACCGCCCAAAGAATCTGGAACTTCTTAGAGGCAACGGGTCTTAACGGTGAAATATAAACAAAGGGCTGCCACAATAGATCACCTGCTGGTCGAAGCGGCATATAAAGGCCCACAATAACACACAATAATAAATAATAATACTCTTCCTCGTGAAAGGTGTACAGTCACGTGTCAAAATATGGGCATATAACTTACTCATAATTAGATCCCACCGCTATTATGTTAGGGGATTCAGGTTTCGGTAGATATTAATGAGAGGAATAGCTTCTGCCCGTGACTCCGTCCGCCTGGAACTCGTTTTTATCGTAGCTCCATACAAACTTTCACCCCCCCCTTTCACCCTCTTAGGGACTGATTTCCGGGATAAAAACTATTCTATGGCCTTCCCCGGGACTCAAACTATCTCTACACCAAATTTAACCCGTGCAAACTTTGCACCCATATTTAACCCGCTTAGGGGTAGATTTTTCCAAAACCCTTAAATTGCTTTAATTGTATTGTAATAAGGAGTCAGTACACAGTTTCAAGACTCTCACTTAAAATTGTACTCCATACTCATACAAACTTTGAACCCCCTTTTTACCACGTTCAGGGTGGAATTTTTCCAAATTTCAGTTGGACTGATTGTCGTTGAATGCAAGCCCATGAAGCGTCGTTAAGTCATCCCCACTGCCAATTTAGCTTAGCGAGTAGGCCATAGTTTTCCAGCCGCGTCCTTTGCTTACACTTGATATATAAACAGGATCAGTAATCCACTTTAAAAGTTAACGTTGTTACCCTGCTGAATCCAATATAGCTGCTACTATTACCACAAATATCCCAAAAGTTTTATCTTCATTTAACACACTGTGAATGCAAAGCAAATCGCTTGGGAATAGCCTGCATATAAACTGCAAGTTCTAAATCTCTTGAATCCTACAGGAGCCGAACTGAAAATATCAATAAACAACGACTGACAAATAGGTAGTGCGATTCTCTCGCGGAGTTTACCTAAGTGCTTCCCGTTCGTTCATTCTAAGCAGATATTGCTTTTTACATTATGCTACTTTTTCGTTTTTTAGATTAGTGATGATGAGGTCGAGGGTATTTCATGCATGCCTATTCACTCTCGTCTTCAAAAGATCCAAGTTATAAGTAGCTGGGAAAAGGTTTGCTAAAAATGAGTTCCACTTTCTAGCTGTCATTGCGAGAAAACTGGAAGTGCACCGTGCGAATCAGTAGTAAGTCAACAAATATGGGTGGAACCTACGACTACGCCTAGTCTCAAGATGGCGAAATGGTAAGGGAGGGATTAGTTCGAGTTATCCTAGCGTACACTCTCCAAAATGTACCCTGTACAAGACTGATAAGCAGGCAACTTGTCTAAGTAGTTTCAGTCTTTGCATTTCAGCCTCAGTCAGATCTAAGTCACCAATGAGCTTCCTGGCACGTCCATCAATCGAATCCAAGATGGCTAGCTGATATTTAGTGGTTCCATCCCAGCCTAGAAGTGGCAGGCCTGCAGCAGTACTCCATACATGACCGAACCTATGCTTGAAAGAGCCGGTGATGTTGCCTGGGTGTGCTTTATTCTAAACTAGCAGATATTATCCTTTTTACCATGTTCAGTCAGCAGCAAAAGTAGCTAAGCGGGTCAAGTGCTCGACTCTGTGTGTGTCTGTCTGTTACCTCTTCACGCTAAACCGCTGAACCGATTTGGATACAATTTAGTATTGAGGTAGTTTGAGTCCAGCAGAAGGACATAGGATAGGTTTTATCAGAAAAATAATCCTCTAAGGGGGTGTAATGGAGGTTGAAAATTGTAAGCAGCTACGCTATAAACTAGTCCCACGCGGACGCAGAAGCTAGTAATGTATAAACTACTAGCTTCTTCTCCATACAAACTTTCACCCCCAACTTCATCCCCTTGGGGGGTGATTTCCGGAATAAAAACTATCCTATCTCCTTCCCCAGTACTCAAACTATCTCTATACCAAATTTCATCCAAATCGGTTCAACGGTTTTAACGTGAAGAGGTAACAGACAGACAGACAGACACACTTTCGCATTTATAATATTAGTATGGATCCTATTGCAACATTAAAATCTTATCCAGATTATATGCAGATACTGATCGTATAACGCAATTAAATTCAGATTAAGTTTTCAAAACAAACTTTGACAAGTATTGTATTTGTTGCGTGAATTTAGAAAAAAAAAACATTATTACACAAATCGACCTAATCCCAAACTAAGCAAAGCTTGTACTATACGACGTTAAAAATACTTATATATAGATAAATAAATACTCATCATCATCATCATATCAGCCGAAAGACGTCCACTGCTGGACATAGGCCTCCCCCAAAAAGTGCCAGTTACCGGTCCTGCGCCACCCGCATCCAGCGGACTCCAGCAACCTTTACCAGGTCATCAGTCCACCTTCCGGGGGGCCTACCCACGCCGCGCCTTCCGGTTCGTGGTCGCCACTCGAGAACCTTTCCGCCCCAACGGCCATCGGTTCTACGCGCTATGTGCCCAGCCCACTGCCACTTAAGTTTAGCGATTCGGAGGGCTATATCGGTTACCTTCGTTCTGCTGCGGATAGCCTCATTTCTGATGTGATCACGCAGAGAAACTCCCAACATAGCCCTCTCCATAGCCCTTTGGGTGACTTAATAAATACTTAAATACATATAAAACATCCATGACTCAGAAACAAATATTCGTGCTCTTCACACAAATAAATGCCCTTACCGGGATTCGAACTCAAGACATATTGCTTTGTAGGCAGGGTCACTACCAACTAGGCTGAAGCAGTCGTCAAATATTTAAATTTACTAACAAGTTTTGCATAGTTTGTATTTGAAACCACCACTTGAAATCTGGACTGCCATTGGAATAGAAAGAAAACCCTCCAAACTGTTCTGATAGTTAATCAATGAACTAAATACTATCAAGAATTCGGTAAGTAACTATGCCTTTCAGTTTTCAAGTTGCATCAGGTCAGTCTTTGAGCAACTATTAGTGCAATAATTAACTTTTATGTGTTAAATGTTATTTTATGTGCTGAAAATACCTGGAACCATACTGCCGCTATAGAAGGATAATGTTCGTAACGTTAATAGAGGTGCGAAACTTACGTACATGACTTCGTAAAGCCGATATACTAGCGACAGCCACGACCGCACTTTGGATAAGTAAATGTCGAAGATGTAGGGCAGAAAGCAGCCACGCTCACATCACAATTTCGCCGAAGCTAGAGATCGGACATAGCGTTAACACGTGAAACCACACCCAGCGCAGAATATAAATCATAGTATAAGGTCACCTGCTAATAAAACCGATATTTGGCAGCTAGAAAATTCAGACCTCTTACGCTCCTCGCAATCGCAAATATCGACCCCTCTCTGTCACACTTGCTAATGAAGTGACAGAGAGGGAGAAAGACGAAAGAAGTACGATTTCGTTTCGCGTTAATGTCACTGAACCGGCAAGAGAAACATTCAAAGCCTGTCCTGGGCCTCCTTACAATGTATTTTTAATCAGAGAATCACATCATTTCATTCATATCAGCCGAAAGAATTTCACTGCCGGACATAGGTGTCCCCCAAAGAGTGCCAAAGTAACTGGTCCAGCGCCACCAGCATCCACCCCTATCGTTCTAGTATTCAATGTAAAATTATGACAAAGCCAAAAATTTAAACTGGCTGGGACAGTAATATTAAGCATGTGAACTCTCTGCGAGTCCTAGGTTGGTCTTATATAGGCTCGCATATAACCGCTCATTTGTTTCTGGCAACCAGAGCTATCTAACTTCGCTCACCCCCATATCGATTCTAGCAACTATATTTAAAATAATTAAGTAATTTACTCGTAGACTAAAATCCGAAATCAAATAAGCGTATAAATACTCCATCTCATCGCTTGTTATTTTAATACATTTTATAACCTCTCCCTTTTTATACTGGCAAGTGACAAGTTAAAACACTACATTTCCAAATGACTGTAAACTTCGGAACTTATAAATGATAACGTGAATAATAAAATCAGTGTCGGTATCAAAGCCAAATCAAACAAAATCGAACAACATTTTATTACTCCAGAAGCCGAGTAACAAGTTTCGAAAGACAATTACAGAAACCGTCAATCAATTGACCAGAGTTTATTCTTCTTTTTACCACGGTTGTAAATTTGTCCACCAATTCACACTTCTATGGTCACTAAGTGTCAAATGGCTCGTTTTACACATCAACACCTGTTTGTCGAACGATTTAGTGGAGTGTGAATGGAGTTGTGAGTTGTGACACTTACACGCTGGTCGGTCTACTGTTACAAATGTTGTACCGTTAATTAATAGGTAAGACTGCCTAAGGTATTTTTGTGGGTTATTCTATGGTCTTATTAAAAGTTACTGACTATAAGCTGTGAGTATGAAGTAGAAAATTCATCGTAACAAGCAGCAATGGTAAAAATATATGCATTTGCTCTGTCAATGTTTTTTGACACGATTAATATTAATTTATACTAAAAGTGGCTCTGTAATATAAGTTTCATGTGCCCTGCCTTACCCCTTTTGGGAATAAAGGCGTAAAACTATGTCTGTATGTATGTAATATTATATCGCTTAAAACTCTCGCTTTTGTACACATATTTAAATGATTGTTTTACATCGGTTTATAAATAAATATCGCATTACACACGTGTAAAACGATTATTATAATGATTAATATTGTGATAGCGATTGTACCTATTTGTAAAAAAGGCAATATGTCAGTATAAAAATGGTCGTTGTAAGTATACAATTTACAATATGCCTAAGTATAACTCTCATCAAATACTGAAAAGCAGCTTAAAACCAATATCAAAATCTGTCATGGATAACCATCAAATTGCTAAATTGCCTTCCCTTCCATATTCATCACATCCTAACTAGTGATAGCCGTAATTCATTTTTATATCTCCTTAAAGTCGCAGGTTGTAAAAGTCTCTCGGGCACTTGCATTGAGTGCGGCCACATTTTGGCTCACACTGAGCGGGCCGCGAGGCTAAATTTGTACCATTCCGAAATACGCTTACTCCGGCACATTATCCCATTTTATGACCTATAAAAGTCAGGCGGAACATACAACATTTGCGGCGCTGCCCTTATTTTCAGAACCTAATACACAATTCTCTTTATTGGTCCCCTATCCTTATATTATATAGCACACCATGCATAGATTTTTTCTGGTCAATTTGTGTATTTTACTTTTACCGCTTTCCGATAAAACTGGTGTTTATTGTAGGACTTTTATTGGGGACACGTGACGAGTTTGCTAATATTGCGTTTTTATTATAATTCGTAAAAGGTTAGTGCCGGTAAAATTTCATATTTGCAGGACAATCAACGGTTTACGGTGACCGTTTTTATGAAAAAGCTGTCATTTGAAACTTTCAGTAAAGTGTGATTAAATATTTGATTTACAAATCACGTTATGGATATTTTTTTATAGTTTCAACCATTCATTTTTCACAGTTTCAGTGGATTGTTCATGAGGCATGGTCTGATCGTCCGTGCGTTGTGAGGCTCTTATTAATTGCAGTTTAACAACTATAACACATGAGATTCAATGATGACATCACTTAGTGATGACTGATGATGCTGAGCATGTAAATGATGTATTCTAGACGGTGATATACTGACAAAATAGTTCTCAAAACTTTCAATCCTTTTGAGTATAGGCCGTCATGACTAGCAAAACCAAAGATTTTGACAGTTCGCGAATATGACAAACAAGATAACTTAACTAGAGTTGTAAATGTAATGCCAATACACTTAAAACTTAATTAAGCCTACGGGTAACTGACCAGATATTACTGAAGACCGAGTAGAATGTAAAAAGGCTCGTTTTAATAATTTGACTCGATACCCGAACCGTCCTTCTTAAAATTATTTTTTTCCCTTAAAATAAACTCGTCCATTTATATCACTTATAAAGCGTCTTGGATATAATTTAAGCAAGCTTGATTAAGTTCCGTTCTAGAACTCGCTAGGTATCCCTATAACTCATCTCCATGCTCCATTTATGGAGCATATTTCTCTGGAGGGACGACCGGATTTCAGCGTAACACGAAACAAGATTATTCACCTGCAATAAATCACTTTACTATAAGGTGAAAGTGACAGTAGGTTAATATGTATGCAAGCCCTTTATTGTACCTACACAAGTGAAAACAATGTACATGTCATACAAAATTAGGGTACAAAGGCGAAGATCCCTATCAAGGTACTCTTCCAGCTAACATTTGAGCAATTGAGTGGAATGTGAGAAAATGAAAACGTACCATGCATTCACGCCTGTGTTCGAAAGGTACATTCGTAGGCTAGGTACAAGAAATTTAATTATCAGTGCCACATAACACCCGGAACATGCGCCACGCGTTCGCTCCGTCTTAGCGTGTTATTGTGGCTACTCATAAGTTTTGTATACCTATTAATATGTATGTTAGTCTAGAAGGTATTTGTAAATATAGGCCTCGTTGCCTGAGACAAATAAATAAGTAGGTTTAAATAACAAGAAAATTTTCCTGAGATGGGTTGCTAACCAATCGCTTACAACACACTCAAACCTTATCCCTGTCGAATTTTAGTTTGTTACTCATATTAAAACGAAATCCTACTAATATTATAAATGCGAAAGTTTAGATGTTTGGATGTTTGTTACTCAATCACGCTTAAACGGCTCAACCGATTTGAATGAAATTTTGCACGAAGATAGTTTATAGCCTGGATTAGAATATAGGATAGTTTTTATCCCGGGTTCATGCGGACGAAGTCGCGGGCGAAAGCTAGTGTTGGAATATTTTGTTATCCTCCAAGCGTTTTCCAATATTCGGCGTAGGCACTAGCTTTACTAAAGCGACTGCTATATGACTAGTATAGTATTAGTAAACTAAGCACTATATATATACTAAACGTATATGTGTCACTTTGATTTTCGTGGGCCTTGGTCAAAGTGCTAGGATCGGTAGCTATTGAGGTCATCTATAAAAAGGGATGTTACACAAATAACATAACTGTCAGTGGTTCAAATCCCAGCTCATTCCAATGATTTTTCGGACCTTATGTACGGAATATTTACCGTTCTCTTTTCGGTGAAGGAAAACATCGTGGGGAAATAGGCCTAATCCCAATAAGGTCTATTTTACAAGCTTTTATTTACATTCACCTGTCCCGTTGGTTGTCTGTAATCAAATCTTGCAAGTTAAATTTGTTCCACTTTCCGGTTTTCGATTGAGTTGAAATTTTGCACGAATATACAAATCGCGTGACGATGCTATATTATGATGACGTGGAGCTGATCTGATGATCGAGCTGGAAGGTGGCCGTAAGAACTCCGTAATAAAACCACATTACCCCATCGAGTTTGGGCTCATTAGAATCGTCTCAATGAGTAGTTAATGACGGTATACAGAAAAGTACAGTCGGCAATAAAAGCTTGTACCAAAAATGAATTTTTTGACAGAAACTCTTTCCCTCTGGGTTGGAAGGTCAGACGGCAGTCGCTTTTGTAAAACTAGTGCCTATGCCAAATCTTGGAACTAGGTGTCAAAGCGGTAAGACAAGGAGTAACGCTAGGAGGATGGTGATGAGTTATTTGTATGATTACGTTCGTCTGTGAAGCCGCTAAAATTGTGCAGTAGACATTGTTTAATTAGAATCCCGTTTGCCCAAAATTACCGCTTTATATTTAAGAGATGAAATTACTCAGCTTTACTGAACTTATATAGTACAATAATCATTACATTCTCGTATGGTAATAAAACAGTTTTGTACAGTTTACAAAAACAGCATAAGTTGCACAATTTGTCTGCTTTGCCCAAAGGTTGACTGGTAGAGAATGCTTACGGCATTAAGTCCGCCTTTTGTACGATAAGTTGTTCTTTTGTGCAATAAAGATTAAATAAATAAATAAATAAGTGACGAAGTTATTTTCCAAAGTATTGACGAGGTAATCGATTATTTTTAATCCAAGACACAAATGTAACTCTATGGGCATACGCCTGCACAGGAAAAGGTATTGTTTAAAGACAACCCCCTTATTCGTAAAATTTAAAATGTGTTTTGTCCCTTTCTTACGAACACAAATGTCAAAGTGACAGATAAGGACAAACGAATTTTAACGCCATTTTAGTTAAAACAGGCTTGAAGTACGTTTATGAATACGGCCGATAATATTTTAGGAGAATTAAGTTTTTTCGCTTCCTGTAAAATCGACACCAATGCTGTTATGTTGTTTTTGTAAACATACCTTCAATTGTTTTCATTCGATCCACCTGAAGCCGGGCACCCTCTACCTCGTTATAAATTATTTATACCTACTGTGTCGCACTCCGCTGTATTTCTTAGTAGATCTGCCATCTGTTCATGTCTATGCGCACTTTGTAATTTAATTATCACTTTTTACAACAAAATTCCTTTGAAGCAACAAAAATCCTGTTAGCTTCGGTCTTCATTCATTAAATTATCTCCAAAGCTTGACGTTTAATCATTTCGCAGTCGAGTTGGCACGAGTTAGAAAATTTAATCAGATTACTTGTAGATAAAAACAAGTAACATTCAAAGAGATTTATTATTGTTTTAAGAGTTAAATTCAAATAAAAGTTGAAATCCAACTACTTTTAAAATTGAAATGCCTTACAAATTTCTAATTAAAGGGAAAACATTAAAAATATTGCTTTCGAACGTCGTTAGTTCGAATCCGGCTCGAAGTTACGTACTTACATATATATAGATATTCTCTTAATTTGAAATGTCTAAGTTTCGTTAGCAGTCGTTACTGCTTGATACAAAATTGAAAAAGCTTAGGTATCATTCCGACAAACAAGACGAGCCGAGAAATGACAACTCACCTCATGTTAAGCCTTTTAGACTAAAGCCTTAACGGCCGTATTCATAAACGTCCTACTAGCCTGTTTTAACTAAAATGGCGTTAACATTCGTTTGTCCTTATCTGTCACTTTGACATTTGTGTTCGTAAGAAAGGGACAAAGCACATCTTATTTACCAGAGGCATTTTAAGTTTTATTAAGGGAAAGGGGGGTTATTCAGGATATTCTAAAAAAACATCCTAAATAAGGAACTGGTGATTACGTCTTCTTTTCGTATACCTTTATCAATATTAATTCTATAAAAAAAACGTGTGACCTTCACTGAATGCTTTCTTCCACCGAATTTTCATTTCATCGTTTTTTTCTCAGAAACCGTTAATATTTTCAATACAGCTTAAATTACATTATGTAGAACCTATTATGTTACGTTAGATGTATTTTGTTTTATAACAAGCCTAAAAATATTTATGTTCCTAAAAAAAAGTTTTCGATGAATGAGAATTCTGGCAAGCTGGAGCTCCAGCTATTGATATGTTTTACTCAACCACCTTAAATAGTTTGGTTTGGGGGCCTTGTTTTACGGACAAACGTTTCATTTAATATGTTTCGCAGAATTTTCATTTAATCCAGATTTTTTGTAAAGCTGTCTGAAAAACTATTCGATTTAAGAGACTTTATAAAACAGCATTGTAAAAGAAAGTTTTTCATAGAACACCAAGGTTTTAAATACACTTAATGAACGTTTCGAGTTTCTTACAAGCTGGCGCGTTTTAGTAAAATGATATCTTCTTTAAAAGTGGTCCATTATTTCATCACAGTTTGTTAAACTGTCTCAGCGAAGTTTTGTGAAATAACAAAAACATAAAACAAAAGATATGACGTACACTAATGATAATGATTGCATAAAAAATGTAATAGTTCTGCAATACTATTCAGCACACAGAAAATTTGCTATAATTTCATGCAATGCTATTGTTATACAAACGTAAATATTTGATTTGTTACTATTTACCTAGGAGAATAAATTATTTATGGTAATAAACAAACTTAGAATAGATTTGAAATGAAATGAAATGAAATGAATTTATTTCCAGCCAAAATAACACCACATCATAATTTCGTTCTTAATTAGAAAACACAATATATAAAAAGAAACTTAATAAATACCAGCTTAAACTAAAAATAACGTGTACGTAAAGAAGTCTGGTGGTGCTGCTATAGTGGCCGCAAGTGGACACCACTCAGCATATGCTCTGACATTAAACAATGCCACAGCGCTGGTCTTCCGTGGAGCCCAGGGCTGTAAGGTAGTTCTGAACAGCAAAAAGTGGAAAACGTGGTACTAAAACCTACATTTAGGGATTAAAATGATGAATCAACGTTTACATATCCAGTATATACCTACATTAATTTTATTACAGATTTGATCATTTAATGTGAAATACGAAACCGGACCTAATAACCTGCCTATTGAACTGCCGATTTATTAGAGGGTTTGCGCCGCAAAAAAATAACCCGTTGATTAATCTGCCTAACTAAGTCATCCCAACCCTTTGGCGTGGGAACGCAAAAACTTGCTTTCTGCACACGAGATTCATTCAAGAGTTTCCTGCACGCGATGAACCCGCAAAAGCGCACTACCAGCCACCACTATTTATTTAAAAAGCCTTATGAACCTATGAAGTTTAATCAAACTTATGCACTTTTAAAATGACTGGGCCATGTGGACATTTATCGTTGCTCCGCTTAGCGCTGAATTTAAAAAGGACGATAGAGAGAAGCATTTTGTTGACGCATTTGAATTTTGAAAATGGTCGTATAATAAACATGTGGACGACAGTCTTTTGTTGTGCCCAAACTCCTTTAATCGGGCTTCCTGTGAGCTTTATGCTTTGCAAATAAGTTTTTTGGTTTTTTTTATTGTATGTTGATGTTTTATTATGACTAACTGGAAACTGATGGTACGTTTACCTCTATTTATCTATCTGCTTCGAGAATGGCAGGTCTTTAGTTTGTGGTGTTGTTGATTCACTAGGTTCGGTTTTATTTTGTTCTTTTTGGCAACTATTATTTTTAATAATTTATGTATAAATACTACAAACTTGGTCTTAAATACTCTATTGCATGAATGACACACGGTACACGGGTTTAGGCCTCCCTTTCCGTAGTAGGCCTTGTACGTCTAAGGTTATTAGGCAGTTGTTGTTGTCTAGTACAATAGTATTGTTTACTTTATATATATTTTGACCCAAGGTGATTTGAACACAAGGTGTGTGTGTTGTGTCGGAGAAAGTAATGCGAAGTGTACAAGAAAAAGAAGACACCTTTGTATAGGAGAGTCAGATTTTTGACATAATTTCTCAACTGTAAAAAATAGGTGTACTATCACCGCAACAGCAGGGGTTTCAAAGTATAAGACAATCACCTACAATTAACGTTTGTTGTATTGTAAGTAATTTCGGCCATGTAATCGTTATTAGCCACATTGAGATTTCTCGGCTAAAAGTTGGTAAGGATAGCCTCCAGGGACGTAATAAAGCTAATTTTAGAGTATCCACTACTCTGAAATACAGTAACTTTATAGAAATTTCCGGGTTGATACGCCTATTATCCGCTAACTAGTTGAAATTATAGGCAACACTGAAAGTAGTTTATTATACGGGGTTGGGTTTGCATAATTTATGTGTGTACACGGTTAAACGCACTGAGATAAAGTGTTAATATATGTTAGTGTTCTAGTAACACTATTAAGCTAGTTGCAGATTTATTCTTGGTAGTATGAATTTAATGAATCTACAGTTGGAAATGACAACCGAGTCTGTAGGAAAGGGCGAGCAAAATCCAGCCAAGGTTTAGTAGGAGAGCCGATTTTTTATCGTTGTTGATTATAATTTTTCGTTAGAATTTGATAAAGTTTGGTAGGTTGGATGAGCTCGTGATTAATGCAAATATAATGCAAATATATGTCCCAAACTTTGTACTAAATATCTCATACGTTTTGTTACTTCATGAAACTAAATTGTAGGACACTGTAGGAAATTGTGCGTACATTGACGACCCAATAGCCATTTAGGTAAAATCAACCAAATTAGTGAGCCAGCCTTTCGTAGAAACATAATCATCGAGTTCTTTACAATAGGGATCAGCTCGTAGCCAGATTAAAAGGACTTTCCTAATAGCTCCCGCAACTATATAGACACGAAACGCAGACAGGATACATGACAAGCCTTAGACAATGCCCCGTTGATTGGTTTAGTTACACAGAGAGACTTCCGATCCCTGTCCGGACGACACCGAACGTGACCGTACTATAAGATTAATTTCGATACTTTTTGTAGCTTCTTAAGTCCACAACAGCTTAGGAATCTTCATAGCTTAGACTCTCTGAAGTCCTTTCGTTTTTAGATGTGTTGTAGCAAATACTTCTATCGAATGTCTCAAAAGTTTGTTAGTATTTGTAGTTTCTATGTCTAAAAGCCTTTTTATTATTTCCTATAGTTTTACAATCGTTTAATTTTGTTTTTAGCTTGACGACTATAATGTCTTGAAAACTTTCTGATTATTTCTGAAATGCTAAGTGATCTATCTTATTGCAAAAACCACTTCGGAGACATTATGGATTAGTAACTGATGCCGGGTTTAATTTGGTATTTAGTTAGTTCATATTTCGTGACGTCTAATAAATACTGAGAAACAGCTTTCAAAAACTATAGTTTATTTATAAACTACTAAGTTAAGCAGCCTTCATCAATCATATTTGAACACAAACAAAATAATCTCAAATTTCACTCAGACGTTATCGGCCCCGAATCTTTCCTCGTATTAAGAAATGGCATTAAAAGTCATTATAAAGCACGTACAATAAGTCTATCACCGATTTTATCTGACCACGCCATGAGAGATCTTTCGAGGAATACATCTGGAGCTACTTTAAAAGGGGCTAAGTCTCCATAAATTCTATGGTCATTCTATCTTTTTTAGGAACCACGGAAATTTTAATTGGTACACACTTAACCGAGTGTTACGACTTAATCGTTGTGGAATTGGCGTTTAATGAGCGTAAAGATTGTAAACGTTTTAACATTATGTATCAAATATTGGGATTGGAGGAATTGGGTCACAAAAAGTTGAAGTTAAATTGGATCTTTGTGTTAATTGATAAAATACCTGGTCTGCCCTTAACAAAGTAGAGCTCATTACAGGTTTTGTGTCTCATTTGAAAGGTCTAATTTATTTGTTAAACTCCCTGTAGATTTTCATTTAAATTCTTATTTGTATGTGGACATAGGTAGACTAGAGAGAGAACATTATGAATTTATGATTTACTGATTTACGCTTGAATTAACAGAATCTGTATTGCTGCGTGTTAAAATTAAACCATCCGTTAAGAAGTGGTCCGGAAAAAAAGTAGCAGAACATATTATTAAAAATATGAAAGACTAGCATAGTTTTGTTATTTTTTATTTTTTATGTAACTAAAATTTATTGATTAATAATATCTACACCATCTGTCATGGTTCATATGTGTCATGATACGAGTATTAGCAGCAAATATCTATACGTATATTTTAGAAGAAAAACGTAATTAACTACAGACTTTTTCCCCA
Source organism: Epinotia bilunana (assembly GCA_947049275.1). Lineage (NCBI taxonomy): Eukaryota > Metazoa > Arthropoda > Insecta > Lepidoptera > Tortricidae > Epinotia > Epinotia bilunana. Next base: position 19,484,256 of record OX346263.1, on the reverse strand, counting down.
ATTCAGTAATGGACAATAATGGTTTTAGTCAAGGAAATAAATAAAAACCCGTTAACAAATGTTGTACAAGAATGTTAAAGGCAATAACTATTTAATCGTCCGCCCGTTTAAGCTATGACAGTATTCAAAACAACTAAAAAAACTCGTAAAGAAGGGACCGCCGAAGACTAAGCATAAATCTAAATGTTCTTAATGAATGACGTTGGATATTTGATACGAGCGATGCCGTCATTTATTTGAAATCTAATCGAATAATTGATTATAAGAGTGAAACAATAAAGTGATTAGTTGAACAAAAAGTAAGACAATGAGTTATTATTCATTGGATAGGTTACTATTGTTAGGTTAGATATGAGGATCTGACAGTGCGGGTCGTCGACCGTATTGGTTCTATCATTTGTTTATGCGATCGTAGCTATATCAATCATCTAACGATGAAAGATATTTGAGCAGATATCTTACGATTGCTTCCTGAGTTTCAAGTCCAATTTGTCATTCGCTAGGTTGATGATCTTGTTGATTATCGTCGTCGTTAAGGAGAACAAAGCACTGAATTTAAACTGCCATGCTCAGCGAGAAAGCCGTAACTCCACAACAGAAAGTATCAATAGCATCATATTATCGCACGGTTTTTGACTAAACGCACCGGTTGCGGTTGCGGGTCGGGCGCGGGCCCGCGCAAGTTGTAAAACATTGAAACTACACTTCAATTCAAACACACATCGAACGCGGTCCGAACGACAAATTACAACTCGGGCAGCGCGGCCACGGGTCGTGCGCGGCGCGGATTGGGCGCGGCGCGGGTCTGGCGCGGCGCGGGTGGGAAGCGAAGCGGTTCAAGCGCGGTGCTTGATAGTTCCGTAAGTAAAATGATTGCACCTTCGATAACTTCCAAGAGCGCGATTTATTGTTGACATTTATAATTTAATGAGTATTACAATTACCAGTAGTCAAAAAGATTGTGAATTTTGACGTTGATTTAGGTATTACACAGCGTTTTCTCCCCTTGCAGATCCAAGGAAAGTTTATACACGTCATATTTTTCTTCAGTTGAGTATCGCATTTAACTATTATAATCTTCCCTTTAGTTTTCTAAAACTATCATCAAATGATAATATAAAACAAATAAAAAATGTACACCTATTTCCTCTAAAATGTTTGGTCGGTGGCGTATGGGTGTCCATTTACGCTGGGTATATATTCAAACAGTATTTGTATTCTCTTTGCCGTCCCTTTGGGACCAACGCGTGTCCAGCGCGGTTGCTACCGCGGCGGGCCTGCGTTACTTACTACACGCCACCCGCCTCATCATCCTCCTAGCGTTATTCCTGGTTGTGCCCCTAAAGGAGCCTGGGGTCCGCTTTGATACCTAATCCCAAGATTTGGCATAGGCACTAGTTTTACGAAAGCGACTGCCATCTGACCTTCCAACCCAAAGGGAAAACTAGACCTTATTGGGATTAGACCGGTTTCCTCACGATGTTTTCCTTCACTGAAAAGCTAACGGTAAATATTCCGTACATAAGTTCCGAAAAAGTCATTGGTACGAGCCGGGATTCGAACCCACGACCGCCGCTTGAAAGTCGCATGCCTGAACCACTAGGCTACCGTAGCGCCACCCGCCTGCGGTGTGAATAATATACCTCTTTAACCGCGCCCGACCCGCGTTCGATGGAACATCACTGGTTCCTGTCGAGCTGTTGCTAACAGATGTCGCGATATATAATTCGATGGTTGCTCATCGTTTTACGTAAAACCGTGACGAGTACCAACATGTGTTTCAAACTGCGGAAGCCGAAGAGCTTGCTACGTATGAATCGCAATCAATCTGCACTAAATAGTGTTTCTTTTTAAAATGTAGTCCGAAAATATGCATAAGTGCCATTTCTTGAATTTACGCAGACTAACGTAGCTTAATGTCACTTCGGAGTCTGTCATTGTCAAACATTTGGCATAAATCAAACTAGAGGGCGCAAAGCTAAATCTTTAGTAGCGCCTCTATTAGGAAATAGTGAAACTAAATGTACTTGTGTCAGGCACTCTAGTATGCTGAATGATTTCAACTGACTTTTTCACTCGTCACTTAATGTCATACGTTAGCGCAGTTTGAGTCTCTTTTGCTTAAATCTGTCTGTAACGCCATAATTTCACCGAGTTCAAATCCCGACGAACGTACTTCTTTTTCGTTTTTTTTTTGGATTTCTAAACCAATATGACCGTCTCAAGGTACTTAGATTTACTTGTAATAAGCAAAAAACATTTAACATGTTTAACATTTCTCGATAAGCATGTTTGTATCTAGATTTTCCAACAAAAAAACCCCTATATTTTTGGCCCCTATATCCATACTAATCCATACTAAAATTATAAATGGGAAAGTGTATGTGTGTGTTTATTTGTCCGACGGAAACCAAACGGAGCGACGAATTGACGTGATTTTTTAAGTGGAGATAGTTGAAGGGATGGAGAGTGATATAGGCTACGTTTTGTCTCTTTCTAACCCCCCACACGTCCCTAAAATGGGGGGTGAAAGTTTGTATGGAGCTAAACGAGTTCCACGCGGACGGAGTCGCGGGCAGAAGCTTGTATATACTATTTTGGAAAGGTATATCATCTAAGTACAAAGATGATAGGCCTTTCATTTAATTGGAAAATCAAGAGTATCCGTAGGTTTACAGTTGACAAATGTATCTATTCTATACCCTATTCCACATGAGATTAGACAAATCGTGCGTAAATCTTCATGTAATTTGAATGAAAAACATTTTGACAAACAAAAACATAAACATTGTTTTATTTGAAACACATTAAATAATCGAAATAACACTAATAAGTACAATATTTTTAAAGGAAGATAGAAGAAGTATTTTTCCATAAAAAATCTAATGTTAAACTACGGAATAAGGTACCTATACTTAGTATATTAGTACTTTGATTTGTTATATAACCATATTGACTTGCGGGAGTACATAATTACAAAAAGGCTACGCATTATTCACAAAATGTTTTGTATTCGCCCGTGACTCGCGTCGAAAGTAATTTGACCTCAAAGTTGATGAAAACTGTTAGTGGCCAGTCTCTCGAGTCCCGACTTAGACCGCCTCAGAAAGAGAGAAATATATCATTTGACAATATGGTACTGTTTTCGATGAGCGTCAAAATTTAAAATTCGAATTCAACTTTTTCACGCGTGCTTGATGCTTTCACTCATTCATTACTAATTATTTTTTATTAAGGCGAGAATTTAATTAAGGCGAGGAGCGAACTAGACCCCATTTTTTGTTCTTAAGAACAAAAAAATTCACTATCGAAATAATACCTGTTTGGAACCGGCATTCAAAGGTTAATCACTTGTCATTAAACGAGCTTCTGTCAAAAATTTCATTTTTGGTACAAGCTTTTATTGCCGACTGTACTTTTTTGTATACCATCATCAACTTCTCATTGAGACGATTCTAAAGAGCCCAAACTCAACGGGGTTACGTCGGTTAAGTACTGAATTCACCTTCTGTCTCCACCATCAGATCAGCTCGATGGTACCATAATATTGAATTGTCATCTAAACTATACTTATACCCAAAATTTCAGCTCAATCGGTCACCGGGAAGTGGGTCAAATTTAACTTGCAAGATTTGATTACAGACAGACAAATAGACAACGGGACAGGTGAAAGTAAATAAAAGCTTGTAAAAATACCGGTAACCGATATTTATACCTGGTCACGGGGAACCGTTGTGTTGTCGCGGCGCGGCTAAACTTTACAATATGTATAACAGTACCGTACCCAATGAATGGAATACCGGTTTCGTACCTGCCTAGCCACCGGCCGTAACTGACTTCAGTCCCTGCACCGAAGAATGCCTAAGAGTATATAATTCTACCCTCACAACATTTTAGAGAAGACAATTTGTGACTGCAGTTCATTTACATGCCCGGTAATCTAATCTCCGGCAGTTGAACAATCGATTCCTAAATAGGCTGCAATTTTACTGTCAATAGATGTGTAGCCGACTAAAGCGAATATTTAGATTTAACAGGTTCACCCTAAATGCATAATTGTCCGTTACATTTAATGCTACATTAAGTAACATTCACTCAATCGAAACCAAAAACCACCCTTGATGTGTTTGAGGATTCGCCGTGTTGACAGCTTTAGGAACAAATTCCCTCCCTCCTCCTGTTTTTCTTCCACATACAATATTTCAAGTTCTTCTAGTTCGTCGTATTAAAATGTGTGAATGAGTTGACGACCGGTTAGCCTGGGTAGTGTAAGGTCCTGGGTTCGAATCCCAGTAAGGGCAAATATTTGTGTTGAGCATGAATATTTGTTTCTGAATCATGGATGTTTTCTATGTATTTAGGTATTTGTATCTATTTATACATATATATCGACATCTAGTACCCATAACACAAGCCTTACTGAGCTTACGATGGGACTTGGTCGACTTGTGTAAGATTGTCCCCTAATATTTATATATTTATATATATATAAAATAAGACTGAACTACGTTTTTATGGAGAGTCCTGGCTTTCCCTTAAAACTTAAATTCAATTGAGATTTGTGTTATACACGCTGATTATTCCAACTGGGTCAGCTTTCAAAAGTTGTATGATAGGCATTAATGGCTATTGAAAAATGGAATTGAAATGCATTGAGCACTCAAACGACAGATCGTTGCGACGACCGAATCGGCCCGATGGGCTCCGCCTTTGCGCGCATGACGATGGAAGCCAACGGATTTGCACCACGTAGAGCAATCAAAGGAAATATCTATGCGGCCAGTAAAAAATAATTGAGGAACATTTTTTTATACTGCGACTCTGACCTACAAGAGTATGCAGTTTACTGACGCTGGCGTTTCTAAAAAACCGGCCAAGTGCGAGTTGGACTCGCGCACGAAGGGGTCCGTACCTTTATCTATAAAAACGGCAAAAAAACACGTTTATTGTATGGGAGATCTCTTAAATACTTGTTTTTTTTTGTTATTATAGCGGCAACAGAAATACATCATCTGTGAAAATTTCAACCGTCTAAATATCACGGTTCGTGAGATACAGCCTGGTGACAGACGGACGGACGGACAGCAGAGCCTTAGTATTAAGGTTCCGTTTTACCCTTTGGGTACGGAACCCTAAAAATCATAAACCCGATTAGCTCAGAGTTTTTAGTTTTTGCGTCGTGACGGAATAAAACATTCTATGGCATTATTATAGAAGGAGACGACCCCTATGAGAATCTATTAATTGGGCTACACGAGAAAACCGTTGTTTATTCTGCAGCCGAACGTACTTATTTTACTGCCTCTCGGACTGAAACTACGCGTCATTGCTTTAACTAAAATTGAGTTTGTAAAGTACGCACTTCTATCATAAGCCAAACAAAAGACAATTCTCCATACAAGTGTCAAAGGGACATACGACTTTTTAGTGTAGTAACAACACTCGGCAGCTGCTACACGTGTATGTGGGCGTAATAAACGTGTATTTATGCGTATAAAGACGTGTCTTCATTTGAGCATTTTGAACATTTCCGGACGAGCTATGACAATAATGCTCATAATTATTTACGTGTGATTTGAGGTGGAAAATGTTTCGCGTGTATACGAAAATGTAATTTGTTTTAAATAAACAACTCAACTTTAGAAAGGAAAGGCAAGCTAAGAGGGGTAGATTGTGATTGTGAACTTAGATATAATGTTATCACTCATATTTGGAGCTCAACTTACAGAAGACCGCAGCCGTAATATTGACTCCACTCCTTGCGTTCGTGTTCCTAGTAGGTCACCAGCCCCCCTATATGTAACTTGTTTTAAGCTCACCTCAACGCTCACCCACAAATATATCTTGACACCGCGGTGCCTAGTAACTAGGCGTAGGTAGAGGTCTAGTTTCGTGACGGGTGACCGGCGGGGTGAGCCGCATTAGCACGTAGCGAATAACAGTCCAGAACTCCCAAAGATGAACTTTGAAGATGCACGCGAGAGACCCGCATTTGTTTCGTGTCAACAAGTTATATGTATGTATGTATGTATATTATATTTTTATATTTATGTAAGTAAATGTATTTATTTATTATATTAGGATATGTATTTTCATTAGCTTAGGTAGCTATGAAAAATCCTTTTCATTTGTGTTTTTGTTGGTCAACTGCCTGCACCTATAAGCTTTTCTGTTTTGCCCTGTGGTTGACTGGTAGAGAATGCCTTAAGTCAATGCATTAAGTCCGCCATTTGTACTTCTTATTTGTGCATTAAAGTTTAAATAAATAAATAAATAAACAAGGGAACGAAAAAATCATAGAAGTCCAAGTAGCGCTGCAAAATGGCCCTACAGAATGGGTGCCATTGCCATTATGCGGGGTTGGGGGCGGGGTGTCAAAACGATGCCAGGCAGCCGTTTAGTTTGAACAAGCGGAAACCGGGTTATACTTAGGCACGCGTTTGGGTAGAAATGTGTAAGGAACTCGCATTCTATGGTTTGTTCGTTCGCTGGTGTCAATCCAATTAATTCTCCATTCGATAAATATAAATATTTATATTATATTAGGGGACAATCTTACACAAATCCACCTAGTCCAAAACTAAGCAAAGCTTGTACTATGGGTACTAGACGACAATAAACATACTTATATCATCATCCTCCTAGCGTTGTTCCCGGTTGTGCCCCTAAAGAAGCCCGTGGTCCGCTTTGACACCTAATCCCAAGATTTGGCATAGACACTAGTTTTACGAAAGCGACTGCCATCTAACCTTCCAACCCAGAGGGAAAACTAGACCTTATTGGAATTAGAACGGTTTCCTCACGATGTTTTCCTTCACCGAAAAGCTAACGGTAAATATTCCGTACATAAGTTCCGAGAAACTCATTGGTACGAGCCGGGATTCGAACCCACGACCGCCGCTTGACAGCCGCATGCCTGAACCACTAGGCTGCCGTAGCTCTAATAAACATACTTATATAGATAAATAAATACTTAAATACATAGAAAACATCCATGACTCAGGAACAAATATTCGTGCTCATCATACAAATAAATGCCCTTACCGGGATTGGAACCCGAGACCTCTTGCTTCGTAGGCAGGGTCACTACCAACTAGGCTAAAGCGGTCGTCAAAAAGCTTATTGTGATTCGTTTCGAGCAGCGTCCACCTTAGGCAAGTGTCTGTCTGCTTATCCTAAGGCGGACACCATAGCCTGAAGCTAGAATTTCGCTACCGCCAAATGCGGAAGCGGAAGAAAATAAACTCCGTTTAGATTTCATTTTCTAAGCTAAGAAAAATAAGGGCCAAAATTGGTAAAAAAATCAAAGTTCAAGTCTTGATCACTCATAAAAAATTGGTTCATAAAGCCCCATGAAGTATATATAAGCCGTGCAATGGAAAATTTGCAAATTACATCATCTGTTTCACAAGCTACAAGACTACATTTGCATCATATGTTTGTCTGCTTTGCTCACAATGGGACATACCTTTACCAAAATATCCTTAGCGAAGCAAACGGAAAAATATATCAGTATTTAGTCCCACACTTAATAAGTTGTTCGACACTAAGCGGCTTACAGTTCGCTTAGCTCGAGCCATAAATTGTGGAATCTTTATAATTTTTACACGGCCGCCTCCTTATTTCCTACACAGAAAGGCCTATTTCTCTCTAAATCTCACGACGCTTGTCATTTTTCGAAATTTAAAGTCATAAATTGAATATCGTTAAACATACGAAGGTTATTCCGAAAGATAAAGTCGTTAAAGATGCCTCTTAGGGAGTTCAAATGGGTATTTAGAGGATAGTTATGTCGTGTGGTTTAATAGCACTCACTAATACGTTCGGACGGTGTAGTTGTTTTATACTTGGGAATAAGTTGAGAACATGCAGAAATGCATGAATTAAACATTGGTTAACCGTGAGTCGGCCTGGCAGACGAAGCCGAACCCCTTCGACCACCACCACAATAGTAAAATATAAACAACCACAAGCTGACAAACAGACAGACAAAAAGTTATAAATTTTGCGTAGGAACCAATAGATCGACATAACATGGTTTCTTTTACCAGAATGCTGCGGATTCCTCTTCAACGTTTATTTTTACTATTATATAATCGGTTTATTGTGACTAGCGGCCGCTATGTGTAAAAAATTAATTTCTGTAGTATTGCGGTTAAACAACTTGTGACAGACGGACGCACATACAGACACAGTAGCCAATAATTCTATTTCAGAGCAGGTTTAATATAATGAAACATCCAAAATATGAATAAAATTACGCTAATATTAAGGTTATAAAAGTAATCTTCTGAATATTTTCACCTCGGACAACGCCCGTGTTTTGAACCCTAAGACCCTAAGAAAGGCAGTCAGCAGAAAAATGAACACTAAAGCTTCGGGTCTAATAAAATTTATATGAGTACAAAGACACGTATGCGTGTTCACACCCTTATTCAAATATCTACTATAGCAAAAAACCTGCTTCTATAATTATAAGTGAAACAATTAGGTTTTAATTATAACAAAGAAACAGACTGTCTTTTATTATTTACATTTAACCATGACCTTAGTTTTTCAACACACGTGTATTTTCACAAAAAATAGAACTCATTGTGGTTATTTGAGGTTTGTTATTATAATTATACTTACACGTGCTTTCAAGACATCAAACAGTTTAGCTATGAGAGTATCCTTAGATAATCGTTAAAAAAACATACAGCCGAATTGAGAAACTCTCTTTTTTGAAGTCAGTTAGAAAGTAACCACATAGTGACACTAAATGAAATATAATACTCATACTCATCATCATACGTAAATAAAAAAAAAAAAAACTCTATTGACGTTACAACCCTATTTTCTAAGTATACGCGTAGTAAGGTAAATAACGGTTATAAAAATGACCCCAGACGTTACGAGTTAACTTATGATCAAATTTCCCGATTTTGACCCCAATTTATTCACCCTGTATAGGAAGCGTTAAGGTGCCTACTGTCCTTAGTGTCCTTTTCCACTGAAATGCCGAAGTATAAATACGAATCCAGCAGATTTACACAGAATTTGTTGACGCTCCGCTCACGTTTCAGGGATTTCAGGAACTGCTTTAAAAACGCTATTATTTAGGTCGATCGTTAAACTTTGAATGAGTGACATCTTTAAAGGGGCAAACATATCTTTACAGTTAAATAATCGATACGAAACCATTCCCAACCTTATCTGTTTTCGAAATAAGGTAGCGATTGAGCTGAATGTAGTATGCAGCGGTAAATGTAATTTGGTTTCAGTAAGTTGTTGAGATGACGGTCGTAGTGGACTTTTTAGGTCATCACTCGCGTTTGATACATTTTAGGATAGGGGAGGGTACAGTTTGTTTCTGTTGTTCTGGCTCCAGAAGACTTCTCTTATATGGGGTTTATAGTGACATATGGCTTTTCTGGCTTAGCATGATAAGTTTATGACGAAATAGTAACGTGTCTGGGAGCTTGTTTGGAAAGAGGCTGAGTAATGAGTTGACATATTGACGCAGTTGGTGTAGATAAAGTGAGAAAAGGTGCAACGTGACAATTTCTGTCACATTCACACAAAATTATGTAGCTTGGCATGTGTCCGGGAATATTTCACTACTAAGCTATTGGGTTTTTTTTTACTGTTAATCTGATCTTAGAATACAGTGTTTCACTACAGTAAGAATAATATTATTACATTACCAACAGACGAAACTAACAAACACTCGAATAGTATCAAGCTAAGACTAACTTTAGTTCTTTTAAAGCATTAAAACAAACCCAAAAAATACTGATTAATGACCATTCAAAACTGTAGCGTCACTAGTCTCAATTTTTATACAAACTTCTTAGATACTGACAGAGCGTTTTTGATGTTTAATAAAAAGATGCTGATTTAACTTTCAACTTGCTTATTAACAATGCAATTTTTTATCTGCTTTGCCTTAAGGTTGACTGGTAGAGAATGCTTTATAGCATTAAGTCCGCCTTTTGTACTATAAGATATTCTTTTGTGCAATAAAGTTTAAATAAATAAATAAATAAATGCCTTGTCTTTAGATATATGAGACCTGTATCTATGTAAAATGTAATATGGATCCATTTTCAAAGTTTAATAGCGTACGTCAAAAAGGAAAAAAAAAATTAGGCCATCCAGAACAGCTTTAATGTCGAAAAGTATATTTGGAATGGCACCCAGAATATTTAACAAATTACCATCGTCAATTTTAAAGTTAGATGACTTAATAGAGTTTAAGAAAACATTGTATACGTTTTTAGCATTCAAGGCTTATTACACAACTCAAGAATATTTAAATGTCATTTTTTCTTAGTACCTATGGATTGAACTTAGTATTGTAACAACTTGTGCATGCGATACACATGACCATGTTATATTTGCATGTATATTTTAACTAAGTTACCTACTTTGTACCATGTTTTGAGCAAATAAAGTTCTGATTCTGAAAAAAAAAACTAAACCAGCTGCATGGCTAGCACAAGACCGAAGAGATAAACTGCCAGTCTCTTTCTATGTGTTGCCATTAGAAAGAGACGTTCTTGTGCTAGGCGGGCAGGAGTTGTAAGCCACAATTTTATTAGCTACGATGCATATCTACCATCATTACCATCAAATGGGACATAGGCTAGTTTATTATTAAACGAGTCTTATGCTTAAACAACCATAAGCATCGGGTGACACCGACGTTGTTTCAAAAAATCTGCCCTCGCTACCTTTGGTTCGAAAAGATATAGAATAGAATTATAAAGTAGAGGATATTTAAAGTAAAACCAGACTTCTAAAGATATCATAACTTTCAATGCACGGACAATTTGAGAGTGACATTGACATGAAAAAACATTTGTTGTCTAGCAACCACTTGAAATTCCTTCAAGTAGGTTTCAACATTAATATTTGATATAGCTTAAAATAAAAGGTTTATTTATTGATATGGCGTGTAGGAGATTAAGCTATAAAGTCGGAGTCGTACGCGAGCGCGACCGGGCACCGCGGGATGCGCTGGACTTCATACGGTGCAAGCATGAGTCGCGAGCGAGTATGTGAGGCTGATCGGTCCTGTGGCATTAGGCATGATGCCTCATGTTCAAATTGATATCGTAAAAAAGTATAAATTATATAATATAATTAAAATCATTAAAAGTTCATATACCATGAAAGTGTAGAAAAAATATGCATTTTTTTTATTGTCCAAGAGCAAATTGAGTTACCAATAGAATCCTTACGCTTTTATAGAAACAAAATTGTACGACAACTATGTACTTAAACGCAGTACTTCCCTGATTTTCCATACAACGATACATGTACTTTGTACTAGTTAACAAATGTCGGTTGTGACGTCATACCTGTCTATCAGTATGAAGCGTTTTGCGCTGCTGCCAGCGAGGTCGATCTTTGTCTGAGATTTTTGGGTATTTATGTTCTTTAATTGTAGTTGCTCCCATACAAACATTTGTTCCTGACCAAAAACTGGTTCGAATGACATCATAAAAAATTGTAGTCATCATCCCAGTTCCACGTTTAGTGACTCCCGCTTTACCAGGTCATCAGTCCAAATTGTCGGTAAGGTCACCGTGGCACTCTTTGGGCGAGGCCTAAGTCCAGCAGTGGACGTCTTTTGGCTGATATGATGATGTGAGGCTGGGTTTTTTTATACAACGACCTTGTCAAACAAGCTTACGGTCTGCTTGGTGGTAAGCAGACACTGTAGACTATGAACGCTTCCGATTACAGAAGAATCACAAGCGCGTTGCCGACCCTTTATTGATTTGAGGATTCGTTGTGTTGTTAGCTAGAGACGAACGTGCCTCACTCTCAACACAACACATCCTCGGGAGTTCTGGCGATCTAGCTCACCACCAGAAACACCACATACCTGCAGAGCCACTATAGTGCATTCGTGTTAAGAAAATAGTGACTCATCGTTGACCGCCGACCTGGCCACGCCCCCTAGCCAAATAGAATGCTTGAAATTATAAAGTCCAGTTCACAGTGACCAGTTGAAGTCAGACCTTCGAACAAAACGGTTGTGTATCTAGCGTGTTACTCGAACAATTTGAAAAAGAATACCTCACCTATTCGAAAGAATAAAAGTGGATCAATAATCCACAGCGGAGAAAGACACATAATTTATAATGTTTACAAGTTCTTTAAACGCGACTGTGGAGTGCACAGTTATAAAAACTGCAAGTGCATGCGGTGTGTCCGAAAATACCGTTTACAAAATTATTAAAGAACAAAAGGATACAAACACACCATTGCAAACTCAATCCAATTGAATTAGTGTGGGCCCAAATAAAAAATTATGTTGGTGCCAATAACTCCACGTTCAAAATGTGTGACGTTAAAAAATTATTAGACGACGCAATAGCGTTAATAGACGCTAATCGTTGGAAGAACTGCTGCGACCACGTGATACGCGAAGAAAATACCATGTGGCATTTGGATGACGTCATGGAACACGCAGAACAAAATTCCTTCATAATAAATGTAACTGGAGAATCTAGCGATAGTGATTAGTGATTTACGTAATTTTAAGACAATTTGTTTCCATTAAACTTAATTAAATTTATTTTTAAAAATTCTTGAATTTTCACTCCACTGTGAATACACGCTTACCCGGCAGTTGCACTGATGAGTCACTATTTTCTTAACGCGAATGGACTATAGTGGCGTTGTTATCACGACACCTGTCATTTAGCTGTCATCCCCGTAGGATAAATAACCTTAAATCGTAAAAGAGATTATAATATGCACTGGTGGCTTACATAACAGTACTGAAACAATATGAAAAGTACTATAAGAACCCTATATGCATTTACTTGAACAAATCCGTTCGTTTGAAGCACTCGCTCCGCTCTCGCTTATCAATTTCATCTCTCGCCGAGGTGTAAGTATTACCTACACATTTTACAACTATTAGAGACGGCATGGGGGTTTATTACTCGCTCTAACCGGAACATGTCTATGAACGATCACGTTATTTCTTTTAGAACAGACAGCTATTGATTTTTATAGTTACTGTAGTGAAAAAATATATGAAAAATTACTCATACTTTTAGGGGTTGTCAATAAGGAACCCTTATAGTTTTGCCATGTTCGTCTGTCCCTGTGCAGCTTATCTCAGTGATCAGAAAGTTGTAATTCGTCATAGGTATATAAATTAATCACGCCGTCAAAACAGTACAATAAAATCTCTCTCCTTTTTTAGGGTACCCCCCTCCCACCGGATCGTGAAGTGGGGATGTAATTTGTACTGTGGGGTATCGATATTGGTATTTCTGTCTGTCCTTGTTAATTATTATTGTTACAAATTACTGTAACCAATTTATTGTATGTACCTGACGAGCTTTCTGCGAATTAATTTTATTTATATACAAAGAAAATTCGTAAAATATAATGTCAATTTTCAATTAGCAATAAATGAATCTGAATCTGAATCTGATAGATAACTTGTTCGAAAATATGATGGGTTTTTAAAACCATTTTTCAATTCGCAGATTCCTTTCCGTGATATTGGGCTTTAATACCCCTAATTTTTGTTAGTCAAGCGTCCCCCCTCTCCTTGGCCTTGGAAAGACCAACTTTGGTCCATATTCGGCCGCAACCGCACCATTAAGTTGGCGCGCGCGTGTCGATGTAACAAAGACAGCCAAATACGGAACATTGGATAAAGAAAAATTGAAAGCAATTTAGGTTACCTTTTTTAAAATCCGAAAGCAAGTGAGTGTCTAATGTAATCTCCGGAGTGCTTAACAGGCTGAGCTGATGCTGCTTTCCAAAAACTGAAGTTCCTCTTTCCAGTTAAGATCACCGTCTATGTACACCTAAAATGATGACCACGGCTGCTCAGTCAAGAGAGAAAAGGACGACGAAGGAGATATGAAAGAAGAAACCTTGACTTAATATATCAATCTCTGTATTACCCTTGGCACGACTGATAGAATTGAGTACTAGATTCATCGTTACCGGAAGCGAATCGACCGATGCACTGCCTGGACTTCATATCTGGAGGTAATCCGTTCAATTCTATCCGATGTGAGCTTTGCTGGCGAATAAATGAAGCAAATTGAATTTCATCTCCGACTGCAACTTACCTACGATGTGATTCTTTTCGATAGTTGGTTACTTATTTAAACTTTTTTTCAAAATTGTTCCAATTTGGAATAAAAACTTACTGAAATAATTTGATATAGAACATCCAAATTGTAAATAAATAATTGCCTGCTGATATATTGTAAAGAACGTGTCAGTTGTTTCAGATATGCAATCATACGGTTTATCTGTCAAAATGAATGCATGCTTATAATCGTTAATATCAGAGAATATTTTCTCTATAATATCTTTCTAAACAGTAACATTTATTTTGCGTAAACCGTTTACAGAAGAAGTCAAATAGCAAAGTATTTGACATTTTTAAATCAAGAATTATCTAGGAACGCACAGGATGTGCCTTTTCCGTCAAAACCTAAGATACTAATTGCGCGAACCGTAACTTAAAAGGCTCCTTACCGCATACGAAACCGTATTTAACAACTTTAAAAACTATGAGTATTCGCGAGTTTTTACCATAAAAAAGTTAAAGCAACCTTTTTGAAATACCAGTCCGCTCCGATGTCCGTCCTTTGGGAGACTCTTACTAAAACACGTAAAACAACTAGAGGCTACCATTTAGAAGAACAAGGTTACAACCGTGTAGAGAACGCCAGCTCTGCTAGAACCTTTCTATTTTTGATATTTTTAGCTATGAAGGCGTAATGGAAAACTTTATTACTGAAAGCAAAGACTACAATATACATACTGACTGGAAGTATCGTTGTAGGGTTCCTTTAGGTATATTAAGCAAACTAAGAATAGACTTAGCCGCTCTAGATAAATGACTTGGGATTAATATTTGAAGTAGGTTAGTGCGCGATTGCTTTCTAGATAAATGACTTGGGATTAATATTTGAAGAAGGTTAATGCGCGTTTGTTTTGTTTGCGTTGTTTAGACATGTTTTGTTCTTAGAATATTTTTGTAAGGAAAACCTTTTTTGGTAGGATAGCTTTAATCTATTTTGGCAAGTTTAGGTATAAGTGTGGGTGTTCAAGAAAGGTCATGAATAACTTTAAACCGAGCCCTTGAGAACCTTTTCGTTCCTCGAGAGAAGCATAACGCTGGCAGGTAAGTTCTTTATTTTTCCTCGGTGACTTTCTTTAAGGAAATGATAACAGCTGGAACAAAAACGGACCGCACTTTGTTAGCGGGACAAGTTTTTGTTATTTTGAATTTCGAATCAGTTTTTACTCTTGCGGGTAAAATTAACTTTCTTCGCTCGCTTTTGTATTTGTACCTGTATAATATGTTCTGTCTGTGCTTACCCTTGTTAAGTGTATATTATGGTATGGTCATATATACATACATACGGCCTACCTGGTTGTAAACAGGAACCATGTAGCTATTGCAGGTGACCACGAAGGAATCACAACCCCGTTGCTGACCCTTTATTTACTTTAGGAGTTGTGTCGACAGCTAGAGAAAAATGTAGGATAGGGATCTTATCCTCTACTGTCTCCCCCGCCTGTCGTAGAAGGCAACTAAAGGGGGCATCGGGGTCGCAGTGTTCCGGCAGGGGCCAGGGCACTCGCTTAAGAACCCCACGGAAGGCGACAACATCTCTTTACCCTATGACGAGCCAAATGTGGCGAGGCGCGAGGGGGGCTCCAGTGCGTTCAGCATGAGACGCTGGAGTCCCCTGCATGAGAGCGCAGATGCAGGACACCGTGGAGTTTTTAGTGGATATAAATAATAAAATAAATAAGGTCTCTTGCCCTAAACACACGGCGCCCTTGGGAATTCTGGCGACCTTGCTCACCACCAGCAATACATTTATTCATGTATTTATTTCATGTCGTATTTATTTTATACAGTTGTGTTGTAAAGAAATAGAGTAGTTACCACATATGGCACCCTGACATGGTATGGGCAAAAAACAAGTTTAAAACTATTTTTGTATACGCATGAAAGAGTGAATAATACTAGGAATTATTTCATAAAATAATTTCTAATACCTATGTATTATCTTGCATAAATAAACTCATTTTACACCTGTGCGTGGCACCATTTTGGTACCCCACCCGCCCTCAACCCCGCATAATGGCAATGGCA
Organism: Epinotia bilunana; assembly: GCA_947049275.1. Lineage (NCBI taxonomy): Eukaryota > Metazoa > Arthropoda > Insecta > Lepidoptera > Tortricidae > Epinotia > Epinotia bilunana. The sequence goes on along the minus strand of OX346263.1, from coordinate 19,468,109 downwards.
CCCATTCTGTGGGGAAATGTTGCGGCGCTACTTAGACTTCTATGTTTTTTTCGTTCGCTGGTAATAGGCAAATAATGCTTGCGGTATCTTGTATGAAGGGGGTGCTTCACCAGCCAGGCTGCTCCAAATATAAGAGAGGTACCCTACCTGTCTCTAATGATTGTTAATCATGTAAAGTACCTATTTAAAAATGTTATATCTCATTTTGGAAAATTAAAGTCAAGGTAAGTAGAAAGTTATGTTCGGCAAGGCGTATGTGACACCCCTGGAGTTGCAGGCGTCCATTGGCTACAGTCATCGCTTACGTACCATCAGATGGACCGTACGTTCGTTTGCCACCGACATGGTATTTAAAATAAAAAAAAGAAGGAACCGTTGGCGAAACCCAACGGTTGCAAATAGGTATCAAAGTAGGCTCAGGAAAATAATCATTTTACGGCTTCTGAACTTCATGATAAGTTTTAAATTAACATTTCAAATTATTATCCAATTACAATATAATTTAAGGTGACTTCTGAATGACACACTATCCTATCAAATACAATTATAATTACCAACCATACTAACTATGTCTTCAGGCAAATTGGAGGCCCAATTATTATTACCTAATCTCATTAGGTTCAAATATTATGCGTGTAACTAATACTAGATCAGTGTTCAAATAAATATGTCTTGAATAATTTCTATTAAACATGTTAATGAGTTTGATGTTTACTTTGTGAGATTGCTTTGACTTACATTGACTGATATTTGTTGCGGGAAGATCGAGTTTAATGCTATGACTAACTGTTTATTAAAGACTAGTTTGTGCCCGCGATTTCGTCCGCGTGGCACTCGTTTAATATCGTAGCTCCATAGAATCTTTCGCCCCCCATTTCGCCTCTTTAGGGGATGGTTCCCGGGATAAAAAGTTTTCTATATGTTAATCCAGACTATACACTACATCTATACTAAATTTCATCTTAATCCGTTTAGCCATTCTTGCGTGATTGAGTATCAAACATCTAAATTTTCGCTTTTATAATATTAGTAGGATAGTAGGATTTAAAATACACATGGCTTGGTCCTCATGGGAACATGCGTGTGAATGTATAAAATGTCATCTAGTATTACCCGGTTATAACCGTAAAAGTCCGCAGTAAGCTCGATTCTCCATACAAACGTAGGCATTTAAAACTACATGTTGGATTGTAACGAAACATTGCATATACAATGAGATGAGGTATATCTATGTCTGTTATTAGTTTATGTAGCTTCAGATACCATAGTAAAAAAAATACAGCGAATTTAAGTTTTTCATACAAAACTTGTTTTTGCTGTATTTCGTTTGTTTTGTACACTGGAACCATATAAACTAATCAAAGTTTCGCCACAATCCAACACGTAGTTTTAAAATGAGAGCGTAACTACGTTTGTATGGGAAGGTGAAATTCGGCCGAGCTTACTGAGGACTCTTAAGGAGCTCAGGGTCCACATTGGCAACATTTTCTATAGATTATTCTTCTTCTTCGTCGTCCGGAGCTTTGCCAGGGTCCGCTTTCCTGCTCGCATTCCTCCACTTTGCACGATGCTGGGTGTCATCATTGTGTGCCCGTTTTCTCTCATGTCGGCCTTCACGACATTCAGGCATCACTTCTTAGGTCTGCCGCGGGGTAGAGGGCCGTCGAGGACTAGAGCAAGGCATTTTATATTGATCATTACTAAAGAATCTTAAGCCATATTTCGACGGTACATTTGAGGCCTCCACACACCGTACGCGGGTCGTGCGCGGCGCGGGTCGGGCGGTATCTCTATCGCTTTCGCACAGTAGGGCGGCGTCTCTATCGCACAGTAGAGCGGGCCCGCCACGGGTCCGCCGCGATAGCAATGCGGGCCCGCGCCGCTGTGTGATAGAGATAGTGAGAGAGATATTAAATGCGTTGGTAGTGAGAGAGATACCTGCCGCCCGCGCCGCGCACGAGCCTAGCCGTGCCCGACCTGCGCCGCGCCCGACACGCGCCCGCCCCGCGCCGCGCATGACCCGCGTTCGGTGTGTGGAGGCCTTACTTTGGAAACACTCACGCTTTTACAACTTGAAACTTGGACAATTTTACGATTGAACATTTTAGAACTCTTAGACATTTATCTTTCTGGGCGTAAGTCGTACGAAGGATAAAAACTCCCAAGCAACCTTAGTTTTGAAGTAAAAACTTTAGCGGCGCAGTGCACTTTTTGTGATGGGGAAAAAAATTTAAACTCGCGACAGGTCAGACAGATTCGTCATATTGAAAATTCGTAAGACGGACACGTGACCTGATCGAAAAACTGTTACAATGTCATTGAAGCCAGTATTGATTATTTTATGTAATATAAATGTTTATGTTTGTGTGCGATAGCGCAATAAAGGAATATTTTATTTTACCACATAAATGATAGTGCTTTTAAACTGATAACCATTACAAAATACAAAATATCAAAAATGCACAACGTTAATATTCAAGTTTTCACTTCTGCCGGCACTCCCGGTGTACAACCGTTGTTTTTTGCTTTTGACTGACAACGAAGCGAACGTGCGAAATACATTGATATCACATTGGAATGCGAAATGCCGATTGTTTTTTTTTGTGGACATGGACTTCCTGAATGTTTCCACGTGTTTTTAATAAAGTAAAAAGATCATCACCAACCTCCCAGCGTTTTACCCGGTTGTAACCTAAAGGGGCCCAGGGTCCGCTTTGGCATGATGTGTGGCCTACGCCTAGGCAGTAGTTTTATGAAAGCCACTGCCATCTGACCTTCCTACCCAGAGAGAACTTTTTTTTTAATTGAAATATGTGTTCAGATGTACGTACCTTTCTATTTAAATTTATTTTTTGAAGCCTTGGGATGCTCATATATATTTATGAACCCGATTGTATAACCCAAGGTTCAAACCTACGTCCTCCAGATTGCAAGTCGCGTCCTTTACTTCTTGGCTACACTGGCTGCTTAATTAAGTGAAAAGATAATCAAGTAAATCGTTCTTCAACTGTCGCGATGCCCTTCCACTCCCCACTGATCCCAGCACGTCTATCATCAGACGGCCGCGACATACTCTCGATTTTTCTCGCACTATACCTCTTGTTCTAAGTGTTCTAATAAGAGAAGGACGGATAGTGCGAGAAATCGAGATAGCTTGCGCGCTGTCGCATGATAGCCGTGCTGTATTTAAAATTAGCAACCAACATTCATCTTGATAAATGGAAGCATATTTTAAGGGAAAGTAATTGATTAAAAGGGTCTGTAGTCTTTAGATGATCGTCCAAAGAAATTGATAGCATCGTCCTTTACTATTTCTTTCTACGGCAGAATGTCGCAAGTCACATGTTTTATAACACGTATATGACATTTTGAAGTTTTAAGCGAACCTTGACATTCAGGGAACCACCTTGGAAATCAAAGAGTTGTTATGCCATAATATTCTTAGAACTCTTTGATAAAATAATATTTGAATCGTTTAGACTGAATACATTTTATGGACTCATTTTTGATAAAAAAAAACATTGTTCGCGATTGCTTGATGCTTTGAATGTATTTGTCCTAACCCCCGTTCGAAAAATTACGCTAGTAACTGCTGCCATACCAGCAGTTACAACCGCACGCACACATATCATATCACCATCATCATCATAGCCAAAAGACGTCCACTACTGGATATCGGCCTCCCACAAAGAGTGCTATAATGGCATATCGCCCCGCGCGAAGTTGAGTTGAAATATCTTTAACTAACAATTTTGCAGAAATTCTTAAAGGATGAAACTATGCTACTGAAACTGTCGGTACAAACGACAACACTGTTAACTGACCATCCTGTGTTTATATAGAACCTTATTACAATGCACATAAGGTGCACCGATGGTCAGTTAGCTGTGTTGTCGATAATACCGCTCTGGTACTAAGTAAAAACCAAAATAAATAAAAACTAGTCAATAAACTTGGTTGCCTCAAACGAAGCTTAATTAGTTCGGTCGTATTCAATACAGTTAGGGGACTTGATTAATCAGAAAAGGTCAGCAGACTGTGAAATCCTGTCAAAACAAACTCTTGCTGGCAGCTAGGACGCGTATGGGTAATGAGAGCGGACAGGCGTGTGAGTCGCGAAGCTGACTAGGATTCCCTAGGAAGTTGGGGCCACGGCAGATGCTTCGACTTCTGACTGTTCTGCGAAGGGCTTAACATGGCGAATCGTATCACTTACTCACTTCGCATAAGCAATAAAATTGAATTTGATGAGTTATTAAAGAGAGTTGAGTTAGTAAAACATCGGGCGTAACACGATTGCTATTTTCAACGGACTTTAAAAAAGAAGAAAGTCAAAACTTTTCTTTAAGTAAATTAATTATGAAATAATAATAAATAAATAACAATCTTACACAAATCGAGCAAGTCCCATAGTAAGCTCGATTAGGCTTGTGTTTGTGTTATGGGTACTAGACAACGATATATTTATTATTTTATTATTATTATCATTGGGGGCCTGTAGTGTCCCACTGCTGGGCAAAGGCCTCCCCCCTCCGTTTCCAGTGTTCTCGATCCTGAGTTTCTTGTGGCCAATCTTTTGAGAACGAGTCTAGCTCGTCCGGCCATCGCCGGCGAGGCCTGCCGCATCTCCGTTTTGAACTATCGGGTTGCCAGTCAGTGGCGGCTTTGGCCCACAGTTCACTCGGCATGCGGCAGACATGCCCAGCCCACTCCCACTTCAACTTAGCAGCTTTCCGAGCTACGTCGACAATTTGAGTCTTGGAGCGCAGCGTGGTGTTCCGGATACGATCCATTAATTTGAAACCTAATATGCTGCGCTCCGTGGCTCGCTGGCAAACCCCGAGTTTGGACTTTTGAGATGCTGTCAACGACCAAGTCTGTGCACCGTAAGTGAGAACTGGAGGAATACTCATGTCCATGAGCCTACGTTTAAGTGATAGTGGCAGGTCTCCTTTCATGAGGTGTTTCATGGACCAATATAGCTCCTCCAGGCGTTTTTGGTCGGTCATTATTTAATACATAGAAAACATCCAAGACTCAGAAACAAATATTCATGCTGATCACACAAATATTTATCCTTACCGGGATTCGAACCCAGGACCTTCAGCTTCGTAGGCAGCGTCACTACCCACTAGGCTAAACTGGTCGTCAATTATATCAGTTATCGTTGTAGACAAGACATCCGCCACACTCGCACATGCAAACTCGTCGGAACGTGACATCTCTTATCCAAGTGATAAAATGAGACCATGTTACGCCCGCAGAACAAGAATATCCTGGCTTATAAATCTATGCCGATGTTTACTAAAAAGTACTGCTGTGTTTAAGGTGGAAATTGCACGCAGAACCGATGGCCGTTGAGGCGGAAAGGTTGTCCAGTGGCGATCATGGACCGGAGGACGCACCGTGGGTGCCCCCCACAAGGTGGACTGATGACCTGGTAAAGGTCGCGGGAGTCTGCTGGATGCGGGTGGCGCAGGACCGATCACTTCGGCACTTTTTGGCTTATGTTCAGCTGTTACCGTCTTTCGGCTGATATGATAATCGCCAAACTGCGTTAGCGGATGGAACACCTTATTTACTAGGATTTTCTAGTGATGCGACTGTAGCACTTGAACAAGTCTTGTAGACAGAGCCATAAACTCTTTTCAAATATGTATCTTAACTTGTACGCATAAAGCGTGCTACACACTACGCAGATACGGTAAGATTTTTTCAGCGTGTAACTAGGGAGGGGAGTTAAACCGTCTCGCTCTAAGAACGCCTGACACTCGGTTGTAATTTTGCAGCTGCCGACCTAAAACAGGGATAAGCTGAGACTGAGACTAGCATTATGGATTGAAAAGACTTGCGAGTCTTTAAGGCTAGGCCGAGCTCTCTCTGGACTAGAATTTTCATTTATACTATAAGCACGTGCAAATCTGCTTAGTTCCCGTTATAAAATAAAAATAAAATAAAAATGTTTTAATTCAGACCAGCGATCCATATTATGTTAGTAACAAAATGACATAGACAATAGATCCTTAACGCTATGTTAGTAACAACGCTATGTTATGAACTGGAAAATTTGATACAGAACCCTTGTGTGTGTGTTGCCTGATATGTGTTTTTGTGAAGTGTTGTTTCTAAATGTAACGTTCACAGCCGAATGAGCAAACAAACGAATACTAGAACTCCCAGGTATGAAAGTGGCAAATTGTTTTTTTAAACTTGTCAGTTAGAAAAAACAGATTAAAATTTGCATAAAAATTATAGCGAATGACATTTAAAATATAAGGATAACAGACTTTTCTAGCTTTGAAAGGCACACTACATGGTCGATCCCAGTCGGGTATGGTACTCATGCCAGAGAATTGTTAGAGAATTTCTGGCGAATGACCGCGATGATGGCGATATCTCTGACGTCATTTAGAACATGTTGAATTGCGCGTTATTTGTTTGTTTAATTATCGTCATAAAACTACAAGATATAAGGTAAACGTAGGGACGTCGGACGTTGAAGGATAAAATTTGGAATAGAGGTGTCAATCAGCACGTCTAGCACACGACGGCCGCGACATACTCTCGATTTTTATCGCACTATACCTCTTTTTCTAAGTGTTCTAATAAGAGGGAGACGGATAGTGCGAGAAAAATCGAGAGAGCTCGCGCGCCGTCGCGTGCTAGCCGTGCTGGGGATTGACACCTCTATTCCAAATTTTATCCTTGTGGTTCATCTGTATTCCTACGTAATAAAATTGAATGTCATAATTATATTGGGTAGTGAGATGACGTCGATTAAATGTCATTCTTGGAGTTTGTCGAAGTGTAGTTTGTACACGATGCTCCAGCGATAAACCCTCTCGACTCTTGCTGTTTGAACTCCATTATATACCAGTATGAGATATTCTGCATGTAATAGGCGGTTGGTGGTACTTGCTACTAAACTTTCTTGTTTATTTTTTCTTAATGTTATATATAAGTTATTTTTATTGTTACTCATGTTAATTGTTTAGGTTTTTTTTTCGGTTTCCGTTGTTGGCGACATCACTTATGATAGTTCTAAGTTACCCCACCGAAAATCAGCGCCTTAATAGCTCGCTGTGTCGCACCGTGGCTTTATCCTGTTTTAAATAGTATTAAGCTTTGCTGGTTTCTTTTATTTATGTGTTGCTGTGTAAATTATGACGTTAAATATGTATTTCCTTTCTTACGTTATTTAATTCTAATAGGCCTTTAGCAAGCTGGAGGTCTCAGGAGGTCATTTACCATCATCAGAAAAAGTAAAGGTCCAAGACTTGACCCCTGACTCACTCCGGAACGGATGTGCTAGCCTATATATCTCATAGGTACAGTCGAGTACGAATAAAATATGTGCACGGTGAAAGTGATCAGAAATATGTAAACACCACTTTATTGTTAAGGGCTTGCTTGTTGGGTTGCTGAGCTATTATTGAACTTTTGCCAACGTATATATATTTATGAACTCGATTGTACATTGACCGCGCTTTATTTGCCAATCAGTAATGTTGCCTGGGTGTCATATAAACAGCTCGGGGCAATATTAATTTGCAACTTGTTGATGATTAGACGCGCGTTTATCGCCCCCGTCACGCCCGCGCCGCGCATTAATCACGTGACCTCACCTCGCCTCAGACCATAGATTATTGGAACAGACGGTTCCAGGGGCTTCTGTGAGGTTATTTTTTTACGAACTTGCTACATATTGGCTTCGTATGACCTGGCACAAAACTATTTGGCGAGTCTAAATTGGCAAGACTGAGGCACTTGGCGAATAACGACCGTGTTGTCTGTTCCTTGTAGCTTTATGAAACGGGTCATTGGCAGAATTGGGATGGCACCCAAATCATCAGGTAATAAGCGTCAATGACGATGACATGTAAAAAACCAGGCAAAACCTACCCTAAATCGTATTTGCAATGTGGTAGCGCCTGAATTCCATTGAAATATATAAACAATGCGACGGTGATGAACTTAATTATTCCTCGCAACGCGTTTTTGACGTACCAATGACACTGATAACGGACTTAATCAATTTAAGATGCTGTGAGTCTTGAGTCCAGTACAATTAGATGAATTCAATAGTGCCCTGCCCTGCCGTACCCGCAATTGACCAGTGAAATGACATGTGTGACAGCTACGGTATCGGTAAAAAGTTACATCACTGTTGTCTATTATCCATCATAAATTCACAAAGTATATTACCGATTTACGCGTCTGTTCTGACTCACTCACCCTCGTGAATCGTCGTTCCACCCTAAGGTGAGACGTCGGCTTATTAGGGGAAACCTAGAACTTTGGGGTCGAGTTTACCTTACATGGGGACACGAGGGAATATGTTTACCCGGACCATCCTACGATGCCCGGAGCGACAGACGCAAATATTTACCCCATCCCTTTTCCTTTCAATATGACAGAAGAAGATGGAAACGACTCTAAAATGTCAATGCCGATGCGATTTTACTAGGAACAGAACTGCCGCTGGCTCTTGGGAAATATAAGTTAGCTACATAAGTGGGGGCGAATCGTCAATCAGTATTAAAGTTCAAAAGGTTTATAGATACGTTTGGTATTTCAATTTGTATAATGCCCCGGTGAAATGTTTATAGCTTATCTAAAAGGGGGTAAGTAGCTTTAATCTCCTTTTGTTTTGGTTGAGTTGAGTGCAGTTTTAATTAAAGTGATGCGTTGAGTTGGGGTGACGTGGATTGCACGCGTAATTTGAGTTGGAGCGAGCAGGGTATGTCAGTAAAGTAGTCAAGATATTTCAGTAAACTATTTATTGCCTTAATTAATACAATGGGTCCGTGGGGTCCAGGATGCTTTTTAAAGATCTCTCAATAAAGCTCGTCGACACAACTGGTGACTAAAGAGCTGCTTCCTCGCTCAACGCATTAGTATTGCTATTCAGCGAAGTATTGCTGATCTATGGCACGATGCCGCGGGGGCCTTATTAGGATGTTTTTTAGTTTCTAAGTATAGTTTTGTAGATATAAATATAGATTTAATAAAATGATATTTTGCTGCTGCATTTATTACAAATCAGTACCTATTATTGAACTAAGTATTCTTTTAACTTGGAAAACTAGGAGTAACTGCGTTATCTAGTGCGTGTGGCAACCGCACTTCGTGCACCCCTTAGCAGATTGTGGCAACTGTGGGTGCCAAGCGAAGTATTGGTGCTTTGATTAAATAAAGAAAATTAGGAAAGCTATTTTAATTCCGAAATCAAGTGAGTGGTCATTAAATAATTAATCCAAGAACCACATGCTGTCAAGTATTTTTATACTTTGCCAATTTCCAACTGTTTTATGTTTTACCTTTGAAACAATTTCACATGTATTTTGATGCACTCCGTAAATGCGAAATTACCCTCTTTACACTAAATAACGCCGCCGTATCCTCCACAACAATTTATGAATACGCCCTAAGTCCGACCATAATTTCGTACGGTAAAAGCCAAAGGGGAGCAACAACTTTACTTATCCAAAAAGCCGGTAGTTGCTAGGATATTCCTACGAAAATACGCCTTTCTGGTTCAGGGTATCTAAAGAGTCCCTCAAGGTAGCAAATGCTACAAAATTGGTCTCATACAATAAAACATATTCGCCGTAACAAATAAGGGGGACATAACGAGGTGCCAATTCTTTCATTTGTTGACTAGGGATCACGTCACAGCTATTTCGAGGAAATGTTCATGGGAATTTGGTAAATGACTTTAGAAAAGCATGACTAAGTTTGAATCGAGGGTGTTCCGTAGATATAAACATAGTAAGAAAATGTAGCTTCTCTTTTAAGTAAGATTCTCAAGAGGCCGGCCGGTCCGGAGCGCGCCTGAGCGCATTTTGCAAGTTTCCAGAAGAATACGAAGCTTTTGCTCGAAACAGACGTTACATTCCATATTCGAATCGAGGTGAGGAGGTATTGAAGTAGTACCGGGGCCCATATGAGACTCAATGTACCTAGTTTACCTTTCTGTAAAAACTATGGTTATAAATTACTACTACTTACAAAAGAGATGTTGTAATTTTTCGCCTTATTACAATAGAATCAGGTGCACAAGCGTAAACATACGATCTTTGAAGTCGAGTGTTGGTACCTACTGCTTAATGTATGTATGTATGTAAGCACTTTATTGTACACAATAACAGGTTAAAGAATATACATGTCACACAATAGAACCTACAAGAACTCTACAAGAAGAAATCTACAAGAACTAAGTTGGACAGTGAGACGTTAGAAAATATGACTATTGTTCCACGCGCTTTTTACGCGTTGCATAGAAGAAGTCATTCTACTACATAAAAGAAATACAAATAAAGAAATAGACTAAAATTTAATTATTAATTTGTGCTTCATTGACTGTAATATAATTTTTTTTGCACGTTTTTTTAAATTTAATATTGAAATGAACTGTACCTGTATCCAGGTATGAGCGTATTATTATTATTTATTATTATTGTTTTAAAAAAGGAAGACTGGGACCTTTTTTTAATGGATTTACGGAAGAATGCATAGGCTTGTAATCTGACAAAAAGTTTCCTTTTGTCTTGGCTCTTGATATTGACATACAGGCCCCCATTAATAGTTGTTTATAATGCTACAAATCAGTTTCAATAAAATATAATAAAATGTCCGTTGCCCATCAAAATACCGACGCAGTCAAACAGATCCAACGTTTAATCCCCTCTCGCTAATTTATGCCCAATCACAGCTCGATCACATTAAAATGGAATCAAATATGGTAACGAGGACATTCCCATTTAATATATCAGTTATAAATTTTAATATAAACAAGCCGTTTTGATGTATAAATGTCAATCGTTTGTTTATAATGAACATGACTGATTGAATTTTAGTTGTGAAAGCAGTCGGATGATTTCATTCATAAGACTTGGGGATTTGGCTACACTAAGACTTTGAATTATAGATCTTATAATTAACAAGATATTTTGTTTTATGTTTCAATTGCCAGGGATTTCGTATGCCCACGTCCTAGCTAGTAAAATAAAGTAAGGAAAGGGTAAGCTGTTCGGCGGCTCTTCAAAGGTTTTTTTTGAGTGTCCTAACTTATCAGCAGAACCAAGATGAGAGTCTACAAAACGATCATAAGACCGATCCTGACAGCGCATCGCATCGCTTCGCATCCATAGATGCGAAGCTTGGACGCTGACCTTAAAGGAAGAGAGTAAGCTTTTAGTGGCAGACAGGAAGATCCTTAGAAACATTCTGGGACCTACGAGAAGACGATAGTCTGTGGTATTTACGTGGGTCAAGCTGCCTCGTGGTAAGCCAGTACTATCAAGCTGGTCTAAATTGTCATTTTTTTTATAAAACGACGGTGCCAAACAAGCGTACGGCCCGCCTGATGGTAAGCGGACGCCGCAGCCTATAAACGCATGCAACTCCAAAGGAGTAACACGGGCGTTGCCAACCCTTGATATGTTTGAGGATTCGCCGTGTTGACAGCTGAAGGAACAAATTCCCTCGCTCTCAACACAACGCATCCTCGGGAGCTCTGGCGACATTGCTCACCACCAGGAACACAACACTACTACAGAGCAATTAGTAGTGTTATTATGGCTGTGGTCTTCTGCAAGGCGGAGGTACTTCCCCAGTTGGGCTGCTCCAAATTCGAGCGGGATGACATTTCGCAGTGCCCTACCTCACTCTCAGATGACATACGCTCAGATGTACCATCCCAACACAGTGAACACTTCATGTGCATTGCAATAAGGTTCAATATGAATACATCATGGTCAGTTAACTGTGTTGGCGTTTGTACTCAATAAGTAATGATTACATATCATTTTGGATTCAGTCGAGCACCGAGCTCACACTCTTTGGTAACGACTCTACCTTTAACTCAAAACCACAGTCTCTAATATCGACGGCAAGTAACTTGCCTATAGGTGTTTCACCGGATACATTTTGGAGAGAGTGCGCAGGAACTGCACAACGAACGACCAACCGTGGGGAGCGAATACATCCTTATGGTCAACTTACCGCACGAAGCGATTTGCCTTGTCTTTCTCAATACGAACTGCTATGGAACGGAATTCGCTCCCTTAATCTGTATTTTCTGAGAACTACTTACGATCTAGGTGCCTTCAAAACAAGAGTGACTAGGCTATTACTGAACCAGTGAGCTTCATTCTTACGCTCTGCCGTCGCTTACCATCAGGTGAGACTAGTCAATCACAACACAGTCTCTTAAAAAATATATATATACCCAAGTTCACAGTCGTACTAATTACATTTTTTTTGTCACTGAAATTTTAACCTTATGATTTGAGCACTATCATACTAATGACACCACTTTTTTCCCCGTAATTAGTACGATTGTGAACTATGGTATCGATATATCAGTCGAGATTCTAGTGATAGGCTTTTGCATGGTACTACTGAGTTTGCAATTAATTAAATATAGAAGTATTATGTAGGTTAATATACATAGTCGGGTCGTACTTGTGAAAACCGAATTCATTGTTTGCGTAGGACTAGATCAAATTCTATGAGATTCAACGGTCCATTGGGACCTTATCATCCTACAATGCATGCTATATTTAATATAATTAAGTACAATTTTATGCACGCCCGAAGTCAATACAGCATCATGGGCAATTCGGTTTTCTACTAAACTTGTCTATAAAATAAATCGTGGTGGCTAATAGTGTGACGGTTTTTTACGTCTAAAACAAATTTCACATAGCAGGTGTCAATCCCGTCCTTACTGGAAAGGTCGTAAGTGATGTGACTTATTAATTAAAATACGTCCATTTATGTACAGCCGTGTTTGTCGTTGTCAAATCGGTCACACTTATAATCGACTTCTCCATTGGGGTTCCATGGCATTATTTTAGTAGAACAACAGTATTCCATTGAAAAACGAACTAATTGTATGTATTTTATTGGTGAATAGTGCGTTCTTCCCTAGGAGAGCGAAATAGAAATATTTTGAAGTTGATGTGTTTATTAAAATAGTAGGATGAAGAGAATGTTTTATTTCTTGAGGATTCGTGGGTAATATAATATTATTTTAAAGATTTCTACTGCTCTAGTCTAAATTTATATTTGAACTAGTACTGGCTAAGAGGGCTGAATCGAGAAAAGTAGACTACTTTTGTCGATTCAGAGTATACTCTCGTCTCGAGTCCGAGTCCGAAATTCATTTTGGGACAGTGGCGCAACTGTGTAAGTAAATTTATTTTAGGGAATGCTGACTGATTCTTTTTAAATATCGGCAAAAGTCTAGATTTACTTATCTCGGTCAAAATAAGAAATTCACTGATGTGTCTTATGAGGAAGTCCACAGGCTAGCAGTGAAGGAGTGCCAATTGCTCAACTGACAAAGAACTCTTAAATAATGACGATAAAAAACAATTGGAATATGAGTTTTAGACTGATTATGTAGTTTAAAGTGAGTGTAGCCCTCAGAAAATACCACATTTTCATTTTAAAAGTTTTCTTCATAAATAAGAAGAAATATTTAAAAATCAACATCTTTAAAGATGTCTATACAATTGTTACGGAACCCTATACCGGAACCACAATAACGCCGTCTTGTTTTTTGTCCCCTTTTAACGCGGCACCTGCCAGGGCGCATAGCGACCGGAACTGAGTATCGGTAGATAGGTAAATAATGATTTAGATAGATTATAAACATATAAATTTTATGCTTTGCTGCACTTGGACGAAAACAGGTAGACTGGTGAAAAAACCGCTGAGATTTATCATTTTTACTGTGCAGATAGATAGTTTGTAGTAGTGAGTAGATATGCAAGCGTTGGTTTTTGAACCGATGACATTTTTAAGCCAGCAAAAATGTTTGAAAAAATATATGTGTCGTTATCTGGGATAAGCGCCGATGAACGTATTGATATGTAACGTGATTTAGCAAAACGGTTGGTGGGCGTCACCGGAGATAGGAGACCTGGCAGCTTCTTTGCTCAACGTGTTAAGCATTGCTATTCAGCAAGGAAATGCTGCCAGCGTCCTCAGCACCTTGCCACAGGGGCCCAATTTAGACGTCGATCTTTAGTTTTATTACTTACTACTAGTACATACATACACACATACATACATTCACGCCTTTTCCCACATGAAACGTATGTTCCAGCGCCACTTTTAGCAAACATGTGGGTATAAAGATCGACCAAATGTGATTTTGCAGTGATAGGTTACTAGCCCATCGCCCACAACACACTTCAACCCTGGGCCCTTAGTCGACTTTTACGACATCCACGGGAAGAAAGGGGTGGTGAAATTCTAACCCGACACCACACGGGGGACACTTACTACTAGTATTTACTTTTATTTAAGGCTAGCTTAATTTTATTTATTTAGATTAAATTTTTAATGTTATGTAAGACCTGCAGGTCGATCACGTAACGCATTGGTACGTACGTTCGGTAGAACTATATTATGTCAAATTTTATATGAAAACGCGCGTACGAAACGTTACGTGATTACCCCTCAGAGGCTCTAGTATATGTTTTACCGAAACAAAACGTTACGACCGCGTTTGCGTTTAGCTGTCAAATCCCATACATGTTGAGGGTAAAACGCAAACGCGATCGTAAAGTTTTTTCGCCTCTGGTTACTAATTGTTTCATAATGAAAAAATGGTAATCACACTATTATCTTATACTCCAGTATTCCTTTATTATCGTTAACGTTGAAATTTTTTGTAGTTAAATAAACTAAATAGGTACCGGCACCGGCTTCAAAATAAATCTTGAAAAAAGCTGTTTTTCAATTTGCCTACCGCTTCAAAATAACAAGCGATATTTTCCCGGGTCTTATGAAAAAAGATAAGTTAGACGAGGGTAGGCCTATAGGAAGACGTTCGGTTGGTCGCTCCAGATATCGGTGGGTTGATGTGCGGGAAACCACTCGAGATCGGGATTCCCGATCTCGAGTGGTTTCCCGCTAATCGCCAGCTTGGATCTCGCGAAGATCCGCATCCACCACATTAACCCTCCGATATCTGGGGCGTCTTCCTAGGTTTTTCTAGGCCTACCCTCCAGTGGCGTGCACTCGTATTGGAGGCCAAGACACACTTCGGGTCGTTGCGCCAGAGGAGTAAGTAAGTAGATTATTCATTATCTAAACTGAACATAGCTTATTCAGAAATAATCATTCGTTTTAAGTATATGAATTTCAAATCATATTTCGCATTTTCGTGCGAAGGCGAAGAGCACAGCATAATCGATTTAAAAATAGCTAGCGAGACAAAAATAATAACGTAAACGGGTGAAGCATCATGCCCATTTTTTTGAGGTGGTAACATTTTGCTTTTATACGTTTATTTCACATAATAACAACACAGTATCGAATTCTATATATTTTATAATACGTTACAGACCCCGTTTTTTTCTAAATCAGCGTCTAATAAGATGTTAAGTGACTGCTCGTTAGCTCGCCAAGCCTGATAATACTCGTTTCTAATGCAATACTACGCATTAACAACCGTATCTTGTCTTTATTACATGGCGCACAGAGAAAACCCTGTGTAGGTACTACTTAGATACATCCTCAACACAATTAATAGGTGAGGTGGTAGTTATAAGTACCAAGAATATACTAATCTAATACATTCTACCTAGCCTGTATACTTAAAATTATATGAGTTGCCCGAATAAAAAAAGCCAAAGTTGTCCATTCAAAAAGCAACTACTCTCTAGGTAAAGGTTGCTGGAGTCCGCTGGATGCGGGTGGTGCAGGACCGGTCACTTTGGCTGGCCGGCTCTTTGGGGGAGGCCTATGTCCAGCAGTAGACGTCTTTCGGCTGATTTGATGATGATGATGATGATAACTCTCTAGGTGTCAAAGCGGACCCAGGGCTCATTTAAGGCACAACCGGGAATAACGCTAGAAGGATGATGACTGTCAAAAGTCGGCCACATGGAATCCCAACTGTAGGAATCGGATGACAATAAACCCCGCGTACTTATTCTTATTATTGTAACTGTAAATGCGCCATAATGTTCTTTTTAACGCTAAAAATTTAAAATTACAAACCACAGAACTCAACTTTCATCGTGTAAGAGTTTTCTTTCCTGTTTAAGCCACTTTAACATCTGTCAGTATCAGTAGGCTGTCAGTTTTTAACTTATAAATCATATGTTTACGACTAGTGTCGTCGTAGAGCCGTAGAACTCGCGTGCCTGTGTTTTATTAATTTTTATTTTTATTTTATTTCGACAAAGTGAATACACTAAAACAGTCTATATATACCTACTCACGAAATTTCACGAGAATCGGTTGAGTTATGCGACCTGTAGAGGAAAACAGCCGGACCGCGGGTCAGTAGGACATCGGACACCGGACATATTACGAACGATTTTCGGCACAAGGTGAAGCTTAGAACTTCGTTCGCTTCGCTCGCTAGGTCGAAAAGTATTGAGTGTTTTAGGTGTAATTCGTTAACACGTTCGAACCCGAAATCTCAATTAAATTGTTGATAAGCCTATATTGTATTATGTGACGTCTATAGAGGTTGCTCGACCGAACGTGTTATGCGATTTTTCACCTAAAGAGTTATGTCAGTTTTTTTAAACAACAAAAATATAAGGCGTTTACATTCGGGCCAAAACGGGGGATGTCCTTTACGATCTCTGGGAATCACGAGGCGTCACTATACTGCTTATTATTTCACTGCGCCGATGTTACTAACAATTTTCTTGATTAAATTCAAACCTTGTATGGAAACGAATCTTACAAGTCAGTCGTTGGTCGCGTTGTCAGTTTGTATCAATTTTACTGTAATGAAGCTGCAATCTTGTCAGACATGAGTCTAAATTAGATACCAAATATGTTTTATATCTAATTTATTTAAGAGGTCGGTTTTGTCACACGATTTAATTAATCGCATATCATTGTATTTACAAATAAATATTACGGCACATTCTTACGCACATAGAAGTCAATCATTGAGGGATATATTTATACCTAAAAAGTTTGACTTTGTAACAACTTTGTGACTAACTGCATATAGAATATATTGTATAGAGTGTGGCCTGTAACAGGAGCAAATATTTACAAGGACGCTTCCTTAGAACATCTGCAGTAACCTTGTGTCAAGTAAAAAAAAAAAATCGGACAAATTTTGATCTAGTTGTGACATCCAAGTAAGGTGTCTTGGCACCACGAGATCAGAGCACAGCAGTCAATGCAGATTTTGAGGTAACATTAGGTTGTAGATATGTTGTAACAGTTTATGCACTTTTGTTTTTAAATGATATTAGTGATTTTTTTTGTATTTTTTTAGTTTTTAAAATAATAATAAAAAAAAGACTTTTTTTCAATTAAAACCACCTGGAAATAATTGCTCACAAGCTCAATAATCTACCGTTACATTTTTTGCTCCTATTCCAGGCCACACCCTGTATATAAGTATATATATCGTTATGTATCCTTCATTCCTCACTATCCTCTGATCATAGGTAATTATTTCTGACTAGCTTCCGCCCACGACTTCGTATGCGTGGACCCGGGATTAAAACTATGCTATATTTAAATCCAGGCTATCTTCGTGCAAAATGACTTCCAAATCGGTTGATCCGTTTAAGCGTGATTAAGTATTCAAACTTTCGCATTTATAATATTAGTAGGATTAAAAAGAAAGTATTATCAGTGATTCTACAGAGTTTTCTGTTCTGTAATGTATGTTTTATCAGGATAACTAGTGATTCTATTATCATATTTAGAATAGATACTTAAGATAACCGTACACAAAACCTACAGCATGACAATGCACCCATTATTCAACATTTGTACCAATCCTAAATCCCATCTTCGCAGACGTACCGTTAAATTATACACCCAGCTCCCATTACGTTAAGCCGCCTAATGCATCTCATTCTGTATTTTGTCAAATTATAGGCCACTTGCGTGGTAATCTCACGGAATGAGGTAATGGCGAGAAGTGAGAGTCGTGGATAGTTAGTGACGCAGGCAACAGACATCTGACGATCGCGCGGATTCTCCGCTTGGGACTGTATGCTATGTTTGCACCACGATGGTAAATGAAATGGAATAAAAGGTAAACTATACTTCATTGATTGAATCAGGCGTTACTATATGAATGGCCATTATGAGACCAGAACAATATTCACAACGACAATTCCGCTCTCCTTGTGACAATGAGATGCACCTAATTGCGTATTTCTGAATGCGGTTAATTCGCCCACCCTCCCTCCGCACGTGCACTACACATAAATATCAACAACTTCTAGTAATTTATTTATTTATTGACAAATACATTTACGTGACATTACAGTAATAACCAATGCGTCACGAAACTAAAAACAACAAATAATACTATTTAGGCGACGAAACGGCGTGGCCCCGTTGCATCGTCATCTCCGGTGTAGGATTCGGCAGATTGCCCCGGAACCGTCGAAACACGCTTCGCCGCGCTTCGCTGCGCGTCGCTTCGGCCAGAAATTAGCACATGCGATGGTCTCCTGCAGCGGCACAAACGAGCTGAAGTGCACATAGTGGCGCGAACGCAGCTGGAACACCCTCAGCGAGAAGCCGGTCTTCTGACGAACGTACTCCACCACATCATCAGCCGTGGCGGTGTAATGCAGGCGCGATACATATAGCGCTTTGCTCGGTGTGGCAACCCGCAGACCGGAACCAACCGGTTCTGCAGTACCACACTGACTCTTGCGCGGCTTGCGCTTCCTCGACACCGTTGTAAAACCCTCCTTATCCACATCGGTGACATCGGTGCGCGGGGGCTTCTTTGGAGGAACCCGAACTTCACGCGCTCTTGAGGGCGCGTCTCTCCGGTCGGCTGCGATAGACCGACCAGCTACGGCATCAGCATAGCGATGACATGACAATAATACTTGCGGCACGTCCATTGAGCAAATCAGTGGACGTGGCACAATCAACATATCCTGCCAGCATCTCCTGATGTTGTCTCTTAGATAGGCGAAACATGTGTCAAGATTTTGTCATTATCAAACACGAATTGGCCTTTTGGGTTTTTGGTAATTTAACCGTTGCCTGGTTACCTAACGTTAACACTATACCTACTCATATCTATGATCCACCGTCACACTGATTATTTTAAAATAGGTCAGTATGAAGGATGGGAAAGTAATTTCCCTACCCTAACACTGGGTGTGAAGGCTCAGTGTGAAGGTGAAGGTCGGTCGTGGTCTAAAGCTGTCGGATAAAACAATTTCGTTGGTACCTGAGGCTATAGCACGATAGGTTTTATTGTACGTTGATGTTTCAGTACATTTTTGCCTATCAAACCTATCGTGCTAGCTAGGCTGCTGGTGCCAAAAGGAACGTATCGTTCGCACGGGGCGAAAGTTTCCATTGTAATGATACAATCGGATTGCGGTAACTCTGCCAAATAAGTCACCTATCACAGGTGTTGGGCACTGTTTTGATAACGTCATCAGAAATTACACAATAATAGCGGAACGGCTAAATAATCAAAATCAAGGCGTCATAAAAAAATGGTTTCATCGTTAAGATTGAAACTTCTTTTATTTATTCAAGCTTAGCTAGCTCAGTGGTTCAGGCATGCGGCTGTCAAACGGCGGTCGTGGGTTCGAATCCCGTCTCGTACCAATGCGTTTTTCGTAACTTATGTACCTACGGGATGTCATTTGATGTTTACCGTTAGCTTTTCGGTAAAGGAAAAACATCGTGAGGAAACTTGCATACATCTGGAAAGAAATTCAAAGGTGTGAAGTCCCCAACCCGCATTAAGCCAGCGTAGGGACTTTAACCCGTTCCTTCTCAACAATGAGGGGAGGCCTGTGGCCAGAAGGGGGAAGTAAATAGGCTGAAATATTTATTAATTTTTATTCTATTCCGCCATGTACAAACGACAACACTCTGTTAACTGACCATCCTGTGTTTATATAGAACCTTATTACAATGAACTTAAGGTGCACCGATTGTCAGTTAGCTGTGTTGTCGATAGTACTATCTCTAACATTTTCACGAGAAAAACATATATGAAACTTTCATTAATTTCATAAACGCGCCAGCTCTTGTGAATCGACCTAAGTCCTAGTCTTATATATGTTGTGTCTCATTAGAGCCTTGAGCCTTATAGTCTATAGGACTTACTCTATATCCACATTTCAGCACTTCGTTCCGGCTAACTAAAATCTATTCCTACGACACCCGCAAATACCCTAGTAAATATTATCATCGTGCGCTCACTATGCCTGCATCGTGCTTTCAATCTTTTCACGAAGCATTTTTACTCGCCTGTGACCTATTATCTAGCATATTCTGACCTCTAGACACGTAACAACTATGGGCCTTCGGAGCTCGGATCTAAACTATCGCGCCTGTTGTGATGCGTGGAAGCGTCGTGAAAAACATCCAGGATATTAGCATACAAACGCACTACCGAAGATCGCCAGCTAACTTCCAAAAACTCCTATCAAGATTGATTTAACTCAAATTGGAATTTAGTTTCCGTACCACAGGATTCAATTTTGTAAATCAGCGAATGTGATAGGAGCTTGTGAACATTATTCTTCCTTGGATAGCAGATAAATTGTCTAGATAAGGAGCGGCAAAAGAAGTTCTGTTGAGGGTAATTATACGGCAGTCGGATTAAGTGTGAAGCGCCTCGCGTGGGTGACTCATTAGAGAAAAAACATCGGTTTTTTATCAATTAACTATATACATTGCTTTGGAGTTTTATGTCATAAGCCCTAACACTAAGACTACATAGGTTCTTCGTTAGTTATCTTTTTTTTACAACGAACTAAATTAAGTCATGTATAAAAAAAAATACAGGCGATGTTTACCGTTAGCTTTTCGGTAAAGGCAAATACGGCTACAGAAGTTTATTTAAATAAATAGTAAAGTTTTATGAAACGACGCTTTTTCCCGAAATATGTTCTTAACATCGTAAGACTAACTTTTCTGACTGTACTGAAAAAAAAAACTACGCTAATTTAGCAAGTACCTAGCTCCAAAAGAAATTTTAATTCTGTAATACGGCGTAGGAAATTCAAAGCTCAATTTGCATCGAATAAGGTTTTTTTTTTAAACATGATCATAATAGAAATAAACAGTTGAAATTTTTTTTTTTTTAATATCTTTTTCCCTCACACTTAGACTGTATTTTTATTCAGTTTAAAAGACGGGCATTCGTGATATACAAGTATATCACCCACTGGAAACCATATTCTCTACAAAGGTTATTTATTTATTTATATTTACTTAAGGAGTACCAACAGCTGCAAAAACATGATATACTTTCAAGTCTTACATAGTAATACAAAGCCAATTAAAGGAACTAACAGATAGAAATGGCATACGAAAAAGAAAAATATTTGACACAGCACACAATATCGCACTAGGTAATATGTACACTGCTAATACAGAATAGTGCACCAGAAAAAAAAAACATAAAACTACATAGCAACTAATCAACAAAGCAGGAACACGAGCAGTCACACGCACCCGAACAAATCACCACTTGCAAATGTATCTATCTTAAATTAAGATTGAGAGGGACAGGGCTATGTTGGGAGTTTCTCTGCGCGATCGCATCAGAAATGAGGCTATCCGCAGCAGAACCAAGGTAACCGATATAGCCCTCCGAATCGCTAAACTTAAGTGGCAGTGGGCGGGGCACATTGCACGTAGAACTGATGGCCGTTGGGGCAGAAAGGTTCTTGAGTGGCGACCACGTACCGGAAGGCGCAGCGTGGGTAGGCCCCCCACAAGATGGACTGATGACCTGGTAAAGGTCGCGGGAGTCCGCTGGATGCGGACGGCGCAGGACCGGTCATTGTGGCACTCATTGGGGGAGGCCTATGACCAGCAGTGGACGTCTTTCGGCTGATATGATGATGATGATGATGAAATAAAGATTGGAGAATTGTTATCAAAAACCATATTAGTCTAAGTAACGACGCAAAGTACAGACCCATTCTGTACGTCATTGCCACAGGGGCGGGGTATCAAAACAATGCCAGGCAGTCGTTTAGTTCGAACATGCGCATACCGGGTTTTAGGCACGTGTTTGGGTAGAAATTTAAAAGGAGCTCGTATTCTACGTATAGTTGTTTTGTTCGCTGATTTAAACCACTTGTTTCTGGTCTCTGTGGGCACAGAAATGCGGCGAAGTGTCGATGAGGCGTCCTAGGCACTAAAATCATTAAACGAATAGGTATCCCTTTTAATTGTATGGGTATATAACAGAAAACTACTTCCTATATCTGAGCAGTAGAACAAACCGGACTAAAGTACCTACCTACTTTCGCTGTCAGTTCGCAAGTTCAGTGGTAATTCGTATCTAAGTTACTAGGGCACTACCACGTCTTAAGATAGCTTTTGACATGGCAAACATAATGTCAACTTTGTAAATAGTGTCGAGCGAGGGTCCTGTCAGAATGCCGCTATTCGATCAGCTCATTAAATCATAGCAAAGTGAATTGGATATCTGATTAATGTCCAAGAAAGCACGAAATCGTGACGAGTATACCGTCACAAAATGACCTCGGATACCGTCCCTCACACCAATCCTATATACGACTTCTCGAGTTAATTATTCACACATTCAAAATGTCACTTTTTATCACAAACTGGATGAATTTAACAAAACGGGCACGGCACGTTCCGAACTTTCGAAAATAAATCGAACTGAGTTACTGTCAATTAAGGCGGGAGGAATAACGAACAACAGCTTTCCGAAACTCCTATCAACTTTTTCCACGTGTACAAATTCAAACCGTGTCTCCTACGTGCAAGGTCGAGTTTACAAATATACGGTTCAGTGAGGAAGGTGTTTGGGAAAATTTGGCACGTGATAATAGTCAGTTTACCGTGCCAGTATCAGATGCAGATTTCGCGATCTGGTACCGTTAAGGATTATCTTGAGTGACGAGTCTGCAGCGCCCAATTAACTGGATACGTTGAATGTATGATACTGCCGAAAGAAAGGGTCATCATGTGTGCGAAGTAATATAATTACAGTGGACTACGAGAAGATGAATTCATTTTTCACCTTATTGCCATGTAAAGTGAAAAATGTATAGGTAGTTACATCTTTTCGTAGTTGACCTAGCTGTTCGAAAAAGTGCGTACAACTCTTGGTTGGCATGGCTACCCGTTTTCTCAATGTGACTTAAGACGTTAGTGCCGTTTTAGAAGTTGTAATAACTTCGCGGTGAGATGTCTACGAGCCTCCCTAAGGCTGATGTCACACTGCGCCGCATCTCCGGACGGAGGTGCGGAGCTGCATACAAATTTCGCCGGACGGCGGTGCGGTGCAGTGTGTCGTACCACACGGAATTTATATACAAAGTGAGGTACTTGCATACAACGAGTTCCGCATCTCCGTCCGGAGATGCGGCGCAGTGTGACATCCACCTAATTAGTAGAGTGGAAGGGATTGAAAGATTCGTCGCCACCAACGGATCCACGGTTGCTCAGTTGGTAAGAGCGATGGACGAATTCCAGAGGTCGGGGAATCAAATCCCGCTCGTCGCGAATTTTTTTTTTTTTATCGAAAGATTAGTTCTTGCTGAATACTAAAGTAAAAAATAGACAGGTCGTGTGTATAAATCAATTAAATATTTAGACCTGTATTATTCACCTTTTTCCGCAAAATTTTATTGTAATTAAAACCATTGTAAGTGTTATTTTAGTTTAGCAGCATGAAACTTTATTTATTTTGTCTTATATTATGTCTTATATGTTAGATACTAAAAATATTTAATGAAATACATAAAATAGAAAATGAAATAAATGAAATATATACGACGTTTGGTCAAGAAAGTATCATGCAATTTCTTCTAATTCGTAAACTAGTTTTAACTTCAAACTGTTGAAGAAACTAGATTGCCCTGTTTCAGTGCCAATTAAATGATGTACTAAATAGAATAATAAAATTATGTACATATATTTTACGCTTTTGGATTTAACGTTGCTATTATTTCCTTAACTACGTATTTACAATGCTTTACATCGACTTGATTAAATAGATTATACTTAAGTTTTTTTATAGAAAACTCAAAGTTGGGTTCAATGCATAATGTTTTAACTTGTGAAACATTTATAAACAAAGTGAACTTGACATTTAAACTGCCGGAAGAAACGTTGATACTAATATTTACTATGATATTGAATTGCGGAGCGCCATAGAGAAAACTATACATTGATCCCTACATACAGGCGCACTTATCCATGTAAGGGATATCTTTCAGTTAACCTTTGAGCATTTGAGACGAGATCAGGAACAAAATATACGGTCTACCTAGGGTTTCGTTTATTAATTAAAATTATGTAATTTCCTTGATTTCATCAATAGTCGGTTAGGTACCTAAAATTTATTGGAAAACTATAAACATGGCAATTTTATTATACCAGTATTTCCAAAAAAAGGTGACATAAAAACCATCCACTAACGACAGCAATAAATAAGCAAGTTATTATAATCAACACTCAGACTCACCAATTAGAAGTATCAAATCCAATCTACGACTAATCAAGTGCAAATTTAATGACAAATATTGACGAGTGAGTTTATCGGTTTCATCAGGTTACATACGAAAAGTCTCATTTAATTTGGAAGATCATGGCAGTTACAACTTTTAAAGGGTAATACAGTTGGGATTTCTCGTGTGAAACGTTTTGGAAATATGAACCTTAAACTAAGAGTGACCAGATCGTAAGTGCACGTTCACGCTGATATAGGATATAAATTTATAGCAATAAAAAGTGTAATCGCGTGTCCAATGAAATTGAGTTCCTACATTCTGGTTTTCGATAAAAAAAATCGTAAGTTAACGCGACGTCAGTTTCGTTTGAATGAATAACCGTAAAATTTGCGGACAGAGTTCCGTTAAATGGTCAATTTAAAACAGGGATGCCTTTATTAAAACTTCGGTATATGTGATCATTATAAAGGTTATCAGAAGTAACTCGGTTACTCACACTCGAAAAACAGTCAGGGGTAATCTAAAAATAGATTTAACGGATAGGGCAAGGAAGTGACCTTATTGGCATATTATCGTAAGGCTGTGCATTGGAAATTACCGCGTGCTTTGAAACGCCGTTTTGACTAGATTAACAAACAAGGTCTGATTTTCAGATATATGATTCTTGACTATATGATTTTTTATCTGGTTTTATCGATACATGATTGCTTAAAATTTCCTCGATAGAAAAAAAATCCAAAGTTGGGGCTGTATTTCCCTTTTTATACTCGGCCTACTCAAACGATACATTATTTTACGACACAATCAAGTTAATACTATAGTATTTTATCTCATCTAAAATCTCACTTTATGAAATTTAAATAAAACGTTTCTGTTAGGTATTTATCGAAATTTGTCCAAAAAAGCCATTCCCGAAGAGTGTTCTCTTTTTCTCGTGCGCGGAAGGCATCAGCGTGTCTCTGTCTAGGGGGCGTGTTCGACTCAAATCAAGGCATCGCCTTAAGATTGGTCTCTTGTGGGGAATCGAAGAAAGATTCTGAACACCAGCTCAGCTTCGCTATTCCCAACTGTAGACAAGATGGGAATAGCGAAGCCAACCTACCTCATCTTGAATCCATCCATCAAGCTCTAGTTTTCCATCGGGCTCGGAAGGTTAGATGACTGCTTTCGTAAAACAAATGCGCATACGCCAAGGTCTCTTAGGATTAGGGTTCAACCGTGGAAATCGCTAGGAGAATCACATTATTTTTATTAAAGGGGACTTAGTTGCGTGAAAGCATATAGTCCATTATATCCCCGGACATAATTAGTGTTGTGTGTCGGTCGAGTGACAACCCATGTGTACAAGAGATTAATAAATAGCAAGTCCGGATAGTTCGGAATACCCGCGTAGCAAGAAGATGTTGATACCAGCTCAAGCCAGTTGCCCCGTGACCCCCGTGACTTTTTCATCGAGATATTGTCACGAAAGCCGAACCATTTCATATACATATTATAACGGTAGGCGCCGGCGCGCTTGCCATACACATGACGCTGACGTGTGTAATGTGTATGGGGAACGCCGAATCTGACGCCAAATTTAGAAAGCGGGATGCGATGTTGTGACACATTCGAAACGTCGGGAACCTCAGAGCGGTAAATAAATAAGTTATTTAAACGCGATTAAATCCCGTTAAGTAAAAAGTATTTGTGAGAATCGTGAAAGTTTAAATCAATATACCTACTAGGAGAATCGTTTCAGACAGTAATTAATTTGCAAATACATCACTTAAATAGCAGGTTCGACTTACACTGGCTTGTCTGAGGTGTCATGTCATGAGTTCAGTGTTGTAGCACCTTAAGCCAGGTATCATAATCTGTAATCAATACCGCGACATTCATCGAAACCCGATATGTTCAATCTGCAACGAGAAAGTGGTACAAATAACGTTATGTACAAGGTGTGACAACTGATATGGATTGAAATATGGAATTAACGATTAACAGCTTTTGTAGCTAAAATAACAGTTTCTAACAGATGTGTCACATAGAGCGACTACACACGATCGTGACGACGTGATACACGGCGACTTTTTGCAGCGTTACAAAAGCGGTACAGTTTCGATACAGGTGACTATCTATAGCAGCCCTGTTCTTTTACCACTTCGACTAACAACTATTATATTATTGGTTATATATAAACTTAAGAGCTTGGGCTCTTGTCGGTGGAGTAATCGCTATTATGTTCTTCTCTCTGCCACTCTTAAGCTCCTGATATGACATATTACATAAACTTTATCTTTAACTTGATCCATAACGGCACGTCTTGGTCGTCCCCTGCCTCTCCTCTTTCTATCTTTTTTGCAACTTATAGTGTTTATGTAATTGCTATGTCTAATCAGTTGCACTTACATAATTCCTCTTCTTCTTTCCTTATTGATACGGCATTCAATAAACTTTCTCTATAGCTTGGTCCATCCATAAACGCACGTCTTGGTCGTCCCCTGCCTCTCTTTCCTTCTGTTTTTCTGCAACTATAGTGTTTATGTAGTTACCATGTCTAATCAGGGGGGCTAGTACGCTGTTTTATGTCCGACATAAAGCATTCGTCCCATTCTGGTAAATATGCGAGTGCAAGAGGGACGAATGCTTTACGTCGGACATAAAACCTAGTGTGCTAGGCGGGCAGGTGCACTTACATATGTCCTCTTCTTCTTTCCTTATTATTGGCTAAATTAGAATTATTGTATGATGTCTGGTAGGTTGGAACAAAAACAGTAATCATGTCTGTATTCGTAAAACGACACCAAAATTTTAAATCTTGTCAGATACCGTGAAGAAAATAAAATACTCATTAGTTCCGTTGTAGGTTTTATAATATGCTAACTACTCGCCCCCTTATTAAAAAAATACATCTTAGATGTGCTTTATCAAGCTCAATAAAACTATTTCAGGACTCCAGTTCCAGAAAATTCATCATTTCCTGCTTGGCCACCTGTAACCGCGAGTAACGGTTCGCTACATACGATTCTCGGAGACACTTTTGAGCTGGGAGTTGAACTCTGGGATGAAATCTACGACAAGTATTATCGGCACCCAATGCCACCTAAATTTGACGAATCTTATCAAAAGAATAACGCTCACATACTGTCGGGAGGAATCATCGGGTATTTAGTATTTATTGGCGTTATTTATTTTGTTAGTTTAATTTTTAAATAAATTCTGCACAACGCTGAGATGGAACCGTTTCGTGGCAATGTTGTCTTCTATTTTGTATTTTGATTTATGTGCATGTATGTGTTGTTGTCATGAATAAATGTTATTCTATTCTATGTACTAGCAACAACAAAATAGTTGTCAAATCTTTTAATTTACCGGTAGTACATAACCTTTACTGGACTATGTAATATTATAGTATTATGATCGGGTAAAGCTCACGGGAGTCCGCTGGATACGGGTGGCGCAAGAATGGTCACATTGGCACTCTTTGGGGGAGGTCCGTGTCCAGCAGTGGAGGTTTTTTGGCCGATATGATGATGATGATATATCATGTTTTAAGATCATTGTAAATATATAAGGATTGTCATCTTATTTTTAATAATTTGAGACGGAGTGCAATTCTATAGCGCAATATTATATTATTTAATTACAACACGGGACGCGTAACTATGGCTCATTTACTATATGAATGGCATATTGCTATGGAAATATTCTCATATGGCAGCCATGCCACAAACGGATACGGATGTTATGCTGTCTTTAAGTCGCTGTCAAATGGCTCCATTTCCATTTGTCTTAAACTTAAAAAATATTATTTATCACGTGCTAACATGTTAAGGATATGTGATATCGATAACGTCCCTAGTAGTAAATACAAGTGGAACATTTAATGCGAGGCTTAGTTGTTGATGAATAAACAACCGAAATAGAATATTGCGAAGGAACTCAACAAAAGTACTACAGTACTAAGAAATAATGCGGTCTCATAAAAAAAAGACAATTAAGAGATAAGACTGCAATGACATATACCCAAATGAATTAAACAATGATGCAAATATAATTTGTCATCATTACTGAATTACTTTGGACAAGCAAACGTAAATAATACTCACGCAAGTCTACTGAAATGAACAATGTTGCGTGTATCAATCACTAATCTTAAACTTAACCCCTACAACGTTTAATAATAAATAATAATTAATAAATAGGGCAAGGTGATAAAAAAGTAACAATAACTCAAGGAACAGTTTCTGAGAAGCATGTTCATGTGTCCATTTAGTAACACACAGTTATTGAAAGAGGAAAACCGCCAGAGAAATGTAAAATACTTGGACAACTTAATGAGGATGTTTATACCGACTAACGATCAAGCATGCAAACATAGCAACCCTATCTCGTATCTGATATTTTCTATGTTTTAGATCTTGAAACGTCAAAATATCTTTCGTTATCCAAAGATCAGTGCGACGCGTCAGAGAGGTATTGTGCTTGAATACAATGCAACAAGTTGAAACATGGTCCGAGATAGTATCTTGGACGTGGCTTCAAAAAGAGCACTAGTTAAAGCGATCATATTTGAAAGCCGACGAACGATAGTTTTTTTGAGATCGTCCGAATGTGTTGTATTAGAGGTGTTTAATTTGTCTTGTCAGTATAATAGTGATGATTTAATTGAAAGTGACATACGTTTAAATGGTGTACCTACAGGCATCATCAAATAACTGAGCGGTAAAGGTGCTCATAAACACTTGAAAATAATTATATAGTCAAGCAAGGCTATTATAGTACGACCGATACGCGAGAGCTTAGGCTACTGCCGCTTAAAGGCACCTTATCGTTGTGGATAAAACATCCGTCACTCTTGCACTCGCATACTTCTCAGATCGTGACAGTTGTCTTACCGACAACGAAAAGTGATAAAATGTCAACCATGCTACGCCCGCTGTATATTGATTGATGGGTTCTTGAAAGGCGGGTGATGCACGAAAGTGCAGTGGTAAGAATGCAGCATGCATTGCATACCGCCCCGCTTCAGCGCAATATAATTTTGCTGCGCTAATGTATTAGATACGTACTGCCCGTATATTTGACAACCGGTTTGCTTAGTGGGTAGTGC
The DNA here is from genome assembly GCA_947049275.1 of Epinotia bilunana. Classification (NCBI taxonomy): domain Eukaryota; kingdom Metazoa; phylum Arthropoda; class Insecta; order Lepidoptera; family Tortricidae; genus Epinotia; species Epinotia bilunana. Next base: position 19,438,568 of record OX346263.1, on the reverse strand, counting down.
CGCTGCCTACGAAGCTGAAGGTCCTGGGTTCGAATCCCGGTAAGGGCAAATATTTGCATGTTTTTTTTCTGAATCGTGGATGTTTTCTATGTATTTAATAATGTATATCTATTAAATATACCTCAGATCATAATATTACTTATGACTTATGACGTATATAGTCGTACATACCCATAACACAAGCCTTATTGAGAATCTTACACAAATCGGACCATCCCCATAGGAATATGGGGATGGTCCGATTTGTGTAAGATTATCACCTAATATTTATCGAACGAGCGAGCGAAGCGAACGAAGTTCTATGCTTCAGCTTGGGCCGAAAATCCTTTGTATTTCCGGATGTCGCGCTGTCCCGCTATTTTCTTCTACAGGTCGCATTATATAGATTTTTTTGTCGACAGACCGTTTCGAAATTAAAAAAATAAATTAAAAAGACAGGCTTGCCGAGCCACTAGTTTATATAAGTAACAAATATAAAAGGCAACATTTTTTTTAAGTTCTCTTTAAAATACAAAAATCTGGAAGTGGTCTTAGAGCAAATTCAGTCACATGAACGTACTCAAGCAAAAGGGACGATACCTTTCAATAAGTAGCGAAATTTGTTATGCATAAGCTAAATATTGCATCTGTCCTAAAAAACTTAACAATAGTCAACGCACATAAGTATAAGTAAAGTAAAGAGACTGGGTACTACTATCGTTACATACCAACCTATAAATTTACGGCCAACTGTCATTGTCACACGCAAAACAAATTAAGGCGAGTATAAAATAATGCTTGATTAAACGACATGTTGCACAGTGGTCCTAACTTAAGGCCCCAACCAAACAGGGCCCGTAACAAGCGCGGCACGGTCACGCCGCCGTAAAAACAAAGTGGACTGCGCCCGCGCTGACCAGTGACGGGGTTAATACTAGGTATTTGAAGGGGATACTTTAACTACACGAGGCAACAATACTACGCAAAATAGGCACGCTGGGTGATGACTGATGTCATGCGGCAAATGTCATGCTAAGGACGTTAGGGTTGATCACTCAACGTTTAGAACGCGCGTTACGACTGCCGAAGGAGAGGAGGGCGGGAGAGGGGGGTTTTCGAGCGTATGTATGTATGTGACCTTATTTTTTGGCACGCCCTGCAGCGTAAACCGTTTCACGGATTTCGACATATGAGGTGTCGTTGGATTCCTCTAGATCGTGGGTGTGACATAGGATATAAAATTTGAAAAAAGCAGTCGGGTTTTTTGAAAAATCTTTTAATTTCACTTGTTTTCTTATTTAAAACAGTGAGTTTAGATCTACCTGACGCACTTAAAATGCGTTACGTGATCGACCAGCAGGACAACCTAACTAAGGGAATACTTGAACTAAAGAGAGTAAGTTGAATGCAGGCACAAGTATCAAATACCTGGCATTTTCAGATGATATATTGAATTACCTGAATATATCTTGAATACTCGACTGGTGTAGAGATAAAATAAATTATCTTCTATCTGTACGTATACCTACATATTTATTATGAAACGTAGTCGCCGACTGCGTCCTCCTGGATGCATGTACCTATTAGGTAAATAAAACTAGTGATATAATATTTAATAATATAAAATTGTTGAATTTATCTTTTATTTTTATATTGCGCACATTATGCGAATATGAATATGAGTATTTAAAAAAAACCTAATTCTACCAACTGATATGGCAAAATGCCTCTGATGTTTGATCATAACAATATAATACGATAATCATTATCCGATAGTTGTATCAAAAAGATAATATCACGGATATGAGTCACTATTGCAAATCAGGATTTAATGTAATCGAATCATAATTATCTCTTCTTTATCTCCAGTATGTCATGTGAGATGATTATATTTTATTTATATCGTCGTCTATTACCTATATTACAAGATTTGCTTAGTTTGGGACTAGATTGATTTGTGTCAAATAGTCCGAAAAATATATATCCATATCAATACTAATATTATAAATGTGAAAGTGTGTCTGTCTGTCTGTTACCTCTTCACGCTTAAACCGCTGAACCGATTGAGATGAAATTTGGTATAGATATAGTTTGAATCCCGGGGAAGGACATAGGGTAGTTTTTATCCCGGAAATCATCCCCTGAGGGGGTGAAATGGGGGATGAAAGTTTGTATCGAGCTACGATATAAACGAGTTCCACGCGGACGGAGTCGCGGGCAGAAGCTAGTATATATTATATAAGTTCGTATGTATGTAATATATAAACTAATCCATACTTATATTTAATCGTATCAAAAATTTAGCTCTTTCTATCCCTACCTACCAACAGCAACGAAAATAGGAAAGATAGAACACTTATCATCACCTGTTTACAAACTCGTAATGTTACTTAGTATTCATCGTTTCATTGTTTTACTTAGTACTTACTCGTACTCTCGCGAGTACTCATTCTCGTAGCCACAACACTGCTAGTACCTCTGTGTTAAAGCACACGTGTGGTTTAGTGGCCGTGGGTTCTTGATAACTGGTATAAGTAAATCAAGGAATTCTCAGTAGTCCACCGTCCCGTTTATGAGAGTAAAAGTTATGAGGAACTTTGTTTACAATGTTGTGATAGTTAAGAGTGATTCAGATGTAAATTATGATAATTCTAGCTATTACCCGTAACTTTCTCGACGTGGAATTGATTAATAGTATTTTTTTAAACCTAGGCGTAAACAAGTATAAACTGGTAAGGTCGATACAGGATGGTCAAATAAGAGGTTTTTTTTTCTGGCATTTTGGTATTTGTGGCTAATCTCTTCCAAGATTTGTTTCTTTCGCCTTATTTCTATAAGACATTCAAAGTCTCTTTCGGCACAGTAGGTTCTCTTGTTATACGTAGTTTCTTAGCTCCATGCTTATCTTATTTTTAACAATTTGGGACGGAGATGAACTCCATAGCGCTTTGACATCACGGGACGTAACTTTAGCCAATTTTCTCTCTTTCCTTTTATGTTGCGTGAATATTGTAATATTTATATCATAAAACTGTATCACACATAAAACCACGTAGCTAATGCATACATTTCAAACATATATAACTATTCATCAAACTTCATAAATCGTAATAATGAATTCGCACATAAGTTTACCAAGTAACATAGAAAGTAGGCTAACAGTGGCATAAGAAAATGAAGTCATTAACTGGATGCCACATCGTTGCATACTTTAGTCCAACATTGTTTGCTCAACTTTATACTTAAAGGGTTCTGTAAAACCTCGCAACTATAGTCCAAAACAACAACTATAAATAGTTAATATAGGGCAGCGCATTGTTACTAACGATTCTCAATGTAACTTGAGACGTTGGTGCCGTTTTAGAAGTTGTAATAACTTCGCGGTAGATGTCGCTACGAGCCTCCCTAAGGTGTAATTAGAAGAATGGAAGGGAATGAAAGATTCGTCGCCACTAGCGGACCCACGGTAGCTCAGTTGGCAAGAGCGACGGAAGGATTCCAGAGGTCGCGGGCTCAAATCCTGCTTGTGGCGAATAATTTTAAAAAATTCCACTAATCCATAAAGAAAGTCATTCATTTCTTTCAATAAAGTTCGCCCATTATAAAATTAGTCATAGTAATTAGTAACCCACAGCTAAATCAGTAATGTTCAGCTTAATTTGGAACACAGTTTGGTGATTAGGAGTTGAGAGCTTTTACGCTTGTCTTATTTTAACCGTATTTTGGGTTTAAATTAAAACCTTAAACACAGGTAACCAGCAACAGCAAGTTGATTGCGTGACGCTTCGTACGTGTAGGTAGGTTGATCGAAATGTATTTTTTGTAACGGGAAAATGACGGATAATTTGTCTTACCCTCGTCCGAAAAAGTATCGTATTTTCGCTCTGCTGGGCTCAAAAACCAATAGGCACTCCACAAACGCAAATGGAACACACATAGTTTCTTTTTGTCGACCATAAAGTGGCGATTACCGGCTCATATCGAGGTCTTTGTTCAGCAGTGGACATCTTTTGGCTGATATGATGGTGATGATGTTGACGCGTATGCGGAAAATGCTACTTCCTGCACGTATATCATGAGACGGCCACGACATATTCTCGATTTTTCTATACCTCTTGTTCTAAGTGTTCTAATATGAGAGCGCGAGATAAATCGAGAGAGCTCGCGGGCTGTCTCTTAATAGCTGAGCTGTTATTCGCTACGCGCTAATGCGGCTCACCCCGCCGGTCACCCGACACGAACCTAGACCTCTACCTACGCTTAGTTACTACACATCGCGGTGTCAAGATATATTTTTGGGTGACATTGAGGTGAGCTTAAAACAAGTTACAGAATAGGGGGGCTGTGCTGGCCAGGGAACTTATAACCTTGTGTGTTTTAAATAAATACATCTTACAGAAATAACAATTTATTTTGTTGTACTTAACTGGACTTAATCGCGTATATTTAACTTATTTATTTACCTCACTGAGGTCTCCCGACGTGTGGCAACCCTAGTGTACAAGTGGTTAATAAAGATCAAATGTGGGTAGTTCGGAAAACCCGCGCAGCAAGAAGACGTTGATACCCGCTCAAACCAGTTGTCCCGTGAACACGGATATTCACATCTGAAACGTCGTTAAAATAATGTGTGAGAATCGTGAAAGTTTAAATCAAATGAAATGAAAATTTAAAAAGGTTTTTATTCCACATAACCCTTCTCACTGCTAGAAAACGAGCCATTCGCGCGCTCAACAACATTACGAGTTGCATAGAAAATGTGCCGTTAAAAAGTGCCCTCATCACGACATCCTGCACATAAAACATCGGCTGCACCATATCTGTGCCATTAGTCAAGCTAAATTATACCTTTCGTCGATGGGGTAAGAACCAGGACTGCGACGGATATGTTGGAAAGGTTGTACATAATGAACAGTACCTAATTTATGCGGACGGGAGACTATCTGTCTTTGACGTTGTGTCTGTGTGCTCGTTTGGTGATATGCAAAGTTCTGATCGCAAATGATACTGTTTTTGTATAAAATAGTGACGACATTTGAGATCAGTTCACGATTTATTGTAGATTTTAATTAAAGTTATGAAGACCATTTTAAAATTGACGTCAACTTTCGTTTCAATTAAAAGTTTAGTTTTAGCTGAATATAAATATTTTGTTTTAGCTGAATAAACATAAATGTTTTAATTTATATTGTACGTTACTTTGTATTTTTGTTCATAAATATTATACTTGAAAGTTTAACTTGGGTAGTGTAAAGTGGTATTGACATATTTTCTCACACAGAATAATATCTTGATTCAACACAAGAATAAGATTATTGACTGCTGCGGTTTTACCCGATTAAAGCATAGGAAGTTAGTTGTACATGCACCAATGATATTATAGTTTTTGAAATCGACATTAACAAATACTACAATCTTGCAGCCTTTTCCTTCCTTTTCGGGGAAGGAAAACATCGTGAGGAAACCGGTCTTATCCCAATGAGGTCTGGTTATCTCTCTGGTTTGGAAAGTCAGATGGCAGTCGCGTTGTAAAACTAGTACCTACGCCAAATCTTGGTATTAGGTGCCAAAGCAGACCCCGGGCCCATTTGAGCACGACCGGGAAGGAATATCCTAATCCTACTAATATTATAAACGCGAAAGCTTGGATCTTTGTTACTTAATCACGCTTAAACGGCTCAACCGATTTGGATGTAGTTTTGCACAAAGATAGTTTATAGCCTGGATTAAAGATATAATAGTTTTTATCTCAGGTCCACGCAGAAGAAGTCGTAGGCGGAAGCTAGTTCTTAATAAGGTTATAACTGTTTATTTATGTAGGTACAGTTCTTCAGCTAACTAAGTATACTTCGTAACTCTTTGCTTCTCTCATTATCTGAAGTTGTCGATTGTTCTTCTCATGGACAGGAGGAATGAGTTGTAGCCCTTACGATGATCTAGTGTTTATTACATCAGAAAAATCATTTTTTCCACAGTTTATATATGTATTCAAAGAGTACCTAAATCAATTTACAATTTGCATAAGAGCATTCTCAATACGAACGATCTTACCCGATAAATCTTTGCTCTGCTTATAAAAGAGATATGGGAATCTGATTTGAATTTATCGGTTTCGCTTTGGCAGAGTCAAAGCGCTCAGGCTATTATCAAAAAATTATATCACAGTTTTATCGGCTGGGGATTGAGATGGTACTGTAGTAACTTAACCGTTAATGAACTGGTAATCTGATCAGGCCAATGGTGAAATGATATACGTAGGACGACTTTGTACAGTTTATAAATGTCGCCGTAAATTTGTGAACTTCGCTAGTATATAATTTAACGCGTTAGATTATAAACGAACCTCATCACCCGTCAGTGGATAATCTCACTAGGAAGATCATATACTAAAGGTTCTCTTCAATTTTACGGTGAAATTTACCCTAACAACACATCATGCACAAGATAAGTCGAGTACCTACTGCAACTTTTAGGCTATGGGTCGTTTTGTTGAGCGAGCGAGCCAAGCGAACGAACAACCTTTCCATACATTCAGATTCTAACGGACACCGCTTACGACTACAGACTGTTTAGTGCAAGCAAGTCACCCTTAGAGAGAGAAAGGGCTACTGGTCACTGACGGTGACGACACGAAGCTCTAGCGTCATAAATAGTAACATTAATTCCAAATGAGCCTCATTTGGCGGGAAAAGCAAAAGTGTGGGTACACTTGTCGTCTTAAAACTAAAGGCCTCCAACGCATTGAAATTGAAACTAAACTTAAAACTAAAGGCCTCCAACGCATTGAAACTAAACTTCAAACACACATCGAACGCGGTCCGCACGCGGGCCGGCGGCGCTAAAGTTACAACTCGGCAGCGCGGCCGCATGTCGTGCGCGTCGCGTGTGAAGCGCGGGCCCGCGCTGTTGAGTGTAATAGAGATAGTGAGATACATATTAAATGTATTGGTAGTGAGAGAGGTATGACGCGCGTGCCCGCGCTGCTGTGATAGAGATAATGAGATACATATTAAATGTGTTGGTAGTGAGAGAGGTATGACGCGCGGGCCCGCGCGGGCCCCCGTGTTGCTACCCGCAACGCGTTGCTTGCCCGCTTGCTGCGGTGTGAATATACCGATTCAACCGCGCCCGACACGCGCCGCGCACAACACGCGCCGCGCACGACACTCGTTCGGTGGGTGGAGACAGGTCGCATTTTCCGAAGTTAACAAAAAACTGCCATCGAATTCTACAGGTCACAGAACACTAATAAATATGTTGCTATATTATATTCTCTTATCGCCCTGCTTTGTCCATTTACTATATTTGAGTCCTCCTTTGGGAACATTGCAATTGTATTTTTTTTTAATGCCACCATCACATTTAGACTGCGCGTTCTAGACCAATGTCACTGCCTAGTCTGCAGTGTCCATACATTGCTCTACGTCGCCAAGGGAAATCAGAGCCCTGTGTAATTACATGTGCTATATTTATTGACTGTGGGGAAGAACCACGGCGGATATGTAAAATGAACTCACTCAATATCGACAATATCGGCGTTTTCCTTTTGAGCGTGCAGTGCAAATGCCAAAGAGTTAAAGGGAGCCACATATTTCACACTTGTAATAAAAAAAATGCTTTACTCATGTCTAAAGCAGTATTTGATTTAGATGACGTCATCTGAGTCCACGCCCGGTGCAACCCAATATTCATAGTACAGGTCGACACACGTAAAAAGAGCTCTGCGCGCCATATTAAATGTATGGCCGCCAGAGCCAGAGAGATTTTTACGTGTGTCGACCTGTGGGCGTAGCATGGTTGCCATTTTATCACTTATCGTTGTGGTAAAGACGCCCATCACACTCTGACAAGTATTCGAGTGCGAGAGTGACGGATACCTTATCCACAACGATAAGTGATAAAGTGGCAACCGTGCTACGCCCGCTGCACGTCTAGCATGCGACGGCCGCGACATACTCTCGATTTTTATCGCACTATATCTCTTGTTCTAAGTGTTATAATAAGAAAGAGACGGATAGTGCGAGAGAAATCGAGAGAGCTCGCGCGCCGTCGCATGCTAGCCGTGCGTACTAGTTGGTGCAACCCATGACGAAAAGTCTGAAATAAAGGTTAGTAATTATGGCATTACACCCGTTCCAAGTAATTTTATGAATATGTGTACAAATCGGGAGAGTTTGAAGTGCTATATTTCGAATTTCTATTTGATTTTGACGGGGTGGTGCCTATGCAGTAACGATATATAACTACATAGTAAGATACCTAGGAGGGATCAGTGAGCTCTTGGTAAAATACAAAATACCGCATACTGATTCCGCCCTGCCAAATGCAGAAGTCTCCCCACAAGGACTGACCTGGCTAAGGTCGCGGGAGTCCGCTGGATGCGGCTGGTTCAGGACCGGTCATTGTGACCATTGTGGCACTCTTTGGGGTAGGCCAATGTCCAGCAGTGGACGCCTTTCGGCTGATGTGATGAAGTGCCCGTAGAAATTGACGGCCGATTAATCCTAGTGGGTAGTGAGTAAGTGCAAATAATTATTAAGCATAAATAATTGTTTCTGAGTCATGGATGTCTTCTACGCATTTGAGTATTAATTTTTTTTTAATTATCCCATAACCTTAATTCAATTATTGTTATTCATACTCGTGCCGTGCCACCCAAGAAATAATACGCAAGATCTGCAGGTCGATCACGTAACGCATTGTACGCGAGTCAGGTAGATCTAAATGTATTTTTTTACATACATACATACATACATACATTCACGCCTTTATTCCCAAAAGGGGTAGTCAGAGCACATGAAACGTATGTTCCAGCGCCACTTTTAGCATAAATGTGGGTATAAAAGATCGACAAAATGTGATATTGCAGTGATAGGTTGCTAGCCCATCGCCCACAACACACCTCAACCCTGGTCCCTTAGTCGACTTTTACGACACCCACGGGAAGAAAGGGGTTGGTGAAATTCTAACCCGACACCACACGGGATATATGTATTTTTTTATATGGAATAATTATAGTTAAATTGTCCTAACGTGCGTTCAAATCGTTACGTGATTACAAGTCAGGTAACGCATTGTACGTACTTTACGTAGATCTAAATGTCAATTTTTATATTAATGACAGTTCGATCTATCTAACGCGCGTTCAAAACGTTACGTGATTACCCCTCAGTTAAACACCCAATGTGCAAATTATTGGCCAATATATTTTTATGTGAAAACTACCCGGAAACTCTTAACACTTTTTTTAATTAAATCCCACTTAAAAAATAAAAAAGTGACATCTGATTAACGTTTATGTACGCCGTATTAGAGCGTTTAGCTTAAACTTTTATTTCTAACTAAGCCGTTACGCTAAGCGTCACTTTGTACAATGTGCTGTACCTCGGGCGGCACAAGGTTATTTTAATAACAAGTCAAGTCAGGAGTCCAAGTTAATCTTCACAGTAACTAGGGATGCATAAACTAACACCATATGTACACGAGGTGCGGTGTGCCGATGTGTGCAGCCGTATTTGCATTTCATTAAGCCTGTTGGCTGTTTATACGCTCCTGGTAGCGTTACCAACTATATTTGTTTCAGTGTGTAGACAGAACGTATATTAATCTATTCTGGCGCTTATTTATTTACTAACACCACGATTTAGTATTGTAGAATGTAGAGAGAGAAGTGATGCAAAATGTTGGTTTTTGTAACGCTAATTTTCTTAACCCTAAATTTGGCATCGTAAATCGGTTCAAGCCTCGGTTGCGGTTTATAAACCGCGAAAAATCGTTTTAGAAAAACATGCAAAAAATGTTGGCATTCGAGTAGTCGTAGCGCGGGGCCGCAGATTTTACCATTGTATGCCAGAATCTCAATTTATATAGAAAACACGCATAGTACAACACACTGCCGACGCGGCAATGCGCGTGTAAAAATCTGTCGCTCCGCGCACCGCGATTCCTTAGTCTCTGAAACTACTGTGAACTAAACTTGCGCCTTTCTTTATATTCTTTATGGGAAACAGGATATAACATTCCATTCGAAATATAACACTCCATTTCTTAAAAATAAAATTCTGATTGTTAAAAACACGAAGTTCATGTCGTCAAATGTCAAATTTCCGAATTAGCGATGATTTGTCGGAAAATTTGATAAATTCGGTATATTGTTTTTCGCGCCAATGACACTTCGCGCTTTTCATTCTACGGAGAAATAAAAATCGGTTTAAAATTAATCGAAATCGTATCAATGAAATTCGATAAAATCAAATTCGTGTTTTTAATCTAAATTACAAGTCTATGGAATTATGAAATTTGGAATAAACTATATCGGAGTATTTAATTTGGGTGTGTGTGCCCTAGCGCTAGTACCGGCTTTAGACCCAATTGCGTGGGCGTTAATCGAACGTGTTGGATAAATTACGAAAGTCGAACGATTGTTACACACAAATTCTTGTATTTTCCGATAGTCAATGAAAAAGAAGTAGGCGTAGTAGTTTAATGCCATACTTCTCCGGTGTGACTGTCCGCCAAACCGACGACTACAGATCAATAAAAAAAAAACAAAAGAATTAAAAAGTAAAAAGGCAGAAAGCGACAATTTTAATGCTTTTTCAAGAAAGTAAAATATTATTGATTATTTTATTTAGTCTTATTAGAGGGGTACTTTAAAGGGTCGCCATACTTGGTACAAATGACCGGAAAAATTGTCAGTATCTCCCAGTCTATTATGTCACATTAAACCAAACAATTTTAAAGTAAATATTTTGCGATCGCTCTGAAATTACCTTTAAATATTCACCGTTCCCTATGTACCTACCTTTCCGGTGTAGTAAGTATACTATGAATAATTTTATATTTTATTTTTGTTCCGTGCTCATTTGTTTTGCAAATTAATTCCCACTGCACTTACAGTTTGGAAATGGTCGGACTCACCGATTGAGCGCAGCTGACACTTTTCTCACCGGGTGTTGTGCGACATGTAACCAGTATGTTTTTACAAGAAATTATTTTGAGTTTTTTCTCCGGCGGGCACCGAATTCATGGATAAACATAAACAAGTATTGCAAAATTTAGCGTGACTCGTATTGTTATAGATGGGTAACACTATCATAGTAGTAAATATCGTAGTTTTTAGGGTTCCGTACCTCAAAAGGAAAAAAACCGAACACTTATAGGATCACTCGTGCGTCACTGTCTGTCCGTCCTTCACAGCCTATTTTCTCCGAAACTACTGAACCAATTACGTTGAAATTAGGTACACATATGTAAGTTTGTGACCCAAAAAGGAACATGTAACGCAAACAAATGAATTATAAACATGGTGGCCACTTTTGGAGGGGAAATGAGAAAATAAAAAAATAAAAACAGTGTTACATATCAAAATATGAAAGAGCTCATTGTGTGCATCTAAAATATATTTTTTTTGTAATTTTTACATTTTTTTTTGTTAAGAAATTATTTCAGAAAATAGCAAAAAAATGTCCATTCTCCCCCTTCATCTCCGAAATTACTGAGTCTAAAATTTTGAAAAAAATACGCAAAATAGTTCTTTACCTACAGATGACAGGAAAACCTATTAGAAATGTGCAGTCAAGCGTGAGTCGGACTTAATACGGTATTTGACAAAAATCAAATCAGCTTATTTTTATGAAACGTCAAAAACGCTACGTTAGTAAAAAAACTTGTTTCAAATCTTGTGATGTACGGAACCCTTGCAACGCGAGTCCGACTCGCACTTGGCCGGTTTTTTATACAGTGTCTAGTGTATTTTTTTTCGCATATCCAACTTTTCAATCCGCAAGTCAAGTCTAAACAGTTTATACAAATATTAAATTGACTACCACATTCATCATCATCATATCAGCCGAAAGACGTCCACTGCTGGACATAGGCCTCCCCCAAAGAGTGCCAAAGTGACCGGTCCTGCGCCAACCGCATCCAGCGGACTCCAGCAACCTTTACCAGGTCATCAGTCCACCTTGCGGGGGGCCTACCCACGCCGCGCCTTCCGGTTCGTGGTCGCCACTCGAGAACCTTTCCGCCCCATCGGCCATCGGTTCTACGTGCTATGTGCCCCGCCCACTGCCACTTAAGTTTAGCGATTCGGAGGGCTATATCGGTTACCTTGGTTCTGCTGCGGATAGCCTCATTTCTGATGCGATCACGCAGAGAAACTCCCAACATAGCCCTTGACGTGACTTTGAGCCTTCTTATGAGGCCCATAGTAAGCGACCACGTTTCAGTGCCATATGTCATCACTGGCAACACACACTGGTCAAAGACTCTCGTCTTGAGACACTGCGGAATATTGGACGAAAAGATGTGCCGTAGCTTCCCGAATGCTGCCCAGCCGAGTCGGATTCGACGATTGACCTCTTTCTCGAAGTTGGACCTACCTAACTGGATAGTTTGTCCTAGGTATAAATAATCGTCTACAACTTCGAGTGTAAAGTGTCCGATTGTAATGGGAGTTGGTACTTTAAGCATTTCTAACTTTCGTTACCATTCCTCTGATTTGAAATAAACATACTGAAATAAAGATCTTCAATATTACAGCTCACAGCAACGGCATATGTTTGAAACTTAATTACTCGCATTAACCTTAGCACACGCAGCAGTAGGCTTCTTCACTCCATCATGCATAACGCGGTCCATTAGTCCGTCTGAACAATCGATGGCGTCGCTTTAATGCAACGGATAATGCGGGATCAGCGATATATCGTACTTTGGAACGAATAACGTCACATGTCATTATTGTAACGTGGTTATATTCGGCATTTGCCGTCCAAGTGGTACGGGGGCGCCCATTGATGAAATGCATTGATTAATTTTGTTGTAGTTTTTGATATTGTAAACGCAAAAGTGCTTTTGGTGATGTTGAGTTTTTGGTGAGAATAAAATGGAAATCTAGAAGGATATAGTGTCCAGAAAACTACGAACCAAATACCCGTATTGAAGCTACGCCAATTCTGGAAAGGAATTTGAAGAATTAAGTCGACTGTAACCTTAATAAGTTTGTCTTCCTTGTGCTTTTCACCTGCGTTCGGACCATTTTAGACCGAGTCTAGTGCTTAGTGACGCTGCCTATGAAGCTGAAGGTCCTGGGTTCGAATCTCGGTCTTCTTCTCCCTAGCGTTATCGGGATAAAGGCCAGGCCTTTGCCAGGGTCCGCTTTCCTACTCGCTTTCCTCCACCTTGCACGATCCTGGGCGTCTGCTTTTGAGAGCCCGTTTTTGCTTATTTCGGCCTGGACCACATCCAGCCATCGCATCTCAGGTCAGCCGCGGGGTCGAGGGCCGTCGAGGACCAGAGCAAGGCATTTGTTCTCTCCGTAGTCAGGTGGCCTGCGAGAGACGTGGCCGAACCAACGAAGGCGACTCCGGGACCGTTGCTGGGTTCGAATCCCGGTAAGGTCAAATATTTGTTTGATGACCACGAATATTAATTTTCGAGTCTTGGATGTTCTCTATGTTGTTAAGTATTTATATCTATTCAACATATCGTCGTCTAGTACCCATAACACAAGCCTTATTGAGCTTACTATGGGACTGGGACTATGGGACTAATTCCATTTGTGTAAGATTAGTTAACATAAGGTTATAGGTTAACATAAGGTTATAGTTTGCTATAATATTATTTTTAGGGCAAAATATAAATACAATTTGCGGTATTTTTTTTAAATTTAATCCTGTTTTCACCAAAAAAATGAAGATAACTCTGAAGGTGTTTTATCATTTTTTTTTAAAGAACCTTTGATTTCAATCATGTCAGCCCCACGTCCAAGATAAGGTGAAATGTATTTTAATACTTTATTTACAAAATGGTTCTTGTTTACTGCAAAATTGAGAACCAAAACCACCATCTCACTGCAAAATTGGAAAAATTAAAATTTGAACTGTGTAAGCCCCTAAGTTAAAGAAATGCTTATTTAAATACGTTATCAGTTTTTAAATAAATACTAAATGTTACGTCGTAATCTTGAATGGAAAAGGAAGCATTTTGCAAAATACGCTCGTCGTCGAAGGACTCTTTAAATGTATTTATTTATTGTACCAAAAATGGGATGTGAACCAATCAAGGGCATAACAGGTATTGTGTTCTGATAAGAAAAAAAATAAAAGAATTTTATTTTTGACTCGATTTTTTTTTTTATTTGTATGGGGCAGGTCGCCCCAGTCGGCCAACGCTCCATACAAATGTAAAAAAGAAAGGTGGATTTGTGTAACATTGCCCGCAAATATTTATTTATTTATTTTGTCATAGTATTAACACACATTCGAACACACATTGTGGAGATTTGATTTTCTTTTTAAATAAGTTTATTTGCGATTCGATATCATGAAGTGAGATATAAAATTTAAAACTTTTAGATTGCCCTGTTAAAAATAATTGTCAGTTAATAATTAAATTTTTCTGTATCTTTACCAATATTATAAAGTGGACAAGTGTGTGAGATTGTAGTTTTGTAGGTTCGTATGTTATGGGTAATCTCCGGATTCGCTTATCCAATTTCAAAAATTCTTTCACCTGCGTGTAGACTGGACTTTATGGATGGTTATTGGCTATATTTTATCCCTTGGGTTTGCCTCCGTTCTTTGCAACACGCGGGCGAAGCCGCGCTGGCAGATAGTAGATACATTAATTCTCAGTTTCTATACTAATTGAAAGTGTTCGCTTGCATACCTAAATGTACAGTAAACCAAAAACGTCGGTCTGCCACTGATCGAGTCAATTTATTTTTGTAAGGTTCAAAATCACTTCTTATGACTAAAAGTGGAAGACAACTTTCTTCGCTCAATGTCTTCTAGCTTTATTCCCGACTGTGCCCTAAATTAGCCCGCCGTCCACTTTGAGACCTACTTTGAAATTTTGCATAGGCACTAGTATTACGAAAGCGAGTGCCGTCTGACCTTCCAACCTAGAGGGAAAACTAGACGATATTGGGATTAGACTGGTTTCCTCACGATGTTTTCCTTAAATAATAAACAAGCTATAAAAACACAAAAATAACAACAACCTGCATCTTTTAACCTTTATACTTAAAGTAAATAAAAAATCAGGTCGAAATGACAAGTGCTATGAATACAAGTTTAATACAATAAATGAACAATAGACGTATAGTGGAGTTGGACAATACGTTGTAATTATGGTCATGATAAACTGTCATACAGTTGTAAAGCAATGACAATCGGGGTGACCCCAGTGTCAGAGTGTGGAGCTGGCGCAAGGCATACGAAGCAAGCGTTTCCAAAAGTTATTGATAAGATTTACATCATGAAGTGACCGGTCAAAACATCCTACTAATATTATAAATACGAAAGTTTAGATGTTTGGATGTTTGGACGTTTGGATGTTTGGATGTTTGTTACTCAATCACGCTTAAACGGCTGAACCGATTTGAATGAAATTTTGCACTAAGATAGTTTATAGTCTGGATTAAAATATAGGATAGTTTTTATCCCGGGTCCACGCGGACGAAGTCGCGCGCGGAAGCTAGTAGGATATAAGAGTAGTTTGTTGTCCTACCAGAAATCATAGAAGTAATGTACAGATATACGTTCCGCACAAGGCTTTTTGTCTGTTTGCGAAGAATCCTGGATTTTTTTGGAGGGAAACAACCTGGAGCAGCTGATGGTTACCGGCAAGGTGGGTGGCAAACGACCAAGGAGTCCAACTAGATGGGCCGGGCGAATATTCAGCGTTTTTTTCGTCATTGTCGTAGACAGCAAATACTATTACGAGTAAAAGGTACGAGTATCAGAGTCTACTTTTGATGGAGATGTTAGCCAATTCCAGTACTGAATCTTTTTTGATTAAAGGTTCTGCGGTACGATTTACCTCTGACGAAATAATCTTGAGCCGGCAATGACGTTAAAACTGAGCGGTTCAAACGCCCGGAGATTCGCCCGGCCGATCAAATACGCTCGACTCTGGATACCAAGTTGCATTAAGCAGTCCACGCTGCTAATGACCGGAACAGATGGAGAGACATACTGAGGACAAAACTAACTTCACATTGGGGAGTTCACGACCCACAGTAGTAAGGAACACGACGCAACGATGAGGGAATAGAGATATACATTCTATAATATAGACTATAGGTAAAAAACTTAAGTAAAGCCTCTCTTGCATTTAGGGGTGACGTGTTTGAATAGGCATTTGTCATGTTTATGTTAGACAAATCAAATACGTAATGTCTATTCAAATATGTCACCATTAAATACAAGAAGTCAGGGGTAAACAATATACGTACATAAATAAGGACATTAATATATTTATGTACACGCCTTTATGACATCGAGAATAAAGTCCTATACAGATATTTTTGTCCTTATTTATGTACGTATATTCATACCCCTGACTTACATAAGTTTTTTTCTTATCCTCCTATATATTATATATCTCAATATTATAAATGCGAAAATTTGGATGTTTGGATGTGTAGATGTTTGGATGTTTGTCACTTAATCACGCTTAAACGGCTCAACCGACTAGGATGAAATTTTGCGCGACGATAGTTTATAGCCTAGATTAAAATATAGGATAGTTTTTATGCCGGATCCACGCAGCCAAAGTCGCGGGCGGAAGCTAGTAGAGTTATATGCAAGGCCATTGTATCTTCAATCGCTTCCTCTCATGACTGCCAGCCTACAAGATGTAACAGGAATTAGTAGCGACAGCCTACGAAACTCGAGCCACCGTACACATGTCCCTTATTCGTCCCACTCGGCAAACAGGGAACAAATTTATGTCATTTCATACAGAAATGCTCGCGCGATATGTTCCAAGTTCAATGTTGACATTTTGAATTATTCTACAGAGTGTTCCGTAATATAATAAATAATAATAAATACTTTATGATGAATAGTTTATTTAACTACATACATTTATATTATAGTTTTTTAATATTTACAAGTATTAAAAAAAAGAAAGGACAGTTAGGAAGATAGAGGGGGGTTAGGTGGCGATGTTGGGTAGAGCTACCCAATAGTCTTTATTGAACCAAGAATTGAATTCGCAATTTTTTATTTTTTTGAACAAGAAAGAAACAACTCACAAAAAAAGTTGCTCAATAAATAATGGTAACAGGCAAATGGTAATCCAGTTTCCGTTTTTTTTTTTAAACTTAATTAAAAAAAAAACTATGCCTTCATCGCAGACCGATGACGCCGGCCTCGCATTACATGCGTTATTGTCTACAGTTTAGTAATTTAATTCATAATTTCGTCATTAAAGTCTTTATATTAGGTCCAATCCTCGCAACGTATTTTCCTATAAAAGTTTTTTTAATACGGGAATTGATTTTTCGGTAGAGTAAAAAGAAAATACGTAGTTAAGCGATCCTGTCTGATAGTTGCATTTTCTAGGCTTGGTTTTCGGGATGCAAGAGAGAATGCCCGAGATAGTTTTTTATTTAGGAAAAAAAATCGACGTAGGTACCTTCTTTTAATAATGCTATTACGAGGGCCACACTGAAAGTTTTGCGTAACTTTTAAATAAAACAATTTAAAACAAAACTAATACATTTACTGCTTCTCAAAATATTCTCCCTTGCATTTTATACATTTATTCATCCGCTCGAACCATTTTTCAAAGCATGATACCCAGTCGCTTGACTGCATGTTTTCGACGTGTTGGTTAAATGTCGCCACTGCATCTTCGGGCGTCTTAAATGTTAAACCTCTCATCAAATCCTTGATTTTCGGGAAAAGGTAAAAGTCACAGGGTGCAAGATCTGGACTATAAGGCGGATGAGCCACGGTCTCCACATTTTCGGAACTCAAAAACGCTTTTGTTTTTTTGCAGTGTGGGGGGACGCATTATCATGATGCAGGAGTATGCGGCTTCGTGGTCGTGTCTCGCGAACTTTTTCAAAGACTGTGGGCAAACAAGTTGTGGTGTACCACTCGGCATTTACAGTTCTTTTATTATTTAGAAGGACTGTGCAGACATGGCCACTTTTTGAAAAAAAAACAAGCGATCATTTGTTTGGCAACGCTTTTGGCTTGTTGAATTTTTGTTGGCCTACTGTCACCTTCAAAGACCCATTCACTAGACTGTTGTTTCTTTTCTGGATCGTAACAATAAATCCATGTTTCATCTCCTGTTACGATGTTATATACACCATTTGAACATCCGTTCTTATATTTCCGCAGCATTTCTTGGCACCAGTCGACACGTGCCCGTTTTTGGCCTGAAGTTAGTTCATGAGGAATCCACCGACAACAAAGTTTCCTGACTTTTAAATTTTCGTGTAAAATCTTTTGTATTTGACTCATACCAATCCCTAATTGTCCTCGAATTTCGTCGTAAGTGATTCGTCGGTTTTCTTCTATCAGTCGTCTCACAGCAGCAACGTTTTCTTCAGTGACCGCGGTTGACGGTCGACCTTCACGAAACTCGTCATCGAGACTAACACGGCCCCTATTAAATTCAGCGTACCAACGTCTCACGGTGCTCAGATGTGGTGCTTCAACACCAAATGCATTTTGAAGGCGAGTACTACACTCATGCGGAGAAAGAGAACTTTTAAAATCATAAAAAATCATTGCTCTAAAATCTTTACGCATCAAATCCATTTTGAATGCAATCGGTTTAATTTAAACTGACAAAAAAAACAAATGACTATCGATTTCCCGCCAATATTTAGTACATTCCATAAACAAAGGTCTATATTTTTTTCTAATAATCAATTCGAAATTGGAATGAGTGCGAATAGCCAGGAGTGCAAAACTTTCAGTGTGGCCTATGTATAACAATATAATTTTTAAAAAGTTGCGAATTTTATTTATGTTACTTGACAAAATAAAGGTGTTATAAAATTTTACAGGATACATTATGGAGCGCAATATTATGATACTTCATGATTCATATTCACAAATATAGATCGATTCTTATTAATTTCAATTGAGTATAGTATTATCATAGTACGTTGGCAGCTACGGTAGCCTAGTGGTTCAGGCATGCGGCTGTCAAGCGGCGGTCGTAGGTTCGAATCCCGGCTCGTACCAATGAGTTTTTCGGAACTTATGTACGTAATATTTACCGTTAGCTTTTCGGTGAAGGAAAACATCGTGAGGAAACTGGTCTAATCCCAATAAGGTCTAGTTTTCCCTCTGGGTTGGAAGGCCAATGGCAGTCGCTTTCGTAAAACTAGTGCCTGTGCCAAATCTTGGGATTAGGTGTCAAAGCGGACCCCGGGCTCCTTTAGGGGCACAATCGGGAATAACGCTAGGAGGATGATGATTATCATAGTTAACCAAATATCCAGTATTCTCTCAAATAACTTCGCTTTTATAACCGCTATTTTGCCCGTAAACAAACTAAATTGCAACACCCTATATCACAATAGAAGCCCTGGTCGGAGGTTAATCATTTAATTCACCAGTATACAGTTACGGGATATTATTGACACGCCAAATGTCGGGGGAAACGGTCAAATTGAATGTGTGATTGGAAAATCAATACTGGCGCCGTTATGCGACTAGATTTGGTAATGTCGATGATAAAATATGATTGAACGAAACTAGTAAGTTGACATGTGCAAAACATGAGATATGCCACGGACTACAAAGTCATCTCGTGATAAAGAAGAAAATGACTATGTATTTCATCTTTCAAGTGTTGTCGGAAAGAGATGACTGTTATCCTATTAATATTAAATGCGAAAGTTTGGATGATTAGATGTTTGGACGTTTGGATGTTTGTTACTCAATCACGCTTTAACGGCTTAACCGATTTGGATGAATTTTTGCACGAAGATAGTTTATAGCCTAGATTAAAATATAGAATAGCTTTTATCCCGGGTCCACACAGACAAGTCGCGGGCGGGAGCTATAGTTCAACCACGAATGTAAGAAAATATGTGGTACTTACCCGTATCATTAATTGCAATTTTAATTTAATAAATCTTACGATACAATTAACATTTGTGTATTTTACCCATTTTGTTTTACAAAAATAATCATTTTTTTAAATATTCAATTATGAAGTAAGAATTCTAAGGCATGTATGAGAGTAACTACCTATTTATAAGAGCGCGTAATATGAAAGAAAAATTTAAAACTAAGTTTGGCTATAAAAAAAGTAACCCAGCTCACAAGACCAAAATTAAAAATATACAAGTCCTACGTATTGATAATTGCTAACAGAAATATTTGCAGCATGAATGTAATGTTAATGTATTAAATATTGTTCACTTTTAGCTACCCAGATTATATAGATACTAGATTCCGCCCGCGACTTCGTCCGCGTGAACCCGGGATAAAAACTATCCTATATTTTAGTCCAGGCTATAAACTATCTTAGTGCAAAATTTCATTCAAATCGGTTCAGCCGTTTAAGCGTGATTGAGTAACAAACATCCAAACATCTAAACTTTCGCATTTATAATATTAGCAGGATTACGAGTATTATACTCTTTGCGATTTAAATGAGAACAAAATGAAAACTTTAAACTGTTAACAAAACTTTATTATCTCGAAAGTTTAAATTGAATGATTTCAAAAGTGGAAATAATGAGTGCCCAAACGTTTGCTGAGAAATGTTTGCTAAAATCAGTTAATATCAATAACTGAAAGCCAAGCAAGACTAATCAGTTTTCGATCGATTTCATATCGAAGGAGTGAAATCAATTTCATATTGAGTACTACATCGATCAAGATCACGATCCCGTTCTTCATTAACCGATTTTATCGCAAACGATTTTAATAATTGGAACTCCCTCAGATTTTGTTCCACTGATTACGATTTTTGAGTCCCGTCCTTGGGTTCCTCGAATCTTATCTTTTGAATTTATTATGGCGAAGAATGTTCTGTCATTGTTTGCTGGCCTCGACGCCTTTAATCTTGAATATATGATACTTAATAATATTATAAATGTGAAATAATGTATATCTGTCATCGTATCTATATAGATATATCATATAAGCTACGGTAGCCTAGTGGTTCAGGCATGCGGCTATCAAGCGGCGGTCGTGGGTTCAGTAAAAAAACAAATAACCGTAACAATCGTATAATAAGTAGGTTAGGTTGGGGTTCGCTGGTGACCCTCAGAAATATGCACCCCGCAAAGCGGGGTGACGTCGACACGCTAGCGGTTAGGTTAGGCTTAGGTTAGGTGACGAAGTCAACTCGGCCCCGCAGCGCCGCAGGCGGCCAGCCAGGCGGCGAAGGGCCTTCGCAGGCCGTATGCTGCCACCATAACGGGGACCTGCGGGTGATGGGTCGGGAGTTCCACCAACCGCCTAGAAAAGGTCCCGAGCTGGAAGGCCCCCCATGGTGTTCTGGGGTGCCAACAGTGGAGTGGGTAGGGCAACATAACCTGCCACCAACCCGGGCAAGGGCAACGCTGGCAGAGTTCCGGATGTGTGCAAAAGCGTTCCCGGGGCTCTGTCTAAAAGCGAGCGATGAAACACCCCAGGGGTTTTAGTCCGTGCGAGTCGGACATACCCACTCGGCTTCTCCCGAGTCGGGTGGGATCCATAAGGGATTTCCCCTGGGAAACCAAAAAAAAAAGAAAAAGGCTTAGGTTAGGTTAAAAAAATTGCCATAGATAACTGTGTATGCCAACTATTTAAATTTTAAATATTAATCCTTGTAATAATCTGTATGTTAATTAAAATTAGTTGAAACGATAAATCATAAAACGTTGTCCATGACATAATTCAACTATTTAATGAATCGTCAGACAACAAAAATACACAATTTAAAATTACTTGTAATGACCATTCAAAAAACTGAATTGTCGACGAAATTAAAATACATGAAACGTTGACTTGAAGTGAAATTCGACGAAGTGAGTGTCGACAATTTGATGATAAACCCATTTTATTTTATGCGCATACCGGGTTTTTGGCACGTGCTAATCACGTGATTGAGACGTTTGAGTAGAAATTTGTAAGGATCGCGCATTCTATGGTTTTTCTTTCGCTGGTCAATGCAGATAAAAGGAATGTGCACTGACTCACTGAGACTCATTTTCGTTTAAGGTTAACAATACAAACATGCAAATGTGAGGTTAGTATTGCTTATTTGTGTGCTTATAAATGTGAGGTTAGTAAGTAAAGTAGACATAGTTTTAAGATTAATGTTAAGAAACATTTGTTTGAACATCAAAAAAGCCAAGGAAATTTGAAACACGTTACCAGCTGTTTCTAGCTAAGTATGCGTATGTACCTGCTGTGTATGTTCCTGAGGCATCCTGTTGCGCGTTGGTCTGGGGGGCTTCATTTGTTCCTCTATAGTAGACTGACACCTCTTTCTTCTTTCTTTTTTTAACGCACGTACACCGTCTTTGTGACTCCTTATAACTATGTATCTTTCCATATATTGGTATAACACACACTTCGCAATTCGCACTTCGCAATAAGTTTTAAGTGTTAAATGTGTAGTTTTCTTTTCTATTTTTGTCTTTTGGCCGTGACCTAATTTCGCTTTTCGTGTAAAGTCATAAATATTATGTCACGTGTCACTGTAGCTTAAGATAATCATAGATAGTGTATTTTTTTTTTTTTTTTTATGTTCGAGCGACCATGATTCGCGTGTTTTTTAAGCCATGAGGCGTTTTTCTTGGTTGTATGTTATATAGGTATGTTTTGTTTTTTGTTTGTGTAATTTTGTAGTTTAAATTTGGTTCCTTTTATTTATCTTCTGTATTTCTGGTGATTTTATATTATGTATATGTACGTTTCGTCACTGTGCCGTAGTATCAACAAATGGTCGCAACGGAAGGCCAGCGCTGGCTCCGGCAGCATTACGCTGAGTTGCGACCATTTCGTGGCAAATTACGCAACTGTATGTTATTGTTTGTAAATTGCCTTGTGTTTGTCACGAATAAATAAATATCTGTATTTATTAAACAAATTTACCGCCTTGGTAACTATGAATTAAATGTCTATTTTAACCTTGAAGGTCCGTGTAAATAAACAGCCGCCGCTACAAATGGTGTGAACGGTTTTCTTTAGTTCTTCGTGATACAATAAGGTACAATACTCAAGCAAATCCAGATCCTATTAAGCCCCATTTAACGCCACATTGCATTATATTTAAAACAGCCATGTCCCTAAAACAATATCCATTCAATATCTACTCTTATCTGATCCACACTAACAACCGTTTATGCTCCGCATTTTATTGTTTTAAAAACAACTTGGGCTATTATGGCGCGAGATATTATCGGCGGAATGTTTTGTGAATATTGGTCAGGCTCCGCATCGGATCTCGGATCGGACGTATCGATGAACCGACCGATACCGATTCGTATCGCCATGTTACGTAATTATAGAGTAGCTGGAGCGGTTTGTTCAGAACTTATGTATTGTATAATTTTAAGGATGAGGCACGCTTCAACCCTTTATTTAGTTAAAACAAGTTTCTGTCAAAAATTTCATTTTTGGTACAAGCTTTTATTGCCGACTGTTTTTTTCTGAATACCATCATCAACTACTCATTGAGACGATTCTAACGAGCCCAAACTCGATGGGGTTATGTGGTTTTATTACGGAGTTCCTATGGCCACCTTCCAGCTCCATCATCAGATCAGCAACGTGATTTGCATATTCGTGCAAAATTTTAACTTAATTGGAAACCGGGAAGTGGATCAAATTTAACTTGCAAGATTTGATTACAGGCAGACAACGGGACAGGTGAAAGTAAATAAAAGCTTGTAAAAAATTACAGTGATCATACATAGAAAATCACTAGATAAAAATATGTAAATGTACGGAACTAGTTGCAAATCTATCCAATCTACGATATCAAAGCAACAGAGCATTCAATAACGACAAAGATGTGGGTAGATTCTACGAATTTGTTTATATTTCTTGAAATAAATAAATTTTTAAATTAAATATTTTAATAGATTATTCCTTTACCCAGTACAAGATAGTCTCTACCTGATGACTATCCATTTAACGCTCACTTAAGTGAATACGAGTGAAGATGTAGATATTACATTTATCCGCTGATCACCGTAATGCGTTCTTCCGAAAGAACGATTTTAACGAGATATCATTGTCTTATACTGTGAAATCCCATATATTTTGCACAGCAACAAGATCTCTGTGACATTACGTAATCTTATTACTGTAGGGCGTTCGTGCAGACACGCCAGGAAACAAATGCCGCACACTACAGAAACTCATCAGAAACAATTATCGGATTAAAAACACATCAACAGTTGAGCTTTTGGACTGCTCTTAATTTCGCCTGAGCATTCCGTTATCACGTTTTCCTAATTTATTCACTACTTCCATGACATACGCCTGCTCGCACGGGGATTAAAATACATACGGGTTAGACTATTGGCGAACACATTATTTGATTGACACTACTGGTCTATCCTGGTGGATCTACGAAGCAGCTAATGGCAGGACCAAAGTTTGAAAACCTAAGGCCTACCATACAACACAAAAAGGCATTCAGATAAGATCAACTAAGTGTAGGAAATGGAATTGAAATTGATTTGTTACTGGGTACAAATAGAAAACAATTATATCTTTTAAATTATACCGTTGTCTCGTACCCTGGAAACAAGCTTTATATGAGGATATACCTAGAGGTTGATATATTTGTGTTCTTTTGTTTTTGGTTTGTTTTTTCCATTCCCTTGTTATTATTGTGTTCTTACATTTGTTGACATTGTCTTGATATTATATCTTAATTTTTCTCTGTTTTTGACGATTGTGATAAAAAAATCTTATTTTTTTGACATGTATGCAAATCTGTAATGCAATCTTTTATCATGTCTAATCTATAGAGGATAATAATAATCTACTAACTTCTAAGGGGTCGTCCAGCTTGTCAATGAACTCAGACTTAAGGCTCCCCCTATATTTTACAAGTTATTTAGTAAAGTAATATATGCTTACAATATATAGGCTAAGTTGCCTTTTTCACGATGTCACTCGAACTTTTTCGATGAAAGTATTAGTTTTTTTGACCATATTTTAAACTTTGGAAATTCACATCTTGAAAATTTTGATTCCATATTGTGGAACGCTTGACTGCAGTGATGTAATATAATAAAGAGCTAGGTTATAAGCGCTCCAAATGTGGCACACTAAAACTAAGTCAATTGTACCAGTTCGCCTCAGTTTCGCGTCGTCAATGGAAACGTATAAACGTGTCTCTGCTGACAGATTTGGTGGCCATTTTTAAACAAGGGATATTACATCATTGCTGACTGTGTTTGTTATTATCTTTTAAAGAAACTACCCAATTTCTCCACCCGTATCTCATACAGCGAAAACAATAAGCCACGGCGGAATTTGTACGAATTAAAATGCTAGGGATCAGAAGCCGCAGT
The DNA here is from genome assembly GCA_947049275.1 of Epinotia bilunana. Classification (NCBI taxonomy): domain Eukaryota; kingdom Metazoa; phylum Arthropoda; class Insecta; order Lepidoptera; family Tortricidae; genus Epinotia; species Epinotia bilunana. The sequence continues at coordinate 19,413,295 of OX346263.1, read as the reverse complement.
GAAAGCCGATTATGAAGCACGATATTTCACATGAGCTGTGATTCTGAACTAGCAGTAATACACTCATGTTAATGTTAAGTCTACTAACTTACGGTTTAAACGATATGATACAGATAACTAATGAACCATCATCGCCTGCAGCCCAGGACAAGATCGAACTTATACCATCTGTATTGCCGGTACTATCGACAACACAGCTAACTGACCATCGGTGCACCTTAAGCGCATTGTAATAAGGTTCTATATAAAAACAGGATGGTCAGTTAACAGTGTTGTCTTTGTACAGCGCTCTCCCTATGAGCTACCCAGTCCCAGACATTAGTTTGATGTAGCGTATCTTTCCTTCGCATTTGCCACCGATACTAGTAGCGACCTCTCTGTGTTTTCTTGAAAGGCTCACAGTCTTTAGGCCACTCTTATGGGCAAGCAATGCGTTTGAAACATTCGAATCGAAACATATCGGGTGGTTTCGTTTATTTTTTCATTATATTTACAGGGTGAGTTTTTAATGAGTGTCCAAATTTTTTGTAGGCATTTGGTATCATTAATAGACTCCATTTCTGAAAAAAAACTAGTGGGTATTTTTTTAATTATAAATTATCCGTAACTTTAAGCAGCAACTACTAAAAATTTTAGTACTGAATGATATGAAACAAAAAAACAAGTAGTTTATCATTTTTGCTGGAGAATTTTATACTTGAATTTGGACACTAAATTCACCCTGTTATCTGCATCGTAGGGTTTAAAAATTGATCGTGGTAATATCCACGATAAATTGTCACGAAACATAAATTTTTCATAAAATAATTTGTTTCTTTAAGACGTTGTAATGTAACATATGATTATTTATACTAAACGGGACTTAATCGCGTATAATTTATTTATTTATTTACCTCACTGAGGTCTCCCGACGTCACGGGACAACTACAATATGACATGACTGCCAATATGTTGTAACATATGGTGTGTTGCACATTCAGCATTGTAAACATGTCATCGTCATCCTCCTAGCGTTATTCCCGGTTGTGCCCCAAAGGATCCCGGGTCCGCTATGTCACCTTATCCCAAGATTATTAAGGCATTAGCTTTACGAAAGCGACTGCCATCTCACCTTCGAGACCCAGAGGGTAAACTAGTAGTGATTCATCGGCGGTCGTGGGTTCGGATCCCGGCTCGTACCAATGAGTTTTACGGAACCAGTGTAATCCCAATAATTGGGATTACACTGGTTTCCTCTAGATGTTTTCCTTCACCGAAAAGCTAACGGTAAATATTCCGTAGGTACGTAAGTTCCGAAAAACTCATTGGTACGAACCGGGATCCGAACCCACGACCGCCGATGAATCACTAGGCTACCGTAGCTTCGTAGTATTGTAAACATCCATTTATAATATACATTTTTAGATATGGTTGAAACCCTCCACAAGGTGGACTGATGACCTGGTAAAGGTCGCGGGAGTCCGCTGGATGCGGGTGGCGCAGGACCGGTCATTGTGGCACTTGGGGAGGTCTACGTCCAGCAGTGGCTTTTGGCTGATATAATGATGGTCGAAAAATGTAATTTGTCTGATATTCATTCCTGAGTCATAGATGTTTTCTATGTATTTAATTATTTATTTATCTACTAGCTTCCGCCCGCGACTTCGTCCGCGTGGACCCGGGATAAAAACGATCGTATATTTAATCCAGGCTATAAACTATCTTCGTGCAAAATTTCATTCAAATCGGTTCAGCCGTTTAAGCGTGATTGAGTAACAAACATCCAAACATCTAAACTTTCGCATTTATAATATGAAGTAGGATATAAGTATGTTTATCGTCGTCTAGTACCCATAGTACAAGCTTCGCTTAGTTACTACTACTTACTACTACACAGGGTGATTTGTGTAACATTGCCCACAAATATTTATTTATTTACTTATATATTTATATTTTATGAGAGGATTATTTCGATACCTAAATATTTCACAGCCGAATACATACAGATGTCCGCGCGGTTTTGCCCGCGTATTGCAAAGAACGCAAGTAAATCTGCGGGGGAAAAAAAGCATAAAGCCGAAACCCTCAACATAAATATTAGTAAAAAGCCGATACACATTTACTATGAAGCTTCAATGCACCAATTAGGTACCATCTGAATCCCGTAATACCACGCGGCACGGTAAGCCAGTCTGACGGGGTGTCAATCAAAATTGTGTAATTAGCGTTCCGAACTTTTTACCTTTTTTGTGGCCATTTTTAGCCACGGTTTGTTGCGTTTGTAGTAACTTTTGAAAATGTATTTTAATTTCGTTAGCAACACTACTGCTAATATAATGCGACTTAACAAATTGCTGTGGTAGTATTTGTCATTGTGAGAAGCATAAAAATATATTGAATAAAATGTATAGTGATATTGTATATGTTCTTTCCGATGCTGCCATACAAACCCATGTTGAAAATGTTACCTGCTCCAGACGAAAAAAGCGTGTATGTGGGTGGAATAAACATGTTAGGGACGCACACGGGGAGGCTAGGCTTAAATATGAAATGTGGCTTTGGTGTCATAAACCTACTACAGGTAAAGTTTACGATGAAATGTATGAGACTCGTAAGATATTTAAAAGTAAGCTGAACTGGTGTTTAAAACATCAAGAACAAATTAAGATGGATATAATCGCTACACACCGTAAGGCAAATAATTTCAGCCAATTTTGGAAAGCTACAAAGAATCTTAATTTGAAGCCTGGCCTACCCGTGAGTGTGGCGGGTGCAAGTGAACCCAAAGTCATTTCGTCAGTATTTAAAGAGCACTTTGCAGTAAAGTCGGTGTTGGGCCCATCACAATCGAGGATCGATGCTGAGGCTAGTCATGACCGCAGAACAATTAATTTCACATCCAAACAAGTAGCAGCTGTTGTTAAAAATATGACTAGAGGAAAATCTCCCGGTAGTGATTGCCTCAGTATCGAACATCTAAAATATGCGGGGGTGCACCTGTCGAGAGTTTTGTCTATGTTCTACACACTTTGTCTAAACCATGCGTATTTACCTGATGAGTTAATGAATACCATTGTAGTGCCTATAGTGAAAAACAAGACTGGAGACTTGGCTGACAAAACGAACTATAGACCAATCTCCCTGGCTAACGTTCTCGCAAAAGTATTGGATAGCATGCTCAACGCTCAACTTGATGACTACTTACACTTTCATGACGGACAGTTCGGCTTTAGGCCAGGTCTCTCGACTGAAAGTGCCATTTTGAGCGTGAAGCAGACTGTCCGGTACTACACTGATCGCAGCACTAATGTTTACGCGTGTTTCCTAGATCTCTCTAAGGCATTCGACTTAGTCAGTTACGATGTCCTATGGAAAAAGATGAGGGATAGGAACATACCAGTTGAACTAATAAGCATCTTTCAATACTGGTATGCAAATCAGAAAAATAAAGTTCGCTGGGCTAGTGCACTATCCGACTCGTACGGGTTGGAATGCGGGGTGAGGCAGGGGGGTTTGTCCTCACCCAAGCTTTTTAACTTGTATATGGATGAGCTCATCGATCGGCTCAGCAGCACCCATGTCGGATGCCATGTTGATGGTGTATGTGTAAACAACATCAGCTATGCGGATGACATGGTGCTGCTGAGCCCGTCGGTGAGTGCTCTTAAAAGGTTGCTAAGGATATGTGAATGCTATGCTTCTAGTCACGGACTGTGCTATAATGTTCACAAAAGTGAGTATTTGATCTTTAAGGCCGCCGGTAAACGGCCTGAAAAGGTACCACGAGCTGCGCCGGCAATCACTCTTAATGGTGTTCTGCTACAAAGAGTATTCCAGTTCAAATACCTAGGGCACTATCTTACCGACGACCTTAAGGATCAAACAGATATTGAAAGGGAACGTAGGGCACTGGCAGTAAGAAGCAACATGTTGGCCCGCAGGTTTGCTCGATGCTCGAATGAAGTAAAAGTCACGCTATTTAGAGCGTACTGTCAGAGTTTCTATACGAGCAGCCTGTGGTTCAACTGTACAAAGAAGTCGATCAGTGCCCTAAAAGTTCAATATAATAATGGTTATAGGGCGTTGCTGGGGCTGCCCCGCTTCTGCAGCGCATCACAAATGTTCGCGGAGGCGCGCACGGACGGCTTTCACGCCATACTGCGCAAGAGAGCGGCCTCACTCGTGCACAGAATGCGGGCCAGCGCCAACAACATCCTAAAGATGTTTGCAGATAAGCCCGACTCCCCATTATATGTTCACATCAACCAATTAATGGTAAGGGGACACTGTACAGCGTAGTTTAATTAGAGTCTAGATTTAAAATATGTAATTTGTGTACCTACTAATAATAGACATATAAGGATGTAATACTAACAACTTGGATCTCAGTTATCTGAATAAAGAATTTATATTATTATATTATTATTATAATACAAAATTAGAACAATTATTTAGCGTCTGAAGAATGTCTGTAGAATGTTGTTCTATTAAATATTGTTACATTAGGTACATGTATGAATTTCACCACCCCCTTTCTTCACGTGGGCGTCGTAAAAGTTGACTAAGCAAGGTTGGAGTGTATTGTGGGCGATGGGCTAGCAACCTATCACTGCAATATCACATTTTGTCGATCTTTTATACCCACATTAATGCAATAAGTGGTATTGGAACATAAGTTTCATGTGCTCTGCCTATCCCTTTTGGGAATATAGGCGTGAATCTATGAATACATGAAGGTACATGTATTTGAAAGAGCGAGAGAAGCGAATTTAGTTCTCCATTTCAGCGCGGGCCAAAATGGTTGTGTATGTCCGGCTGTCCAGATGTTCTTCTATACAGATCGTATTTCTCAAGCGATCGTGAAAAAGAAGTGAAACATTATTTGTCGATTCATTTTTTCGAAATAAAATAAAAATAGTGAAATTTAGATATGCTTGCGAGTGCTGCAGCTCACAGAACCACTAGGTAGGTAAGTTACTGAAATTTTTTTTTATTTATACTTGTCCATTTTATTGCTCGTCACACACAATCTGCATTGAGCATAATTATTTTACTACGAAATCACAAAACGCTTTTCAAAATTACGTTAGCCACAAGTGAATCGTGTGTCACACTCTTTATTTTGAACCGCGTAAGGGTTGGTGCAGACGAATGGAACGGCGTGCCCTGCATCGCAAAGTTCCCCATTAACTCGCATCGCTTTGAGATGTAAATGAGTTTTTTTTTAAATCTTCATTGGAAATTTCCAGGCCGCGGTGAATTTATTCCCGTCCTCATTCGAATGTTAAGCAGGAATACTTAGGTTTAATAACAAAGCTTTTGGGAATTTCTGTTGTTTGAAAATTATGCAATCGCGTCATAATATGCATAAATAGGCACATTAAGGCTCTTTTAACTGGGGTACGGTTAAAACTTGAATTTAAAAAAATACGCAAAACTGATGACCAAAAAAACATGAAACCATTATATTATATCCCAAAATCTTTTTTTTTCTCGGTTATCTGAAATCAGTCGCAAGACTCGATCAGATCAGATGCGTTGTGTTCATGAAGAGATTTATGAAAAGGCAGGGCCCATGCCCTAACTTCCCCTATATGCCCAGCACATCGGCTCTTTTCACACGTTTGACATAATCTGCTTTCAGTAATGGACTGGTCAGTGGATTTGGGTGGATGATTAATCCTTGTAGGTGTCACTGTAACGCTTGCCTTCTTCGAGAACAGTTGGCATCTCCAGGTATGCGTGAATTTCATTGTTCCGTGTAAACCAAGATATGATGATCGGCTATCGGAAGCATTTTATGTCACTTTGACGTCCTACCTAATGAATAGTAATGACTAATATGGATAAGTCGGTGCTGGTTAAAATAAAACCACACATTCTTAAAAACTAACTGAATTTAATTTGTTATAGTAAATAATCTAGTTTTATCTCTTTCTCCGATACCCAAAGGCTGTCTGGAAGAGATCGCTCTTCAGCGATAAGACCGCCTGTTGTCTACCTCTACCTACATGTTATTGTATTGTTTTTCTTTTTAACTGCTTTGTTTGTGTAAGGTGTGCAATAAAGAGTATTTGTATTGTATAGTATTGTATTGTAATCATTATTTCTTCTATGTTTGATATTGTCAATCGATTGCTTTCAACATCCAGGATCCATTTATATAAAGAGACCCACCGTTCGACGTCAACAGGATGTGAGAGGTGCATAGTTGTAAACTGATGTTAAAACCTCGATAGTAACTCAATAAAAAAACATACATTTTTAGTAGGAAAAAAATTGTGCTATAAATTAATTAGTCATTTCTATGTAATAATTTCGTCATCAAATTGACATAAAATGCTTTCGATGGCCTGGATACCTATGATACAAGGTTGTGGTGTGATCGTATGTCAATTTTACTATAAACATGAAGAATACTTTTGGGGTCATATATACTTTTGGGGTCATATATACTTTTTAGTAAGCGTTCGAGTTCAGCATTTCCTGTGGACACTTCCAAAGTTCTAAGGCCTTATTATAATGCTGGACACAATATGCCATGACTTGTATGATTGGAACAGAATTTGTACACTAGACCTTTAATTGCTCTATCGTGTCCTACATTTACTCCTTATTTTGACCCTTCAACATTTTGTGTTATAATCTTTGAGGTCATCTTAGACAGGACCCTTCCTGTCTCTTGACCAAACAACTTTTAGCCAAATTTATCATTTGACTAATGTTTCATTTGACCTAATGCATTTTTCGTCAAAATAGTGGTATTTTCGGGTATTCTTTGAATATAATCAAATAGAAGTCATTAGGTTAGGTAAGGTTTGTCTTATAATAATCCTATAAAGCATTCTTTTTAAGAAAAAAATGCATTAGGTCAAATGAAACTTTTGTCAAATGAAACATTTGGCCGAAAGTTGTTTGGTCTAACATTAGTGAACCCATCTTACACATACTTAATTCCGTCTGTCTGTTTAGGACTTTGAAGTATTAGAGGACTCTCGTGGTATTGTTATATTTAATATTTATAAAAAACAACACCATACTTCACAACAAACAATACCAGACCAAAATCTAACCGAAAACTTCGAACAATTGACACCACGCACACATTAAACATGTGCCAACACAGTTGAAGTCCGCATATGAAATGTAATATTCAATTCTAAAAGTACAGGAAGGGTAACGGCGCCGATGATCGGCCATTGTGAACGCCCTACTGTTGTCACATAATGTCAGTATCGGGGGCTCAAAGTGTCACCCGTCACGATGTCAGGCGGTGCACTTGCCACTCTACCTACACAACACCAGAACGACATAAGTCCCATTTGATTTAAAGGTCTCATGTGACATTGTCCTATCAATGACCCGCTATCCAGACACGATACAAGTAATTTGAAAAAGACGTATGTAAGTAAAAGTGTGGGGTAAAGTTACGACGTTTTTGCACTAAAGTTGTGATATTGTGAATTCGCTATGGTGCGAATTTACCCCGGTACTTTGAATACGGACTAATTCCATTGTTGAGGGTCTGACATATGGGAGACATGACAGGGACTGTTAAGCGTTTATTGCTGATATTGAGGGCTTAGTGTTTAGAAATTTGCGATATTAGCTTGGATTTGTTTTAATATACATTTGTCGATTGTTTCCTTGTACCTACACCGTATGAAATGATTTGTATTACACCTAAAAATTACAAAATTCAGTTTTGTAACACAATGGAAACTATGATCTGTTTCTTATTTAAGTCATTAAAATCTGTCAGTTTTAAAAACTAAGCAGGATTTCAGTATAGATTGAAACTAAATGTTGTTAAATAAAATTACGAAAAAATCTATATTCAAAGTGTTTTTCATTAAATAATAAAGTAGTACTTAGTAACAAGAACTCCCAAATTCTTAAATTTATCGATATGAAATTGTACCTATTTTGTAATAAACTTAGCAGATTTTCTTATGTATTGCAAAATCTTTGTAAAAGAGTTAACGAGTCTGCTTTACTGACTGCCTACCATACATATGTGACATCCAAACTAAGATATGGCGTTCTGTTCTGGGAAAATTCCACTGATCGCGAGCTTGCTTTTGAAGCGCAAAAAAATGTTTGATATCTGTTTGTAGATTACCGTCAATGGAAACCTGTAAACCACATTTAATTAGGTACTGACCCTGCCATGTCTATAAATTTTTGAAACTGCGGTTTACTCTAAACACATCATGCATCAATTTTCAATGTTTAAAAGTGCTCGCAGATGCAAAAAAATTACATCCAATCTGTGAACTCTGCTTTGCTTGCTAAAAGTATTTCTGGGATGGCACCTAAAATATAGAATAAGTTGCCGAAACAAATTATTACAATAGGTAATTTAAGAAATGCCTGTATGGATTTTTGGTATAAAAAACATACTATTCGATAATGGAATATTTACCGGACACATTTTGAATTAAAGTAGTTTTAGTTTCTCTCTTTTCACTCTTATTTTTGTTTGACATTTAACAAATTATTGTTATCGTTTGACATCATGATTTAATTAGTGCATGCTCCATCTCTTCTTGATTATATTTGTATTCCAAATGGCAAAACATAATGAGATATGATTTTTTGCATAAGAGCTATCTTTAATCTATGTTTACAAATAAATAAATTATGATTTGGATTTTTTATCTCTCGCAACTTTACCTTATTATATTATGCCAAAAAAAGAATGCCGTTCATACATTTTCCTCAGTCGGCCGGTTTCGTTGACCCCATAGACCAACTCTGTGTTAATGCCAAAAAAAGTCTAGCTATTTCATACACTTTACTCGTAAAAATGTCTCAGAATCATGGATAGATTCACATTATGCTATTTTGCAGCACGAATAAAATTTCACCTAGTATATTTAGTAACTTCCGCCCGCGACTTTGTCTGCGTGGACCCTGAATAAAAAACTATCCTTTTCTACTAATCCATCTTCGTGCAAATTTCACCCAAATCCGTTGAGTCGTTTAAGCGTGATTGGGTAACAGACATATAAACAAACATCTCAACATCGATACATCCAAACTTTCGCATTTTTAATATTAGTAGCATTCAAATATATTTTCCAAAAAAATAAGTACAAAAGGCGGATTTAATGCTACAAGTCATTCTCTGCCAGTCAACCATATGACCAAACAGTGACTCAAAAGGTTACATGTCTGTAACCTTTTGTCATGTCTAAAACCGGCAACGAAACAAAAATCGCCATATAATAATGCATATATGTTAATTCAAGTATGTCTTACCTACATATAAAGTATAACTTAAGCGGTAAACCGAAATAATGACCAACAAACCCAAACAACATTATAGCACAGCAAACAATCCAAATTCACAAAGTAAAACAAAAACTTCTAGTGGCGCAAAACGCGAAATTTCCGAGCGACATTTGTCCGTAAAATAGCAAACAAAAACGTAATTTGCACCGGGGGCGAGCACAATAGCACCCAAACGGTCCACTCTAGCGGCGGTTACCCTAAATTGTAAAAGTGACAGTTTGTAAGAGAAGTGCCGGCCGGGTAATGCTAATTTTGGGTGCACGCCCCTTCGATTGATATTGTGTGATACATGTTATGTTAATCAGTTTCGAAATGACGACCTAGATTTAAGTGTGAGTGAGCAATGGAAAGTTTTTAAAGACACGCATCTGGTTAGTCTTTATCGCTAGTATTCACTAATTTTTATCACATGAAACAAAGTAAGGATAGTAAGAAAAAAATACTTAGAAAATAAACTTACGAACCGGAACTATTTTCAGATTCTTATTATTATTATTATTTTTTCGTTTGGCGTACATTATTTTGGCCTTTAAAGTTTGTCACTCTTGGGTACCATCCAGGAGACACGTGCAGGGTCGTGGTAGGTAGTTCCTGCGGACGCGAGTCACTGTTGTCCCCCCTTTGCCAAGTGAGTGGGCAACTCGACTGTTAGAAGTTATTAAGCCGCCTGAAGGCCTCTAACTCGGCTTAACGACTACTCTCATAGACAGCTGCCGGGATCAACTGCTTAGCGTGCCTTCCAAAGCATGGAAGCGCTCATTTATATATACCACTCAAACATCAGGCGGTCACCTATCCAAAGACTGACCGGTGCCATCTTTGCTTAACCTGCGTTATCGTTTCCGACTCTCAGGCGCCGCTAGGCTATGAGCGCTTCAGGTTCTTGATACTCGTAATCGTTAACGACGATCATTAAAAAATAAAAATAAAATACTCAAAAATTCCATTGCAGATAGTCACAATTTTGTTCGCTTTCTACATTTATGTGATGTGACGCCCTACAAGAAAAAAAAACGAAAAGTAATATATAGGGTTTTTTTTGTATATTTGCGTAAGAAGAACAAAGAAAAACATGAAATATACGATAACAAGACAAATAAAAAAAAAACTCAAGTATCGTATTATGCAAATTTCAGGATCGATCCGTCGTACAAACAATCCAGTATTTTTCGCTAGCTTGTTGTGTTACCATTGCTCGTCGCAATTTTTGTGCGTCAAAAGAACATCAGTTTGAAAGCATTATTATTAAATGAGGAACAAATACGAGGAGTGTTGATAGGAGTTTAAATTATTTGACTTAAAGCATCCCCGTAAAGCTGAAATGCATTTAATTTGAGCTCAAACTTTAACTGCAAACATAGCAGTTAAAACTAAAGCTACAATACAAACAAGCTTTCATTCAATTGAGAGAACTGGAACAAACGTAGAACAATTTGGAGTCTTACTAATTTCGCTGCTCTATGTATTCAAATAAATGAGTTCGTCATGTTAAAAAAAATATTTTTGCGCTGGACGCATCTCCATTATTTTATTATTTTTAATTCATTTTGACGCTGAATGCTCTTTACATCTCTCATCTCTTTCTCTCTGTAATATAACCCGGAGACTCTATTCTGGCCATTTTACGGAAAGTTGCACACTCGACTTTTTTTAAAAAATTGTTATAAACGGGTTTTTTCTACTCAGAATCGAGAGCAACCTAATAGGATAAAAAAACTGTCCGAAATGTTACATATAATTTTCGGTTTTCCAATGGAAACGGTAACGGAATGGAATAAAATATCTTGGGACACTTTTTTCTCGTATAACATTCGAAAGTGCTCTCGATTCTGAGTAGAAAAAACCAGATTATATCAAAATAAAAAAACGGTCCATTCATGTCTCGGCAAATATGTGCCCGGCCGGGTAGGTAATGTAGGTATATGCTTTCATTGTTGCTACGTATTCATGTCACTTAATGATACCATTGTCAATGAATTGTATCTCTTCTGTACATTTACTATCAAATATATCTGATGGTGCATATAGAAATAAAACATACGGTATTAGAGCCAATACAGCAATTGGATATATGGGTTTCTAGAAAAATATATTCCTTAATTCCTCTCTTCACTTCACTTCTATATCACATCGATTCCATCAGCAGTGGTGAACAAGGCAAGCTTGTTGGTATGGAGAATATTTTTTCTAGACCACAAGATCCGTTCTTTAAAAAATTAAGACCCATCGATCCAACACAGCCCAGTATTGCAGCCACGTGCCACAAACGATTGGTAATAAAAAGGCCACGTTTAATAAATACTTTACTCGAATTGTGACTATTGTTAAAGTACAACTTTTTATTAGTACTTGAAGCATACTTAGTACAACGTCAACAAGTAGCGGTTACACTTAACAATGAAATACAATGGCTTTGTCTTCTCCCTATGCCTAGTAAAAAACAAAGTGAATTCGTTCAAGAAAAATGATTCGCACACTCCCATCCCGCTTGTAATGGGCTGGCGTCCCACTCTCTCAACCCCGAAAGCAGTATGTTAGACTTAAAAATACAATGGTGTTAACTGTATGTGATACTCCATAACAGGAGTCTATGATATAAAAACCTTATGATTAATATGCCAATGGCTTTGTCACACGATGTGTTACAGACATACCTACTGATCACCTAGCGAAACTAAAATATGAACTACACACAGTTTCTGTCAGACTACAGGCAAACAAACGATTTCCAATACTAGGATCATTAATTTCATCCTAATACACTTGGTTACATTACGGCAATGCTTTCTATATGAAAATAGTCTTTATGTAGTCGAGATAAGGTGGTTGTCGGGGCTGATACGAAACTGGCTAGAACAAATGGTGCAGCTCGGTACCACTTCATGCGTTTATTACATCTTGGCACGGTATGAGAGAGCACTATTGATTCCGTTTTATCGTCACAATAGCCTCCTAAGGCCCACCATACAATACAAACAGGCATTGCAATTGGAATCATGTTGTGTCGGAAATAGAGTTGAGTTTCGTTTGTTTTAAAAAGTGCCCGATACAAAAACAAATGCAACTATATTCCAGTTGAATAAAATTTAAATTCCTTCGACTGAATAAGTCCTATGAGTAGGCCCATGGGCCTTAGGAGGCTAAGAAGCCTACAGTACGGACGTATACACATTCACTTTACAAATTGTTACTTTGAAACGTTAACTTGTACTGAGATTTGTATGTATACTAATATCTATTCTAATGTATACTTAATAATATTATAAAGAGGAAAAGTCTGTGAGATTGTGGCGTTGTAAAATATAAGCATATATCAGGCCCCTATTTCACCAACTTGACAATTGTCACCTGACACTTACAATTCGCCGTACATTGCTTGTTCTAGAAGTTAAGGTGGTTGCTAGGTAACTTGTGGAACCAGCAATGTACGGAGAGTTGTCGTTGTCAGGTGACAATTGTCAAGTTGGTGAAATAGGGGCCTGGTAATCTCCAGAACCACTAATCCGATTTCAAAAAAATCACCTGTTTATTGAATGGACTTTCCGGATAATTTAAATCGATAAGATGAATTGACGACCTCTGTTGCCTAGTTCGTAGTGACCCTGCCTACGAAGCCGGAGGTCCTGGGTTCGAATCCCGGTTAAGGGCACTAATTTTGCGATGAGCATAGATATTTTTTCCTGAGTCATGGATGTTTTCTATGTAGGTATGTATTTAAGTGTTTATTTATCTATATATAAGTATGTATATCGTCGTCTTGCACCCATAGCTTTGCTTAGTTTGGGACTAGGTCGGTTTGTGTAAGATTGTCCCCAAATATTTATTATTTATTTATTTTATTTATTTACCCCGCGGGTTTTCGTGTTTAAATATAGCCCGAAAATACCTATTAAAATTACATAAAATCAACGTTTCGTAGTCGCCTGATTTCTTCTCCAAAACTTTACCTATTTAACTATTTTTTACAATTAAAAATCAAAGTAAGGCTTTGGCCGTGTTCCTATGTTTTCCTTTTTTAAATAATCTAGTCAAAATTGTTTTCTGGATGATTGAACACAGCGGAAAATCTGGCATTTTTTTAGGTTTTCGAAGGATAATATCTCTTTTAAGAATAAATTTATGAAAAAAAGGAAAACATAGGAACATGTCAATAGTAGCCATAGATTTATGGAAAATAATATATTGCTCTACTGCCATTATCCAGGGAGAAAACAGGGGACTACGTTTCTATGGAAAAACGGCCGTTGTCTTTCCTCTTAAAAAAAACTTTCAACCGTATACAGAATGGAGCTTCGGAATTAACATAGGCTCTCATTTGATATTTCAGCGACAGGTTGCTAGCCTATTGCCCACTACACACTTCAACCTTATTCCGTAGTCGACTTTTGCACCCAAGAGGAATAGGAGGCAGGAAGGCGAAGGGGGGCAGGGTGCTATTCGAATCTGACACCACAGTGTTTAAAACCTATAACCTATTTTAAATGTAACAAATGAATACACAAAAGTAGCCGGCAATCCAGAATCACCCTTACCTCTGCTTGTTGTTTGATTTATTGTTCTAAAGTAGATACATACATAGTCCCTACAGGAAAAAAAAAGATTAACTTGACACAGAAGTCATTTAAATATTGACCTTAGGGCGTCCTGATAAGGTACAATGTGTTTGATTGGTTGCGTGACTTATTGTCATTTGGATCTGAAGATGGAACATGTGAATTTGAGCGATAAAAGATGAATCATTGTAAGATGAATGCTTTCAAGAACAAGCCTATCAGCATGCTTGGCGCTTGGCATTGGCAAATGTATTGTTTTGACGTTTGGATAATTTTTGCATTAGTCGATATATAGGATAGATTGGGAATCGAACTGGGTAGGCTTCAAATGGATAACTGGGATGAGAGTTTTCTTAGTCATTGAATCGTAAATTTATTTTATTTTATCGTAGCTCCATACAAACTTTCACCCCCCCCCCATTCACCCCATTTCACCCCCTTTCACCCCCTTTCACCCCTTAGGAAATGCTTTCTAAGGAAAACTATCCTGTCCTTCGCCTGTAATCAAACCAAATCATCAAAATTGGTTCAGCGGTTTAAGCGTGAAGAGGTAACAGACAGACAGAGGTGTCTCTGTCTGTCTGTTACTCTCTGCACTTTCGCATAAATTTATAATATTAGTATGGATTGAACTTATACGCAAATTATATACTCTAACGATACCAGTTGCTTCATAAAAACAATAACCAATCTACTACTATTACGAATGCGAAACTGAGTATGTCTGTCTGAAAGAGAAGATTTTTATCCCGGAAAGCATTCCCTAAGGGGGAAAGATGGAGGAGGATAAATTAGTATGGAATTACGGTTTGAGTTCGACGTGACGAAAATGCGGGCAGAAACTTGTGTTGCTATAAAGGTATAAAAATATGTAATAATATATGTGTATTTAATCAGTATTTTTTGATAACGTTATTGTTGAAACAGTTTATGTATTGTAATAGACAAAAATTCATAGGTTATAATAATAGTTAGGTACCAACTTTAATAGTAAATCTCTGTGTGTCGTAAAACCTAAAAGTCTCCCCTGCGACTTCGTACAAAAATATTTTTACTACAGCCTTAAAAATAATATATGTCTTATAAGGTCCTTTTTAATCGCTCAAATAACCGTAACTCACCGCTAAGTAACCGATAAAGCAACAATACAGTAACTGACGCGAGGTGATACGTCGTACCATGGACGAACGAAACAAGAGGACTGTCCAAGCCTTTATAAAGTCGCGGGGTTAATTTAACATTAAGAATATAGTATAAAATTACTAAGTACTATTTGATATTAAGTATCCATACTATCTATCTATACTTAATATTATAAATAAGTAAGTGTGTTTTTCTGTCTGTCTGTTACCTCTTCACGCGTAAACCGCTGAACTGATTTAGATAAAATTTATTATAGAGGTAGTTTGAGTCCCGGGGAAGGATATAGGATAGTCTTTATCTCGGAAATCATCTCCTAAGGGGGTGAAAGATTGTATGGAACTACGATATAAACAAAGTTAGTATTTCATAACGCAAACAGCAAGTTATTATAGCTTTATATATTCACACGAAAATTTACACAATAATTGAAGTATTGAATCAGTTTGATTTCTGATGCTTTTATTACTAATCCGTAAGAAGGGTAGTTAAGAGAGTTGATCACTTAACTTTTCGAACGTAGGTTAATTGAGTTATCAACTGTCATTTCCCCATACAAAAAGTGGCATTTAGATCATCTTAAAGTACGTACAAAATGTCGACCAAATTGAACGACCATTCAGTCTCTCGCAATAAATGATTGTACACACACATCCTTTATTTTGCACTGGTGACGAAGATGGCTTAAGTAAAAGGTACTTGAATCAAAACATGCCATTGATGAAACTGATTCAATTCCTTAATAATTGTGTTAATTTTCGTGTGAATATATAATGATATACTAACTTGCTGTTTGTGTTATGATATACTGACTTCGTTTTTATTATGTTATAGGAGGCAAACGAGCAGACGGATCACCTGATGGTAAGCGATTACCGCCGCCCATGGACACCTGCAACACCAGAGGTGTTGTGAGTGCGTTGCCGGCCTTTAAGATGGGAGTACGCTCTTTTGTTGAAGGTATATCGTAGGGGTTTATATCGTAGCTCCTTACAAACTTTCACCCCCTTGAGATATGACATCCGGGATAAAAACTATCCTATGTCCTTCCCGGGGACTCAAACTAGCTCTATAAAAAAAGCGCAGGTGGCTCCATCTAAAACCTTTCTTGTCAGTCTAAGGAACGCGACTGCATTGCCTTTGGCAGTCCTTTATTTTAGTTCCTCCACGGTCGTGTTGAGGTACAATTTGTCGTGTGGTATCAAACGCCATAAATTCTTGAATGCGTTAAATATCGCTGCCCCGTTCGCGTTTGATATATAACCACAAGTTTTAAATCTCAATTTTATAAATGTATGAATTTTCGACTAATTCCATGATTTTTGCTTTGTTGGAAAACAAGTTTCTGTCAAAAATTTCATTTTTGGTACAAGCTTTTATTGTCGACTGTTCTTTTCTGTATACCATCATCAACTACTCATTGAGACAATTCTAACGAGCCCAAACTCAACGGGGCTACATCGTCTTAGTACTGAATTCCCATGGCCACCTTCTATCTCCATCATCAGATCCGCTCGATGGTATCATTATATTGAATTGTCATCCAAACTATACTCATACCCAAAATTTCAGCTCTATCGGAAACCGGGAAGGGGGTCAAATTTAACTTGCAACATTTGATTACAGACAGACAGAGATAGACAACGGGATAGGTGAAACTAAATAAAAGCTTGTAATATGACAGTACCAATGTCCAATATTTGAATTAGCATGGTTCTATCCTCCATCTAATGTAATGTTAGCACCGAAAATGTGTGTGTAAATTCTGTAAAAATAACACAAGCAAACAAATGACTTATACTCAATACATGTAGTAGTTTTTTTGCTTGCGTTCGCTGGGCATAATTTACTTTTAGGCGATTCTCCCACTGCACCGCGTCCGGCAGCGGTGCGCGGAGCGGCAGATTTTTTAGGATTTTTCTAGGCGTGTTTTCTACATATATAAATTGAGATTCTTGCATACAATGGTAAAATCTGCCGCTCCGCGCACCGCGGCGGAACGCGGTGGAGTAGGAGAATACTTATACCTTAATGATACAGCCAGGTATGACACTATGCAGATTAGCGCGGCTGGAAAAGCAGCCTTGTGGGCACAAGGAACCATATAGAAATAAATTTGGAAAGCAGTTTATCTCAATTTGACGCTATGAATTGTGATAAAAGAATTAAAGCCTATTTTTGTAATATACTTAAAACTCAACACCTCGCTTCGAGCCTAATCGCGTCTTTTCACAAGCCGTATGCATTTTTCATCGTTTTTACGAAACGGCAAAGCAGTTCCTAAATCAAGTCACATTTGCATATGTGTGCAAGAAACAAAGGGATCCGTATTTTAAAATTCCGCGAGAAACGCTATCGGCAAAGGCCGCGGCAACATAAACAGCCAACGCTGTGAATCATTTTATTTGAAATAAAAATGGCTGCCTTTAAATATATTTGATATATTCTGATATGGAATTCATGACGGAAATATAAAATGCAAGCGCAAATTTTGCAATCTCCGGAGTTATTGTAACATATCAAAATGGATATAATCGGCATTTGTGGCACAGAATGATATATTATGTCCACCTTGAAAGTCCAGTCAGGAGTAGCATCCGATTTCAAAAAATATTGCGCTAGGGCACCGAAAATGTGTGTGTAAATTCTGTAAAAATAACACAAGCAAACAAATGACTTATACTCAATACATGTAGTAGTTTTACGCTTGGTTATTACCACTTTTTTATTGATGTTTTTTATTATGTACAGAGTCAATTACATTTTTCAGTGTTGCTTGCAAATAAATTCTAATGTTACCCGCTAGTTTTAAGTTCACTTTTGTAATTTTTAGGCATACAGTGCCCAAAAATTATACAATTGTTTGTTTAGTTTAGGTATAGTCCTAGTTTTATTTATTTTTGGGGCTCTCACTGAAAACCAGCGTCACGGCCCCGTGACAACATGTTGAGTGAGGCTCCCGTTTAGCACTGTAATATAAGGTTACCTTTTTGATTGCATTTCTTTTTTCCGTGTTTTGTGTGCTAAATAAATAAATTCTTATTCTTCTTATTCATAAAAATCAAATTTCACAAACCTCTGTATTATTGGTACAGAAAGATCATTGGTACAAAAAGCAACTAAACTTTGTTACAAAGTAACCAAGTCCGTTTCTCTTAACCTATATACAGTACAGGAGTTAGAGGATCACTGACGGAAAGCATAAAATCAGCGTTTAAAGTTATTTTTTTACTGCCTCTTAAAAGTAGGCACACGTCAAACACTCGTTCGGAATCACAATCGTACATCCATTGTTAAAGCCTACTTAAATATTTACCGAAATGTACCATTCGAAGCACGAGCTTCTAAACTTTACGTGATCGAGCTTATTTTAAAGCAGAAAAACGTTTTTGTTATGTTTCGGTAATTTAATTTTTGACGAATATTATCAAGAATTACTTGAAAGGGCCATGGCAGAGAATTAATAATGGTGCAGTCGAGTTTATAAATATCTGCACGGACCAAGTGATAAAAAATATGTGAACAAAAATTTATTGTTAAGAGCTTAATAACTATAAGGTTGTTCCGATATTTTGGGAACGTACATTTATTGAAGGGGGGAAACAGTGTAGTCAAATTACTAAATAAATTTCTTCCAAGTAATTAAGAAAAAAAATGTTTGTAATCGTTGTATTTGATTATGTTTTACCTAT
Source organism: Epinotia bilunana (assembly GCA_947049275.1). NCBI lineage: Eukaryota > Metazoa > Arthropoda > Insecta > Lepidoptera > Tortricidae > Epinotia > Epinotia bilunana. The sequence continues at coordinate 19,394,634 of OX346263.1, read as the reverse complement.
ATATTATGTTGTGTCGTGTTATATGTGTTTTTGGATGAAATAAGTAATATTTTAGTGCTTAATTACGTTGTGAATGTATTAATAAAACGCTTCTCAAACTAGGTGACTTGATGAAAAATACTCGAATACTGGGGAAATTTTTATAAATATTTTTTTCCATTGTGTCGCACATAATCACATTTTCAAATTATATAGAAGAGCGTCGTCATCTAACATTTCTAAAATCCAAAAAAAAAAGTGTTCGTTTTATTGTAATGTGAGGTATCACAAAGTTGTACAAAATACTATTTTATTACATACAAAGACAGGCATCAATCTAGCATGAATACTTTTTATGAAAACTCTGAGCACGTTTTGTTTCATTTTGTATGTAACGAAATAAGGCCAATTTTACGGCCTTGTTCATAAATTTATGAACTCGACGGTATCTACGTACAGAAGGTACTATGTCACAAAACCGACATTTGACAGCTAGAAACTTAAACCATGACATTCCGCTCTACCGGACGGCACGTGCTCTATCCAAAGAAAATGCGGGGCGTCATTAGTTTAGAATATGGGCCCGTGTGTCTGTCTGTGACATTCTAGCTCTCGAATTCCAACCAATTTGAGTGTCTAGTCTGTTGAGATGATTTTTAGATATTTGCTATTTTGGAGGCGTTTTTTTAAATTTTAATGTACATCAATTAAAGTTTAAAAAAACTGCGCTTTAGGAGACCCTAAAACGCAGTTTTTCTTAACTTTGATTGTGGAGAGACCCCCACACCTATCGACGCGGAATCGACGATAGCCGATTAAAAAATCTCTTTATGACCACGTAATAAGAGCGAAAAATGTCGATGGACGTCGCTTCGCGTCGGCCGAGCCGATCGACGTCTTTTTCGCTCTTATTGCGTGGACATAATAGTATTTTATGCAATCGTTATATAATGTATGTTTTTTTCAGTCGAGTACCACGTTTAATTTAGGTACGAGACTTAAAAAGCTAATTATATAACTATTGTATACAATACTTTTTCTACGAGTCAACTGAACTAATTAAACAAACTTGGTATCTATTGAAAACGAAGTGCAACCAACGGCTTTTTCTTTCTTGTGCGTTGTTGTCTATTTACCTTTTGACTTTCTCATGACGGCTTCCTATTGGTCAAATACATTATAGTTCAGTAAAGGCGCCACGTGATTGGTCCATTTCATTTTAGTTGTCTCAACAGTTATGAAATGTTGAGTTGGGAGCTCCATAGTAAAAAGTATGTGATTTAAGTTTGGTGTACGAAGTCTTAAATCAAACATTAAGGTCGACGAGTATAAAAAGAGTTTTTTGATCGGCTAACGCCGATTCCGCGTCGATAGGTTTAGGAGACCCTTAGACTATTTGGTATAAAAGTGACCCTACCTACAAAGCTGGCAGTTCGGTTTGGATCCCAGTATGGCATTTATTTGCGTGATGAGCACATTTTTCTATGTATACACGTATTAATTTATCTATATAAGTATGTATATCGTCGCCTAGTGCATACCAATAGTGTCTACTGAAACCCTGAAACGAACTATTCTAGTATAATTTGCAATTGCCCGATAACCTTAATATTAAGTAGTTTTACGATATTGCCAGTTAAATGTCATTCCCGGTTTTTTCCATATTCACCTCGCCATTATAATATCGCCGTACAAAAATTTTATTTTGTTTAGGTTCAGATCGATTTATGTAACATTGGTCCCAAATATTTATTATTAATTGTTATTATATAATTCTTATAGAAATAGAAATGGAAATGTGTATTTGCAAGAATACGTTACGTAAGTACAAAGGTTTTACATATTCTTAATAAGTTTCATCTGATTATGCTTTTGGAAAGGTTAATAAGGGATTTAATTTAGCTTTAGGTTTAAACAAATGTTGTTTTTACAAATTACTTAACAAATCCCTGCTTACTTTACATTTTACATTTTTTTTAGTACCCAGGTAAATAAATGAGATTCTTATTAATATTCATATGGGCTGAAGAAACGTCGCGGCCTAAAGAAAGTCTGCCTATTATCTGGCTGAAACCTAATTCTGGAATTTAATATTAACATAAAATAATTTACGGGTTTTTATATTTAATCTTAATTCTGCCTATATTTTAGGTAGCTTTATAGGTACGCACACCGGCTTCGTTCTCTATAATCATCCAGAAAGTTCATTCTACACGCCGGTGAAAGATTTTAAAATTCGGATTAGCGGTTTCGGAGATTACCCGCTACATACAAACTTACAATTTAAAAAGGTGACTACTAACAGATTTTTCCTCTGTATAATATTAGTGTAGATGAATAGATTTCTCCAAAGTCTATTGCTTTTGTACTAAATGTTTGCAATGAGCAATTTGTTCCACCACCATTCAAAAATCTGTTTTCTTTAGAAGAAAGCTGTCTAGTTTTCCTCTTATCATTTTCTCCTTAAGCATATAGGTACGGCTTTCTACCGAAACCGAGCTCCCACTAGGGATACATTAGGGTGCGGCAAGAACCATGATGAACTGCCGTGGATGGTGACCTGAAGGCTGTACGTTATTAATCTTATGAAAACGTACCTTAAGCGGGTGAATTGGAAATTATTGTGTTCTTTGGTCTGACCGGTTGGAAACAATAAGGACTGATTTTCAGATATATGATTCCTGACTATAATATTGTTTACGTCACACCTGGCCATAATGTGTTTTACCGCACGCTGCGCCTACGGTAAAACTCGCATTGTGGCCAGGTGAAGACATAAAATTATGTACTCATCACGGGCAGTAAAAAAGAACTTTTCTAAGTTGTTACAAACCTTGTCATTGGAATTGGGCTATTCGACCGTGGACGGTAGAGAAGCTTTTTGAATGGACTACTATGATGCAATTTGGCCAACTCCACAAAGTAACCGATCAAAGATCCCTTCCTGTACTTATTCATCAGCAATTGTTTACTCATTTATCTTAAAATATACTTCAACATACTGGCCTGATATAAAACAACAAAGTGCATAGTTAATTCATTAATTAAGCATTCTTTACAAGTTTTCAAGTCAAAACATAGGCGCCGCTGTTTAAAAATAAATGCATAAGGTTGTATACAAACTTAATAAGTAATTAACGACAATAATTGTGCGCCTTATCTCTTGCTATAGAAAGACTAAACTTGATTTTTTGGCAGCAAAATAAACGTGGCAGGAGTATCCCAAGGAAACGATCCCTCAACACGATGACAGGTATTCATGTGTGTTACATTTTGATGAGAATTTATTAGTTTTCTATGCATTTTATTTATTTTCTTATAAGTAGTTTTTGCTTGTCACACCCCTTTTCACTCATATCTTTGCTTAAGCACCCTGGGCTGTAAATAATGTTTAATTTACATACCAGACATATTTTATATTTATAAATATTCTTAAAAATCAGTTCAGGTTTATCAACCTGACCTTGACCAGACCTTTATTATAAACGTGTAACCAAAATATAGCAAGCCGAAACGTTGTTCAAGTGAAATAAAACTTTCTGGCCGGCAATATTGGTATGCATTTCTCTTGCTCCTTTTTGTTAAATATTAAGCGCACAGGAAGAATTTATTATGCCCAACCATGGGAAAAACTGCATTCTTAATTACCCTCCTTTATGGTTTTGTCGTCAACGTCCTTTTAAGCAAAGTCAAAGGGTTCATAAGCACAAAAACAAATAAAAACATAAATGATCATAACATGAATGCAAACAACCCAATCCAATAATTAAGACGTCTTAATGACTTAATTAACATTGCTAATTTACCAGACTCCTTAACCAAACGTGTCTTAATGGAATGCCTAAATTTAATAGCGAACTGATTCTTGAATATCAAGAGAACAATTAAAATGCTAATAAGACATTGTGGAGCGAAGCGGGACGGGTTAATGTTGTGCAAAAAAACATTAACAGCAACGTACGATTGTGTTGTCCGTTCCATTAGAATGTGCTCAAGAAGTTAGTCCTAAAAGGTCTGAAAAAAAAACGAAATGCACCGTCCTCTACAGATACGATCTCTGTGCCGATTAAAAAGGTATCTCTGGGCAGTATCGCGGGCTACTGATTACGATTGAGACTCACTAAAATCCTCGGTCTGGCTTCGTTGCGCGGTTTAAATAATGCCATAACTTTTGTAGTAATTACTGCTTTTATTGAATTTAGTTAGCCGTGCAAGGAAGTTGAATACGTTAATGGGTGATGGTTGATGTCATGACGCATTCTGAAAGGCTTAAGAGTCCGAAGTAAGCTCGGCCGAATTTCACCTTCCCATACAAACTTAGTTACGCTCGCATTTTAAAACTACGTGTTGGATAGTGACGAAACTTTTCATATACATTGACATGAGGCATATCTATGTCTGTAATTAGTTTATAATGGTTCCAGTTTATAAAACAAACAAAATACAGCAAAAATTAGTTTAGTATAAAAAACTTGAATTCGCTGTATTTTTCTTACTACGGTATCTGAAGCTACATAAACTAATTACAGACATAGATATACCTCATGTCATTGTATATGCAAAGTTACGTTACGATCCAACAAGTAGTTTTAAAATGAGACCGTAACTACGTTTGTATGGAGAATCGAGCTTACTGCGGACTCTTAAATATTTCCGAATGTCTTTTGCCATCAGTGCAGGAGATGAGATTGTGTAAAAATTTACAAATCTCTCTCTTGTTTGAATACAGCTATTTCCATCATTATTTTATAACAATGCGCTAGCTTATTAGCTTCACTTTCAATGTCACTGCCAGCTTACAAACATTCGGAATTAAACCTTTATTGTCACAACAATACTCGACCCATTACGACTATACCTATAACGTAGATGTAATCAGAACAGGCGTTCTGAATTAGTAATGAGTGCTATACCTACTCTTATCAGGTACACCCTCCATTGAATTGGTCGCACAATATGTCATAATTATTTAATTAATGCAGACCCACCCAGGGTTATCTGGAACCTTCATTATTTAAACCGCCTACGGGGATCGAGATTCAGAGCATCACTATTGCCACATGCTATAAAAAAATGGTCATATCAACTTGAGACTGGTTATCCGAGGTCAAATCAAACGAGTAAAAATTAAAGTCTAAGTAAGTATGAATTTGGAACAATGGATTCAAAAACAACTGAAGTATTCATCGGTGACTTAAGTTGTTCTTAAGCTGATTGTCATTTATTTCATTGATTTGGATACAAGGGAACTAAGGTAATAAAGGTAGAGTATCACGCCTGCCCACACGGTTTTTAATTATCCGATTGTATGCTCACATGAATGGCAATGATACTTTACCACAAGATGGTTATTCATGAAGCGATATCGTTTTGCGTGCATCCGAATTATGAAATTGAATTTTATTGCTTTATAAGTTGATAGCATTGGTGCGTTTTTACAGTGGTATTCTTGAATTTATTTATAATATCATAATATTTTTATATGCAGATACTTTTAAATTTCACGAAAGTTTACAATACAAGAAACAACCAATGTACAATCTGTACAAAACCCTTATGTTGTGCAAATTTGACTTTTTCTGAAGAAACTAAAGGTTTTGATTAAAAAACTTTCACAGCCAGCTTAGAAAAGTCCACAACTTATAATAATGGTTCTGAAACAACTCAAGTTGCCAAAGAAATGATTAAGAATTAAGTCTTTTCAATAATTGAAGACAAAAATGAGGTCACAACGCAAAATCTAAGTATTAACTGCGGCATTGACTCAATATCGGAGCAAAGGGCGCCATTAAAATTCGATCACGACCTTTTCGAGACAATTCCATACAAATGTCAAAATCATAAAGAATTTTATGTCAGAGACTGCATCGTCGCGCTCTTAAAAATCTAAGAGTTCGTTTCATGGGACATTAAAATATAACTGCGAGATTTGCTGGCGCTATCTTGTCCAAATCTCAAAGATACGAAGCATAAAACTACGAAATGGGAGTAGTTCTGTGTGCTAAAATAAATGCTAGATGAAAAAATATTTACCTTAGAATTGCTAAGGTATATTTCTCACTCCCAGGCTCGAAGAAATAACGTGAGAACAAATAAACAATTTTATACTGCACACACTTAGAATCGCAGCGTGGTTTTTAAGAGTAATTGTTACAGCAATGTAAGGAAAGCTAAAGGGAATAATGGTTCTTGAGATAAAATCGCTGTCGCCGCGGCGAGAGCTGTGGTGTTCAAAGGATGTTTTACTAAGTATGAGAATATTATGTATTTGAAATGACACATTTAATCAAAAAACATACTGTGAGTTTTTTAATGGGTCATTCTGATGTTTTGAATGGAGATTTAGAAACAATTGGTACATAAACTTGCAGCCATATCATCACCGTCCAAGCGTTTTTCCGGTTGATCGGGATCCGCTTTGACTGCTGCTGTACCGTATCGCAAGACTTCAATATTTTTAACTAAAATTTAATCGGCTGCTATGTGTAAGTCCTAAAAAACTCTGCACGCCATTTTGTATCTCAATCAAGAACGTTTGTACACAGAAGCTGAATAAAAACAAAACTGGACAACCTGTAGCTTCGGAAGCCATAGCTTTTTACGTATTACCGTCCTTGCATATTTGCAGACCAGGAGTCCATTTTTATTCAGCCGATGCAGCACTTCTGCGTTCCCCGTAATTGGTTGAACTTATCTACGTCATTACATCTCCGCTCTTCCCTTTTTTGCGGCCTTTATTTCTCTCTTTGCCTCTCCTTTCGTTTGTTTTTCATTCAATTACTTTTAATACTCACCGATCATATCTCAGGGAATCGCAACGTCGGAGAAATTATAAGCCCTTTTGGAAACTGCTGAGCGTTCTGCGAACTTTTTCCAACGCCGACTAACTGTGGTATTCTGACGCGACGAAATCCTCGGCGATCGAGATAAAACGCCATTTTTCTTCTGTTAGCCTTGTTTATGCGACCTCAGGACTTTATCCTTAAGGACATTGCATTACTCATACAGTATCGTAACTCGGATCGGTATTTCACTAAATGAACGCTTCTCGAGCCCGATATTTATAGTGCTGGTGGACATAATTTAATAAACAAAGCAGGGCCGAGCCGACATTTTAATGCCACCCCTGGCATAGGATCTGATAATGGATCATAACTGGTTTTTAGCCTTGGGAGATAGCATTGTAAGGAACTAGGACCACTTTGTAACGTGCTCCCGGTAAAATATACGCGCGCCTCCAATCGTTAAGCGTACAGCCAGCCTATCTACGGCTTGGCTATTAATAATATTATGCATCGCAATATCTGATATATTGAAAACACATTCTAAACAAGCCACGATTATAGATCGTTTTTGTTATATTCTTTAAAAATGTCTCTAGAGTAATTAATAATAGGTTTTCAACTTTTATCTGCGTCCTGGACGACGGCGCGAACAGAACAAAATATCAACAAGAAATAGTTGATTGACCCAATAAACAAACGTTAACATTTCTTGAGCATGAATCATCCGATTCATATTGCTTAAACAAAACAATATGCATCAAAGCTATTGCGTAAAAAATGACCGGTATAAACTGTGAAGCGACTTAAACGGCTTTCTGGCTGCGCCGGCACATGACAAATGACTGGCACGTCTCATATCGGCCGAGATGAAAATCAGACGAACACAAACGAGAAAGTATAAACATTTACATTCTCGGGACGGCACAAAAACGGATCGTGCCTCAATTTTGGACTTATCTAGCCGGGTCTTTGTTTTCTTGACAGGTGCATTAGTGTAGTATCATACAACAATTAAATGCACCAAACCCGCTGCATCACCGTGAGTGGGACGGCGAGCTGATACCGCGATATCGCTAAACCAGCATCGGACATCGGCGTTTTGATAGTGGAATTCCTTTGTTTCGTAATGTTCAGTAACATAACCCGCGTTTTGGAGTTCACTCAACCCTGCTACCATATTCACGGGCTAATGAGCAATAAAACAAAAGCCGAATTTCACTTTAATCAATCATATTTATCGACAAACGCGTAATTGGTACTAATTTGTTAACCCAAATAGAAAGTATGTTAACCGTCATATAATTTAGAAAGGTCAGCTTCGGTATTCATTTTAACATTAAACATAGATTAAATATCCCTCTGCTTATAAAGCAATTTAGAGTAAAATGTAAAAGTAAGAGGTCGATTAAAATATAAATACGGATGCCTTCGGGTCATTTGAAGCAAGTGAGAGAATTTCGGCTATTAAATCTCTATATTTTTACTCACCTAATATTTAGAGGTTGAATGTCTAAAAAGCAGTTTTATTGCTTTTAAATGGCAGGTAACAGTTCGTTTTGGATGCGTCGTAAAAGTTTGAATGCTGTAGGTACTGTCGGCGTGTGATTAGGCCTGTGTGTGGGTTGACGATGAAATTCTTAAGCGACAGAATGTCGAAGCAAATTTATGTGTCTTAAAAGTTGAAAGCCGTAATTCTAAATTTGGTAACGACCCCGGTCAATGTCACTAAATAATATGTAAATATGGAATCGACAAATACGTAACAGTCCATAGAACTAAATACGTAACAGTCCATAGAACTATTGAACTGAACCCATATAACTTTTTCGAAAAACAGGCTCGCGTGCTCCAGCTCACAGAGCCACTATAGTTTATATTTTCTTTCTCTTTTTCTATCTAGTTGGTACAACATAATTAATTACGTTTCGTTAAGTTACGAAACGTAATTACGATTGACATATACGATTCGACATTGATCCTACTAATATTATAAATGCGAAAGTTTGGATGTTTGGATGTTTGGATATTTGGATGTTTAGATGTTTGGATGTTTGTTACTCAATCACGCCTAAACGGCTTAACCGATTTGGATGAAATTTTGCACGAAGATAGTTTATAGCCTGGATTAAAATATAGGATAGTTTTTATCCCGGGCCCACGCAGACGAAGTCGCGGGCGGAAGCTAGTAGTTTATAAACTAACGAAAAATAACGCGTTAAATTGTGTACGATTTTGATACTTCACAATTTTTCGAGAGTAAACTCTAATATCGCGAGTAAGATTATAAACTGACGGTGTTCACAATCTAACCGTGACATGAACGCTAAACGACCGCTCCGTAAACTCCGCCAGAGCCCTCCTGCGTGTACACTTTACAACTCAAGCGGACACTGTGCGACCAAATTTGGTTTTGCAAGTCACGCTCGAGCCCATGCACGTAGTTTCCCGATTCTAGTTTAATTTAGTTAGGATGTCGCCGTCGACAGATACATCTATAAGTAATTAATTTTCAAGGAAACAACGACAATATTTTTGGCATCTCGTATTATAACGAGTAAACTTAATAATTAATACGAAATTATAAAATGAAAGTGTATATTTATAATAGTTGCTAATAATCACAAAAAGATAGCATCAACTTTTACAAGTATCACTGGAACTTCTTCAGTTACCGCATTATATACATAAACTTCAGCAGTCCATCATCCCAATTTAAAAAGTCGCAAGTGTGTACCAACATATTTGGTTCATGAGCGTTTCTCAAAAAAAATGCCACTACATTTTCTCGGAGATTTTCTGCAACTTTTATGTTATTTCTACTCAAAATCACGATGTCCTTCCATCCCACTAGGAGAAAAAAAGTGTCCCAAAATGTTCATACATTTTTGAACTTTCCTATTGTGTTACCACTATACAAAGTGTATGGTAAATGGTAACACAATAGGAAAAATTTCTTTGGGATAGTTTTTTGTCCTACCAGGGTCGAAAGAGCTCCTGATTCTGAGTGGAAATAGTTAACATAAAATTCCTAGAAGTACAATTAATAATAGTGGCATTTTTTTTGAGAAACGCTCTAATAACTCATTTTAGAACTGTACACGTTACGTCACTAGATGTAGACGAGCATATTCATACTTCCGCGAGCACGGCGCCTTGGTTTCCGTTACACGAATGGTCAGGCAAACAAAATATCGCAGCTTGTACCAATACATCGGGTACGACCGTATTTAGAACTTGCATTAGGGACGGGGTTATGCAGAAGTTGCACATGCTATTTTATTAATATTATGCAATGATTTACATGGCTTCTTCGATAATATAAGCATTATATTTAATCGTTTGAATAATAGCAATTAATTGACTTTATGACTGAACATAAACAATAAGTTTATCTATTAATTATATATACTTATTGTTTATATATCTTATGCTACTATGCTACTAATATTATAAATGCGAAAGTTTAGATGTTTGGATGTTTGTTACTCAATGACGCTTAAAAGGCTGAACCGATTTGAATGAAATTTTGCACGAAGATAGTTTATAGCCTGGATTAAAATAGGATAGTTTTTATCCCGGGTCCACGCGGATGAAGTCGCGGGCGGAAGCTAGTTTATTAATACAACAATCGTAACCATTGGGCAGAAATTTCTCAGAACAGGGACGAGTGGATATCGAGGGGGAAGACCTTTGCCCAGCCAGGTTGGAAAAAAATGACTATAGTATAGACAAGTCATTTTATATTTAATTTGTAAAAAAACAGATTTTAAACATCGCGATTTTCATCATACGAATTCAAGTCAAATACCCTCGACGTTATGTTTTACAAAAATAACCTCGGAAACACTTTTACCACCTCCTGCATAAACCGGTCCATTTTAAGGTCAGCACAAGTAAGCTATAAATAAGGTATTTAACCCAATGTGTGTGGGCCCGCCTTAACCGGTGTCACGATAGTCATGGGAAAGCTCCGGTTATTACAATAGTTCCAATTTATTCGGTTACTCGATCGAATGGGTTACGTACGGAACTAGATTGTATGGGCGGTATGAAATGGTGAGCATAAATATGGTGTATCGGTTTACAAAAATTAGAATGTGTGGTTGTATTGATTTTTCCATGTTTTATAATAAAAAAAGGCTCTGGTCTGAATGATTTTTATAATTAACTAGCTTCCGCCCGCGACTTCTTCCGCGTGGACCCGGGATAAAAACGATCCTATATTTTAATCCAGGCTATAAACTATCTTCGTGCAAAATTCCATTCAAATCGGGTCAGCCGTTTAAGCGTGATTGAGTAACAAACATCCAAACATCTGAACATCCAAACATCTAAACTTTCGCATTTATAATATTAGTAGGATTAATTCAGTATTGTATAAACATTAACAGAATTTACGTTAATAATAATATGCAGTTGCGATTTATAATGCAGCACATGAAGTATTTCTACAATAATATATTATGAAAATATGGGTATGAGTAAAATTACTACAAACAAAAAACAATTGCCTTTTTTATTCGTAAACAGAAATTGTAGGTACCAAATATTTCGTTTCTTTTAATTGTGACAAGTAATCGTTTTAAAATAATTATAATTACAATACAAATACACTTTTTTGCACACTTCATAAAATAACACAGTACAGAACATAAAGATAACAGTAGAGGCAGACTCTACACAGGCAATTAAAATAGTTAACTAAAAATAAAACAGGCTGTGTACGTCATACTGCTGGAGCAGAGGAATGAGTAGTAGGTTCTTAATATTGGAAAAAAATAAAAAAAAAAAACGTCTCAGTATTTTAATTATATAAATTGAAAATGTATAATTATATAATTGTATCTAAGTAATTTTATTTGAGAACCGTCTGCCTGTAACAGTTATGTTTCTAAAAGTTGTAAAGATTAAATTGAACAAACATCCGACGTCAAAAATATCAAATAAAATATCTCAATCTGTCACGTTCAATTCTCGAAATAATGAAAAACCAAAGCTACATTAGGCTTATTGCAAAATGCCCTGTTGCCTCAAGAATTACAATAATAAGTTTGTGATATGATGCGCTTGCCGACCGAATTAACATACAATTGGCTCATTCCACAAATTATATACGTACACATAATAGTTATAGCTTTTGAAAAAGTGTGATTTATATGGGACGTAGTTTTGTTTTTATTTGTGTACATGCTTAATGGCCGGTTCTCTTGAGAACATCTGTCAATTCATTATTATATACCTAAAGAAAACGATCTAATAAGGAATAGTTTTTTTTTATATTAGGGGACAATCTTACACAAATCGACATAGTCCCAAACTAACCAAAGCTTGTACTATGGGTACTAGACGACGATAAACATACTTATATAGATAAATAAATACTTAAATACATAGAAAACATCCACGACTCAGGAACAAATATTCGTGCTCAGCACACAAAGAAATGCCCTTACCGGGATTCGAACCCAGGACCTCTTGCTTCGTAGGCAGGGTCACTACCAACTAGGCTAAAGCGGTCGTCAAAAATGATCTAGATGATCTAGATGAGACTGATGAGACGTCAAAATGATCTAGATGAGATATTTTCCCGAGCATGTAGAAATAAACATATGCACCTACATTAATTCATTAAAAAGCCGGCCAAGTGCGTGTCGGACCCGAGCGTGGGTTCCGTATTTGCCAGTTTCACACGTGCGCGCCAACTTTACGTTGCGGTTGCTGCGCCCGAACTTGTACGAAAGTTGGCCTTTTCAAGTACATTATTAAGTTACTGGTCGACAATTACTCGTTACCTAACTAGTTATGCCTAGGTGGAGTGGTATTTACCGCCACCACCTCCACATAACAGAAGGCCGCAGCCATAAGTAATAACATTACGTACTTGCTCCGTCATAGGTATACTTGAGATAATTTGAGTAGGCCAAATTTCATGAAAGTAGTTCAATTAAAAAAGCAACTACTGTCCAAGGTAGAAGGTTCAAGCTCCAATGACAGTTTAAAAAATATCGGCCAGCTTTAGTAATGTCAACCATATGTGGTGGTGTTCCTGGTGGTAAGGACGCCAGAGTTCCGAAAAGCTCTATAATATATTATATGTATGTTAAGAGTGTGGCGGCCTTATATTTGTGCCTAGCTGTCTATACAATGAGTCCTCAAACCAACGAAATATCCGTAACTACGTACTCCATCATACTATCTCTGCCTACAGCCTCGCTATTCTGTAACTTGATTTAACCTCACCCGTCACCAACAAATATATTTTGACGCCGCGGTTCGTAGTAACTAAGCGTAACTAGCCCCGCTACTCTGTAGCGTGTTTTAAGATCACCTCAACTCCCGCCCACAAATATATGGGTATCTTGACGCCGCGATTTGTAGTAGCTAATCGTAATCAGCCCAGCTATTCTGTAACCTGTTTTAAGTTCACTTCAACGCGCCTTTGTACTCTTTGTGAGTAAAAAGGCGTGAAAGGTGAGGTGAGGCGCATGAGCGCGAGACGAGCGAGCGAAGCGAGCGTGCCGCGGCAGCGTCCGGCGAAGCGCCAGAACCAATTAATTTTATAATACTGTACTTTTTTATTAATTTACAACAGGAATATTTCTTGGCTATTCCGCCAGTTACCGTGATACGTCAGATATTATTTTTTATGAAACGATCATTTGTCAAATGATCTTTATAAAATTACGATTTATTATTCAATATTTTTTTAAAGTGTAACATTTGCTAAATGAATATTTGTCAAATTATTATTTATAGTACGAGTATGAGCAGTTTGAGGAATGATAGGTTTGTGAAATGAATAGTTTATGAATCGTTGTTTGTAAAATGATCATTTATGAAATGTTCTTTATGAAATGATGATAAACAATTTTAAACACAGCGGATCCTCAAGCCAATAAAAGGTCAATGACGCTCTTGTGACCCTTTGAGTAGCAGGCGTCCATAGACTACGTTGCTGAACAGGCAGAACGTATTGTTTATCAACCCCGTCGTGCTCCATAAATAAGAAAAAGTATCAAGTCAATTACTGCTGTCATTTAAAAGTAACCTTTTTGCAAAACTGGAACGAAACCCGTCCAACACGTTCGAAGGTAACGTCTTTATTTCTGCCCTTGTCAATAAAATAAGACTTTATCGCCCTAATTTATACCTTGAATTAGCCAATCAGGGTTTTATGACCTCCTCCCAATGATAAAGTATTAACCTTTAATACCACTTAGGAATATTGTTATCATACGTTAGATCTTTTTTTCTTGTACGGTAAAACATATATGCGGGATGCATAGTAATGTGCGTTTTTATAAGCTGAACATACTTTTAAGATGATTAGAAGTTGGAACTCGATTTACAACATTTAGGTACAGAAAACTCGTGACAGTGAATATCCACCAAAGGTGCGCCCGTGATTACCTTCCTGGTCATGGGGGACGTAAAAATGTATACTCATCACAGGTGGTAATTAAGTAATCTTCAGATTACATACTTTTATCATCCACGCCTTCGGCGCAGGCGTGAAATATCTGCGATGCAGATGAGTAATTAATTACGCCGCGCAACTCCTCGCTTGTTCACAAATGCGCCGCTAATACGTGAAACATTTATATCGAATCGGAATTCAAAATTTGAGTGACAAATAGACTTCTTGTAAGTTGCGTTAAGGTGCGACCACACCGCTGCTCAAAATACGCTGACGCACCGTAAAAAGCAGCAAAATGTATTAAGAATACGTGACGTGGCACATACGACACGTCAACGCGTATACGCAGCGTTAAGCACCGGTGTGGTCGCTCCCTTATACGGTAGTTTACGCTGAATTTAAGAATTCAGTGTATACATCTTCAAAGTACATTGTATAAACCGCCCACATTGCTAATAAACAGTATAGTCCGATAAAACCGACTCTGGCTATAAACAAACAAAAATATGAATCCAGATTACAGTAAGTAGGTAATACATGGACGTAGCATCGAATACAGTTTTGTGCTAATTTGAATTTTATCACAATGTGATAAGGTCCAATTACGGTCTTTTAACGGGTCTACATTTGGTCACGGGTGAGCGTGGGCAACGAGAATGGTAGCGAAATGGTCAGGATTTAGGGATGCATGTAAGTACAGTAAGGCATGTTTTTGTAAACAGATGTTTTTGTGTTATTGACTTCATAAGGTATACAAACGACTTCTTTGTAATATAGGTACACACCAGCTGAACTGTAAACCTTAGAAACCCTCATAGTTGTTCTTTTTGTCACAATTTTGAAGCTTTACCTTGCAAAGAATACGGGATTTAACTGTTAGCGTAGGGGGCAGCAAGAGAGCCGATTAAAATACGTAATAGGTACTTACAATAGTCTTTTTTTTCTTCGTCGGTTGCTCAGGACTGAGATTCGAGGCTATCAGAGCGCAGTTCTTCACAACCGTTCTCCGAATCCCTCTATTTTGTGCTAATTGTATTGCGCCTTGGATATCGCTGATTCCATCAGTTGATTTTGTGGGTGTTCTGTCTCTTCTTTTCTTTCCATCAACGCAGTTAATCATTATCATCTTCTCCAAGCTGAACTGGTCTCTGCGTGCCACGTGACAAAAGAATGTCAGCATGTAGTTGAGGCCGGGTGTTACATATTTATAAAATGATTATTTTGCAAAAAGCTTTTGTTTTTAATTACTTAGTATACTCTTCGTATTGTATTTTATATTGAAAACGTGTAAATAGTCACCATTTTACTTTGGCAGTTGATTAGAAGAAAATATAATCTTATAATTGACACAATTTGTGATGATTTGGAATAAGTAGATTAGATTGAATTAGATGATATAGCCACGTCATGGCAGATCTATATCACTATTCAATCTCGTAAATTATTTTAGACCAACAACAATTTTACTTTTACTCTTAAGTAATATACACTGTACTTCACTAAATTGTTGAAACCATGCGTGAAATGTAGTAATCTTAATTACATACATCTTAATTAATAATAATAATATAATTATGACAATGATGTGTCCAACTATAATTGGGGTACATAAATAATAATTGTGCTACAGATAAATGTATACTCAGCTTGTGTACTCTGTTGGTGTCCCGTATAATTGAATAAATAAAATAAAATAAAATAAATTCAACATACATTGAACAGATTTTATTTAAGTTATTGTGTGTACAATGAACTTGGTTTTGTCAACATCTTGAAAATAAAAGTCTCAGACTATGTACGGAACACCGAAGAATATATCAGCCTACCTAGCAGACGATCAGTTAGAATAAAAAGGATAAAGTTCCCTGCGCTATATATGACAGTGTATCGTTAGCAATTACATGTTATTGTGCCTTTGTACTATTAAACTTCAGCTCCATAAAAATGTGGCATTGTAAGCAAAATAGTTTGCGTAATTCTATCAACTTCAGCCATAGATATGCAAATAATGTAAACAAGCAATTACAAATGGGATTTGTGACAGGTCTGCGGTTAAAAATGGCGGCGTGTCAAATCCACACGATGTCAACGAGCAGTCAGGGGCTTCTTCGTTCGCTTCGTTTTTTTTCTCTATGAATTTCAGGTTATGTGCGTAAGGGTAAAAAATGGCAGACGGGACGTTACAGTGACAATGCTGAGTTTCAGGCATGTTGTGACACGCTTATTTATACTTGTCTGTCTGTTTGAGTCACAATTTTTGTATTGCTTTATTTTCTTTTAAATAAACAGTTTTACGGTGATGTTATAAAATGAATAAAACATTAAGTACTTATGCAATACATAAGTGGATTGTTTCAACGTTAACCATTATGAAGTGTTTATTGGTTTTGGAATAAATGAAACTTAATTAGTGAAACCAATCGGATTATCACTGGGTTCGATTTCAAGTATTAAATGTGACCAACAAATGCAAATTCATTTATTTTGAAAATTAAATTAGGTAGCGAATACTTTGTCGATACATTATTATGTCATTGAAAAGGAAAACGCGTATGTTTAATAAGGGTTACGCGGTATATTACCCAGTAGCTCATAAATGAATGGATGTTGCCATTCGATTCGAACGAAACCATGCGAAATCAACCTATAATAGACCTTATCTATACTCAATAATATATAGATTCCCATTTATTACGAATACTTTTTTAACAGTTGGTGCATAAAAATAAATAACCGACGTGCAACGTATTTTTTTTAACGTGAGCAGTATTATGCCAGTTTGCAATTTATTTCAATCACGTTTTCTACTACTGATTTCATGGCTCTTCAGGTCGATTGCGTAACGCTTTCGTAAGTACGTAATGTAGATCTAAATGTGATGTTTTTTTTATAGAAAATTACAGTTGATTATTGCTATAAGGCTCCTAAAAAAAAGTTACGCTATTACGTTATGTTTTATTATATATATTAAAGAAAGATTACCATAATTATAATTTGATTAAGAACTGCAAAATATGGATAAAAAATCAAAATTATTAGGAATGATGTTCTTATACAGTTTCTGATGACTTATCATCCTCATCCTCCCAGGGTTATTCCCGGTTGTGCCCTAAACGAGCCCAGGGTCCGCTTTGACACCTAATCCCAAGATTTGGCATAGGTACTAGTTTTACGCAAGCGACTGCCATCTGACCTTCCAATCTAGACCTTATTGGCATTAGAATGGTTTCCTCACGACCTTCACCGAAAAACTAACGGTAAATATTCCGTACATAAAGTTCCGAAAAACTCATTGATACGAGCCGGGATTCGAACCCACGACTGGTCAATGTAAATTAATTTCAATATAGTAGGTATAGGTACTCAAACATACAATAAATAATACGGTAATACTAAGAATCCACCGCAAATAGCTACCTACTGACTGTTCTTCACAGAACACACTAATCAAACCCTCAAACTGCTTAAGCTGCTGCAAAAACATGAATAGATAAAACTAAGTTCGAAAGCAAACGTTGGCTTTTCTTAATCCTTTCGACAAGCATTGCGTTAAGTAAATCCTTCAAATCTGCCAGGGATCTATCCGACGGAACGATTTGTATTGAAGTCAAATTTAAATTTGTAGCGCGCTCGCTTCCGCTCTAAGCTGATCTGATTCTAGAAGACTTACGCGAAATTCAACAGTAATAGGTATATAGGTATAATCTTGTTAGGTTTCATATCGACTAGACACTTCAAATGGTCAGTAGGACGTATTCGTCAAGTAATTTTTTAGGGTTCCGTAGTCAACAAGGAACCCTTATAGTTTCGCCATGTCCGTCCGTCTGTCTGTCTGTCCGTCTTCGGCTTAGCTCAGTAACCATTACTACTAGAAAACTGTGATTCGGCATGGATATATGAATCAATCACGCCGACAAAACAGTACAATACAATTTGGAAAATAAATTTTTTTTAGGGTACCTCCCCTACACCTAAAGCGGGGATGTAATTTTTTTTTTCTCGTCAAACCCATGGTGTGGGGTATCGTTGAATAGCTCGTTCAAAAATATTATGGGTTTTCCAAAACCATTTTTCAAATCAGTAATTCGTTTGCGAGATATGGGGCTTAAAAGCCCTACTTTTAGTTTGAGTCTTGTGTGCCCCCCCTGCCGGCTAAATGGCTACTACTGGGAATGTGAAAAAAATCGTGGTAGTAGTACATATAATGAATTTAAAAGGAAAACTATCACGAACAAGTAGGCATAAGTACCTATAGTTACCGAGTAATAGTCTACCAACTTAATGTGTAATTGAAAAGGCCAATTTTCGTACAAATGCGGCCGACGCAACCGCACCGCACGTCGATGTAACTATGACAGACAGGCAACTACGGAACCCTACACTGCGCATGGCCCGACACGCACTTGGCCGGTTTTTTTTAAGACTGAGCTTTGTGATGAGCGACGACAGAGCCTAAGATGAAACTCACCGGTTCAGTAATATACACTCTTGTTTTAAAGATGATAAATGTCAGAAAATAGAGATGACGGGAGCGAATTCCATTCCTCAGCAGTTCGCATTGAGTTACGCGGTAACTTGGCAGCATATAATGCATTCGCTCTTCCTGCACGGCTATAACGCGACGGCGCGCGAGCTGTCTCGATTTTTCTCGCACTATCCGTCTCTCTCTCATTAGAACACTTTAGAACAAGAGGTATACATACATACATACATACATACATACATACATACATACATACATTCACGCCTTTATTCCCAAAAGGGGTAGGCAGAGCACATGAAACGTAATATGTTCCAGCGCCACTTTTAGCATAAATGTGGGTATAAAAGATCGACAAAATGTGACAAGAGGTATATAGTGCGAGAAAAATCGAGAGTATGTCGCGGCCCTCTCATGATAGACGTACTGGGCTGGTATTCTTTACGCGCTCATGCGCCTCATCCAGCCCGTCAAGCTCGTCGAAACTAGACTTCTCTACGTTTAGCTATAGATAAATTAACGAGAGCATGGAATTGCTTATTATGCATATTATGCAATTCCATGCTCTCGTTAATTTATCTATAGCTAAACGTAGAGAAGTCTAGTTTCGACGAGCTTGACGGGCTGGATGAGGCGCATGAGCGCGTAAAGAATACCAGCCCAGTACGTCTATCATGAGAGGAGGTGCATGAGCGCGTAAAGAATACCCAGCCCAGTACGTCTATCATAATGTAAGTAGTATTGTATGTTTACAGGCATTCTATATTTGAATTTTATATTTTCTCGTACTATTAGCATAAAAAGAGGTTTGTTATAATATATTGAAGAAGTAAATACCAAAATAATGTCAGTGTCAAATTACGTTGTGCATATATTTCTACGTCTGATTTTATTGTATTCTCACAATTATCAGAATAATTTTGTGTCAGCCTGTACGACTAAGTGTAAGTTACATAATTTTCAAAAAATATGGCAGTGAGTAATTTTGGTCCGATTGAGAGTCAAAGTAAGCAAATTATTTTTAACTGTTATGAATATTTTGAACTTGAACTGAAGAAAACTTTAAATTCCCCTTACACGGCTGCCCAGTTAGTTGAAAAAGCTACAGGTGTTTGTCTCTCTACTGTTTATAACGTTGTGTCTGAGAGCAATAGTGAGAAATTTGCATCAGCAAAGAAATTCACCTCCCCGAGAAATAAAAAGTTATGTACTTGTCCGTCATCAGCAGTAGACGATTTTGATCAGGAAGCCATCCGGAGAACTATATACAATTTTCATCTGTCTGATAAGCAATTTCAAACCTTAAAGGCACTCCACTCTGTGTTAAAATCCGATATAGATTACAAATTTGGCATTTCCACCTTACTAAAACAAATACAAAAATTAGGATTTAAATGGCAAAAGACCGAGGACAACCGAGAAATATTAATGGAAAGACACAACATACGACTGCTAAGAATAAATTACCTTACCAAAATTGCGGAATATCGGTCTTAAGATAGACCACTAGTTTATACTGATGAAACCTACATCCACTCTTCACATGTGTCCGGAGAGGCTTGGACCGATGGAACAAAATTTGGTGTAAAAAAACACATCAGTACAGGCCAGCGGTTAATAATAGTGCACGCAGGAGGAAAAGATGGTTTTATTCCCAACGCTTTGTTAATGTTTAAGGCAAACCAAAAAACGGGATATTACCATGACCAGATAAACTTTGTCAACTACGAAAAATGGTTAAAAGAAAAATTAATACCGAACCTTAAACCGAATAGCGTACTTATCGTAGATAATGCGTCCTATCACAACAAACTTTTGAATCGTGCTCCAACGTCAAATTCTCTTAAACAAGAAATGATGGATTGGTTGACAGAACACAACATTTCATATAGCCCGTTAATGTACAAAACCAGTTTGTATGATTTAATTAAACAAAATAAAGAACGGTTTCGTGAGTACCACATAGATGCAATTTTAAAAGAACATGGCCACTTCGTTTGACGATTGCCACCGTATCACCCGACATTCAGTCCGATCGAAAATATTTGGTCCATGGTAAAAGGATATATAGCGAAAAGAAACGTTTCTTTAAACATGCAAGGCATTATGAGTTTAGCAACTGAACGAGTGAATACTATTACTGCTGAGGACTGGGAAAATATTTGTCGCCATGTCGAAAGTGAAGAAAATAAATATCGATGTCAGGAAGGGGAAATGGATCGAATTTCAAACAATCTTAATATCAATACTTGTGACAGCTCAGATGAAGAACATGGTAGCGACTAAAAGCAAAAAACAGAGGACTACTTACTACTTATTCCATTTCTTAAGGGTATGTAATTTTATTAAATTAAGAGAAAATTATTCTCCTTTTGTTGCAAACTGTACAACCACTACAAATGCAATTCCATGTTCTCGATAATTCATCTATACAACAAATCGCGGCGTTAAGAGTCCGCAGTAAGCTCGATTCTCCATACAAACGTAGTTACGCTCTCATTTTTAAACTACGTGTTGGATTGTAACGAAACTTTGCATATACAATGACATGGGATATATCTATGTCTGTAATTAGTTAATGTAGCTACAGATACCACAGTAAAAAAAATACAGCGAATATAAGTTTTTCATACAAAACTTGTTTTTTCTGTATTTCGTTTGTTTTATAAACTGGAACCATATAAACTAATTACAGGCATAGATATACCTCATGTCATTGTATATGCAAAGTTTCGTCACAATCCGACACGTAGTTTTAAAATGAGAGCGTAACTACGTTTGTATGGGAAGGTGAAATTCGGCCGAGCTTACTGCGGACTCTTAAGATACATTTGTGGGTGAGCGTTGAGGTAAGCTTAAATCAAATTACAGAATAACGGGACTGGGTGTTCGGTGATGTAATGGGGAATTGGGAAATAATCCGTCGTGTCGTGACAAAGTTATATTCATTGCTGGACTTTCCAGAGTCCCAGACCCACGACCAATGCGCGTTAAACCTAATTTTCTCAAACTTGCAATGAAATGTTGACGTGACTTACTTCAAATTAGGTTCGGAAACACTACGTATCCGGTGCGATGAGTGAAGATGATATGTTAAGGAATTTCATACAGCCTTACACACCTAGGCCTCTAAAGCAACCTTCTTTTGTTTTTAAACGGGGGGGGCGCGACGGAGGACGCGGGCCAGCTGCCAGCGCGGCGTCGGCGGTGCAGGCGGTGCAGTACAGAAACGTATTATTTAGTTGTGTTAACCTATGAATAAAACAAATTGACAAGCCACTTTTTTTTCAATGTTTGTTACCTCAGAACTCCGTCATTGATGAGCCGATTCGTAAAATTTTTTTTTCGTTTGTACGTATATGTTTCCAGGTGGGTCCCATTTTTTTCAAAAAATCAAATGGATGATGGGATTCATGAGGAATTGAGGGAACTCCTCAATTATATTAGGCACGCGTGTAGTGATTTTAGTATTTTCTATTATAACTTGTGTATTTACACCCGGAAATCATAAATTTGGTGGAGTGGAATAGACGATGAAGACCACAGATGACTTATGGAATTCCATACAAAAGTATATCACAGATTCTGATAAGATTCCGTTGAAATAGCAACTAATGAAGTGCCAAAGGTGATCCTTGTGGAATCGACGGAAGTTTATTTCATTGCAAGTTTGAGAAAAGCACTATACAAATCTCGGCGAGAAACGGCGTTGCCGGCCGCGTATCCCTATATCTACTTGGCCTGCAACCCTTCGTTTCCCGGCCTCTATAGTAATGTTAAATAAAATAAAAATAGTGCAGATGTCACAAATGCGCCAGCAGTAAACCCACTAAGGGTCGCACCAAACTGTTTGTAATCGTAAGCTGTCTTTGTAATCGTAAGCGGTGTTCGTTAAGTTTCTATGGAATGACGGCGGCCGGCGCTATATTTAACGTTGATCGGACTTTAATTGTAAGTTGGTGAAACCGGCGGGTCCATTCCGTAGCACACTTCCACAAATGCATATTGTGGGGAATAATTAAATGAAATACCTGGTTCAGAGGCCTCCTGCTCGTTCTTCTTGTTTAGGTATCCGAGGGCCTTATGGCAGCGGGCTTAATGGTATATGGATATTTGAATTAATCAAACCGTTATGAATATAATATTGTTTCACAATTTTTTGACTCGACGTGACGGCGACGACAGCAACAGCTCTTTTCTTCTTGCCGGCCCGATGTGCGATCCGCGCAAGGAAGCTAACTGGCCGAAAGGATTTATGTCGTATCCAATACCAACTGAGTTATTATAACATAACTTACTTACACTATTGATATTTCGCTTCAGCATTTGTTGCTGTGTCTCTCTCTCTCTCTCTGTGGTTGCTAACGAGATTATATCGCTAGCTGACGATTTTGCTTGTAAAAATCTTTTAATTTACAGTTAATGCTAATTTGATTTCAAAATTATACATGTACTCAAATAGCTCTCCAGGAGCCGACAAGTCTCTGTCAACACTTAACGAACGCGATTTCCTGTAAGTTCTACGTCCTTGTATTTACATGTTCACACATAAAGCACATCCCGCATAGAACTTGGAGTTGAACGAAATAGCGATTCATCACAAGTTTTAATCTGTTTTAGAGTTTGGCCCACTTGTGGTTCGCTTTGGCGGCGCAGACGGGCGGTTTCTCAACATTTTTCCTTCTTAAGTAAACTAATTTACGGTATTAGCTTGTGGAACATGGATGACTGCATGTTTAATACGTTTAATTGTTAACAATGTTGTGTTAAACATTACTATGGCTATTGTTTACAATTTATTTTGTGTTTTATCAATGCCTTAGCAAGCGAAGGACTGTCACATAGGGAGTAGCTTTCAGACCTGAGTTACGTTTTGAACACACGTAGGGACAATCCAACTGTCATGTGTTTTCGATATCAAATTTATCTACCTTACGTGCGAACAATGCGTTACGTATCGACCTGCTGGGACCCTACTGGTTTTTTTGCCTGCTCGTTCACAAACATCAATTATATCTTAAACTTATGAGAAATTTAGGACATATTACTGCATTTTTGGTAAAATTTGAACACATCTATTATCTTTATCCCAATCAGTGTCATCACTATGAGTACGAAAATCTAAATAAATTTAGGTACTGTAAATTTATAAAAAAAAAAACTGTTTATTTCTTGAAAAAAAATAATGTTACATTTCCAGCGATAAGGCTTAATCTTATTATTTTAAGATTTTGAATTGCCTAATCGAAATTTAAAATTAGACTTAGTATTTTATTACATAATAAGGATCAAAGATTAACTTACTTTATTCAAATACTACCTATTACACTTGTATAAAATGTCATCAAAAGTTATCTCCAAACCGCTGGTCTGACTTGTGGCATTAGCGCGCATATAAGGCCGGCTGACGGTTCACCTGTGTAACTGAAAGTACCCGAATATTTCATCCGAATTCCTGCCAAAGAAAACAAAAATTGCGTTTAGTCACAGTACATGAACAGTAGATAAACTTCGAACAAAGGTACATCGCACGGCTGCACACATGCGCGCGTGTTCGGTACGCACACACACATAGCCTTCGGGAACGATAGAGAATGCTTCAATCGGGGCCGCGCCGTTTCGGTGTTCGCTCGTTCTCACTCGCTACGTCAAAGGAAGCCGCCTCGTAGGTATGAAGACAGCGAGCCGCCAGTGCCACGATATCAAAAGGAGCCGAATAGGCTTGTAACTAAGCACCTACCAACCTAGTGCAGTTTAGCAACTATTATACTTACTAGGAAATATTTTAGGCATAGTATAGTGGTATTAAAATATTCCATGAAGTGGGAAACTAAAAACACATACCCAACTATCTATAATATTATTACTTTGTGTATACAATATTGTCTATTAAACTGTAACAGAAATACTTTGCATACTTAAAAGCAAAATTAGTATTATAGGTATGCCAAGCCACAAACTTGACACAGCCCTGCGCATCGAGCGAAAGTAGGTAACGAACGCTCCTAAACGGCCTCAGATTACCTACTGTATTATTCTTCTATACTGTGGTTTACTTGTTTGCTGCTATGTAACTGATTTACTAAAAGGGAGGTTCTCGATGACTTATTCTGTAATTTTATATAATCCATAAATTAAATAATAATATGTTTAGGTACTTTATTTGCAGTTTCCTGGAAATTTTGGTCCCATGATGTCTGTCTCTTGCCATCATCATCAGTAGAAGAAACTAAATTTATAATTAAAAAGGTATATTTTTTTAAACCGCTGACATGTCGCATTAGCGCGCATATAAGGCCGGCTGACGGTTCACCTCTGTAACTGAAAGTACCCGAATATTTCATCCGAATTCCTGCCTAAGAAAACAAAAATTGCGTTTAGTTGTTTGCTGCTATGTAACTGATTTACAAAAAGGGAGTACTGTAATTTTATATAATCCATAAATTAAAAAATAATATGTTTAGCTACTTTATTTGCAGATTTCTGGAAATTTTGGTCCCATGATGCTGTCTCTTATGTGATCATCATCACCAGTAGGAGAAACTAAAATAATAATTCAAACGGTGTTTTTTTTTTTAAACCGCTGGTCTGACTCGTCGCATTAACGCGCATGTAAGGCCGGCCCGAGGTTCACCTCTGCAACTGGAAGTACCCAAATATTTCATCCAAATTCCTGGCCAAGAAAACAAAATTATTTGCTTTTCATTGCGTGCCGGGGCTCACGCGACGGTTATTTTTGGCTTATTGCGTTTTGTTGTTTCCAGCTATGTAACCGACTTTATAAAAGAGAAGTTCTCAATTAGAGGTTTTCTGTGTGTAATACAACTCAATGCCTTGGCCGTTTGAAAACTCATAAAAAAACTGTTGCCTCATATTACGGAATAAATAATAGCAGTACATAACTACATAATAACGACAGCTCCATAATATAAAGGTCGCTTAAAATATTTTATTTGCAGGTGGAATTCTCGTCACAGCAAGCTCCGAAAGTTTTGAGAATATGAAGATATAAGCGAAAACTTAGGTCATGATACTCATGATATATTAAAGGCCAGGGTAAACTTGTCTGAAGAAAAAAAAACGTTTTTTTTGTAGCGGCCAAGGATATTTTTATCATGGTTTAGAGGGTCCTCTAAACTAACCTCTAAACCTCTTAGTGCGCATAGATTATATATAAAATTAAACACGTTTAAAAAAATCGGAGCCGAGACATTTAAGTTTTAAGTTTTGTTTATAAATTTTCAATTTGACCTGCGGAAATATATACCTACCGGAAATATCTCGTCGCTCTATTTTTTTTTAACAAAATATGTTTGTTTTGTAAATAGATCGTATCTATGTATACATAGATCTATCATCATCTACCACTTTTACGCGTGGCCGTTCACCTAATAAACATTGAATTCAATTCAATTCAGTTCTTTTTAAATCTGAAAAATTCCACTATGACCTCATACTTTTTAAAAAATATATATTTTCAAGAAGGTACATAACACATATTCAATTTCCAATTTACTCGCCAAACTGATGACTGACTGATTCTCGAATGAGTATTTGATTATTTGATTACATGCGGGACACGGCAAATTTTGTATAACATTCGATTTAATTTTTAAAAAACAAAATAAAATTTTCTTGTTGTAGAGCCTTTTCATTAAGCATCCATCCATTCATTCAACGTCGCTGAAAACTGTTCTGACTTGGCAACCGATACAATCGAATATGATCGAACTAGGAATTTCTCATTTAACCTTCCCTCCAACGTATCTAATTCCCGGCTAAATGCATATTTTAATATTGATAATCCATTACTGTTAAGCTCCTTCGCGTTATCGGTCTCTTTGTAACGTTACACCGCCGCGTCAAATACTAATTGATGCTGTCACTCAAAATAAAATGGGTACAGCACTAGCATCTCTTAATAAGAAAGACGCAAGTGCCCTTGGAGGTGTTGCAGTTAAGACCTCTTGGAATTGGTAAGATGGTATCCGTTTAATACTCCCTTGGGAGAGATCCCGCTTATTCGATTAAAACGTTTTTATTTTGTTATATGCCCCTCTGCGAAGACGGAATGTTGGGCTTTTCTTTGGGAAACGTAACTATCGCATTGTATTTTTTATGGTGTGGACTACGAACCGTACATATCAAATTCGAATTGTATATTTGAAAGAAACTAAATGTGATGAGAGCTTAAAGTACATTTACTGCCCTACGCCTATGTACCTAGACCTATGTCTCACCCTACGAAAAATGTCTCTATATATAATAATTTTGCTACAAAGTACTGTAGCAAAATTATTTCCGTCTTGGGCGTTGACACTGGAATCCCTCGTTACCCTCAAGATTCTACTTTAGATCTTTCTCTACGCTCAGGATTCTATTTAATAATTCTTCGCTTCACTCTGGATTAAATATACCCCGGTTCGCCGTAAATATATCATTTTGCTCCCTTGAGACACAACACAATCTACTATTGTCTCCCCCTGGCCAGGTAGGAATTATTAGCACGTTTATCGGGCGCATATATGCAAAAATAAGACGTGGTTTTTCAAAATAAGTATAATTCTTTTATACAATATAAAGACGGCGCTGTTAAAAATCTCTACGTTCGGCATTGTTTAATACAGTAAAAAATACCCTCCTTAATGCATTAAACTATCCCAAAAAAGGTTCTTTCGTCGGCAACTACGGTCTAGCTTCGATTTGCAATAAATCCCAAGTTTAATTACCCGAGAAATAAAGGGATTAAGGCAGTTCCTTTTTAATAGTGCCTTCAGTTTTCATGACTCCGGCACAGTAAAAATATTGTTTTAGTACTTTCATAGACGGTAAAAATATTAGATTTGTAAGTTTCATCTATATTCATATGTATGTGTATGTATGTATTAATAGGTATATATTGTTATATCATTTTATATCTATCGTATTTTACTATATTATCCATCCCATCTGTAGACATGTTAAAAAGTTTTTGTTTTAAATTAAGTTGCACTGCCCACATTTTATTTACTTTGCCTTAAGGTTGACTGGTAGAGAATGCTTTATAGCATTAAGTCCGCCTTTTGTACCATATGATTTTTTTTGTGCATTAGACGACCGGTTAGCCTAGTGGGTAGTGACGCTGCCTACGAAGCTGAAGGTCCTGGGTTCGAATCGCGGTAAGGGCAAATATTTGTGTGATGAGCATGATTCTTTGTGTTCTGAGTCTTGGATATTTTCTATGTATTTAAGTATTTATACCTATTAAATATATCGTTGTCTAGTACCCATAACACAAGCCTTATTGAGCTTACTATGGGGCTAGCTCGATTTGTGTAAGATTGTCCCCTAATATTTATTTATTTATTTTATTTATTTATTTATTAAAGATCAAATAAATAAATAATCGTGAAGCGTATAAGTAATGACATTTATGCTAAACAGCGGTATGCCATTTGTGTGATACCATATAAAAATAAGACAGTCAGCTTTATACGATAAAGAGTGAACTTGGCAAAACAGCATATGGCCAGACTAATAGTTTTGTAATAGTAATAGCAATTGGTTACCATTTCCTATGGACGCCTGCAAATCCAAGATATTTGAATGCTAGTTGCTGACCTTTTAAAATCGGAACTCTCCTTTCTTGGAGAATCCCACATATTTAAGTCATGCATATGAGAGTTCTAGCGAAAACATTGGGACTATTGCTGATTATATGCTTATTTTATTCATGGGGAAAACCAACCAGCTGATTACATACCTACCATTTAACTGAGACGGCACTAGCATAAGAGAGACGTCAAAAAGTAGCCACAGCAGCACGGCTAGCACGCGACGGCACGCGAGCTCTCTCGATTTTTCTCGCACTATCCGTCTCTCTCTTATTAGAACAGTTAGAAGAAGAGGTATAGAGCGATAAAAATCGAGAGTATGTCGCAGCCGTCGTGTGCTAGACGTGCAGGTTCCTGAATAGCTAACCGAATGGAACGGTCGTGAATGTCAAATTTAACGTGAGTTGATCAACGTCAATTCAATTTGAACGCATCCATTAGTCGCCAAAACAAAAGTCGCGCGTCAGTGAATCTCAACAGAACAAACAGCACCACGAGCAAGTGAGAGTTAAGTGGCTCGCGCATAATTCTAGTCAAGATATTAGTCCATCCATTTGGCACCGAGACAAACGCCGCCGCGCAACCCGGCGCCTTGGTGCATAGAAATACCACATAACTCAGTCATCTCCGTGATTGGGTACCCGGCTCGCAGGTTTTCTCCACAAAAAAAGGTGCCTGCCCCAGAGAAGGTGATGCCCAGAACGAGCGCGCAGGGGCAAAGCACGACGAGCTCTATAATGTGTTCAATCTGACTTCCTAGATCATCATCATCATACCAGCCGAAAGACGTCCACTGCTAGACATAGGCCTCCCCCAAAGAGTGCCACAATAACCGGTCCTGCGCCACCCGCATCCAGCTGACTCCCGCGACCTTTACCAGGTCATCGATCCACCTTGTGGGGGGCCTACCCACGCTGCGCCTTCCGGTACGTGGTCGCCACTCGAGAACCTTTCCGCCCCAACGGCCATCGGTTCTACGTGCAATGTGCCCCGCCCAATGCCACTTAAGTTTAGCGATTCGGAGGACTTCCTAGATAGTTTTCCAAAATTACTTACCTAGTGCCCATACGTGCACGTCCACGTGTGCTTAGTGTACACTACTTAACACAAAAATAAGATCATGCACTGCTAGTGGCTGAACGGAAAATCTACCACAAAATTCTGGGACCCACTCGTGGAAAAGATGGTACTTGGACAATACCCAAGATCTAGTGTCCTCAAGACTCCGATGTCTCGTGTCCGCATGGGGGGCGATCGTACAGTCCGGAGAGCGTACTCGGGACGACCAACTGGTCAAAGACCTGTTGGGCGTCCTAGGTACCGGTAGCGTGATGAAGTCCAAAAAGACCTGAACGAACTCCGGGTCGTAGATTGGACAGAAACGCCAGGGAGATGGAAGCCTGGCGGTCTTTAGTGTCGGAGGCCAAGATCTACTTTGGGTCGTTGCGCCACAGCAGGAAGGTAGTAAGTGCAGATGGCGGCTGACGAGGAGTTTTTAGTAGGAAGAACCACCACATACCTAACTGAGACTTCCCCCGAGAGCAGGGTACAAGTGGTTCACAGGTTTTCACCCAAAAAAAGAAGGCCCAGTTGAGCCGTAGAACATAAAACACAGTACTGCTAACGTATTTTCACTGTCTCCAGCCTGCTTAGCTATCGCATTCCCAGCTTATTGATACAGATCTTGCAATTTCATTTTATTACCTCACTAAGACAATTAAAACAAACTTTGCTGATAACTTTTTTCATTGTAAGTCAAAAGTATTTGAGTTCGCAAGAAGTTTTTGCCGTGGCAATTGATTTGAGAAAGTATTTTTATTAGGATAGTTGGACTGTGAAGGACTGGGAACATAGTACCTACGTAAAGAAAGAGTTTTTAAGGAAATTCTTACGCTTAGAAAGGATAGCATAAACTAGCATTTTTTGCAACATAGCTTGTTATTAACATGCCTACAAAATTACTTTAGTATGATGATTATAATAAACACTTTAATTAAACCAAGCCGTCTAAGAAAACAAAAACATTAAATTAACACGTTAAATTCCACGCTATTCATGTTAGAAAAGAGCTTTAGCGCCCGAGTGCAAAAAATAATAATTTTATGTGCACAATAAACCATTTGACCCCCGTTTACGTGTTGTGAAACCTAAACTAATAAGGGTATTAAAATTATACGAGAGCGTATAAGCCCAACAGGACGTCCACACAAAGGCCTAACGATTTTATGTTTACAAATATAGGGATATATAATTTAATAGCTGCCGATGCCGAACATTGTTACCAGCGGGCGGAAAGGCATGCATTGCTAAACGACTTTGAGCCTTACACACGGTGTCATTCTGAAGGTTAGAATTGGAATAGAGGTATAATATATATTTAATGAGATTACGTGTAAGTTTTCGTCTAAACCCTCTTAATCCACACAAAACTTTAGCCAAACACGTAAAACGGTATTTTTGTTTATACTCGTCAAATTGGTCGTGTAATAAAGTTTTACGATTTCTTTTAATATTGGTATCGATAAAATCAAAGAAAGGAATGACCATAGCTGTATGAATAGATGTGATTAAATTTAATCATCCATAAAACCATGGCTGTTTGATATTACACCTGAGGATTTGAGAATGAATTATTACCTGATTTACGACAGAAACTGAAGGTTACGGCTTCCAATGGCCAAACTACCATAAAGCATAAGTCAGTAAAATGCATCCTGCGAACGTATAAGTTATAAAATTAGGAATAATGAGCGGATTATGGGGCGTAAATAAATTTGCGTGTTAAAGTCAACGCTAAATCATATTATATTTATAGTTAATAGATGCGCATAGTAATAATTTATGTTGCGCTGTTGACCAAACTATTAGCGTTACGTTACGTGCATACATTTCCTATTAGTATAAATATCGGAAATACAAAAAAACATCTAGTTTCTAAATTAGTCGGGTCAGCATTGATATAGTGAAACTTTTAACATACCTAAGTAGGTACTATCTAGTTTTAGCCGACTGTACTTTAATATACACAATCATCAACGCATATATTTATGAAGACAATTCTAACGAGCCCAACGCGATGATTTTATAATGCTACAAATATTTGTAGCATTAATAAGTCTCCACTTAATGAATGACCGACGATGTTGGGACGGGAAGGTCGAGTGTCGACGGTGGTGCAGCGTGGGTAGACCCCCCCCACAAGGTGGACTGATGCCTTGGTAAAGATCGGTGGTGCAGGATCGGTCATTGTGGCACTCTTTGAAGGAGGCTTACATCCAGCAGTGGACGTCTTTGGACTGATATACTCGTACCTAAATGTATTTCAAAACGTACTCACCGTTTTACACTGCATCTTGCAACCGCCATTATTCCTACCTATATACATGAACCCTTTTGCTTCCACCAATAAGATCAATTGTATGTTTATTCATACATCCATTTCGCCGCAGATTGAGATGCAACGCAACGTACGCATCACAGCGTGTCGTCCGCACGGTAATGTCCATAAAATCCGCAACTCGACGGGCGATCGTAAACACCTCCGCGTTCATGTTTTCTGCATAGTAATCGCTCCTTTTGAGTGCACCCAATTGGTGTGTTAACTGTAATTCGGAAGGTTTTTTTTTATATATACGTATTTTACACTTATGTAAGATCCACTGAAGCCGAGCGGTGAGACACGTGACTTCCAATCGGGAGGCCGAGGGTTCGAAAAAACTTACGTACGTTTTTTTATATACATTTAATATTTAACTGACTTTTCGGTAAAAGAAGACATCGTCAAGAAACCGGTATAATCCCAATGTAAGTTGGTACTAGATTTTCCTCTGGATTGCAATGGAAGGTCAGATGGAATTCGCTTTTGTAAAACTAGTGCTTAAGCCAAAACGAAATTTATTCTTCGCGGCTTCGAGGCTTTCAAATCTTTCTTAAATTAAATTAAATCATAAGAACAAAAAAAAACACGACATAGGAGGGACACGTAATTTCTTTTTCAACACAATTGCTCGTAACGTACCTCTTATTGTGTCGCTTTTAGGCTCACAATCCTGGATATTAAACACGCGTGTTTTATAACATTACGACACTTGTGTGTTATCGTTATATCCCGATTAAGTCACGTTGGCACCTTGCAGCAAGATGTATGCATGCACACGGTGCATTCTCAAATTAACCGGGGTGTACAGAATGTACAGCTTTTTTTTACTCTTGCAAATGGATTCTTACTCGACTAAACAAATTAAATCCTTTTTGTTAATTAATTGACTATTTCTTTTTGGATATGATATAGAAATGTTGAATTTAGTAAAACTATTCACTTTTGATGCATTTTACATGAATAATTAAGGATAAAATTTTTAACACGAAAATATTTATTTTAATTTTGTATTGGATTTTTAGAGATTTCATCTAATGCGCGCGCACTGCGCAAACTTCACGAAAAAAAACTGTTGCGCGCCATTATAGGTTATTTCACAGATATTTTGTAAACATTGTTAATGCGTGTGTGGTTATTAACAAAAATGTTGACTCGTGGTGACTAGATAAGTGATAAAAATAATGGACGCCACTGGAAATTCTTGGCGATGTATACACCATGTGAGTAAAAACCTGTTACCATCAATAAGTAAAGAAAATAACTTGGCAGGCCTATACAATTTTCATCTTATGAAAAGGATTTTTTTGTCCTCGCAAAATGTGTTGAAAAACGTCGTATGAAACGCGTGAGCTTTGATAATTACATCCTCGGCTCTCTTATCATGCTCACCTGCGGCTCGCGTGATAATTCCGCCTCTGATGTATCAACATACCTTACTTGTATCACAATGTACTATTATAACATCAACGAACATATTTTAGGAAACCAGTCAAACCGACATTTTATGAACTCTTAATTCGATCAGTTATGTAAATAACTTTAATTAAAAAATACCTGACTTTAAATGTTGCGTGAGTGGGTCAATAAAAACTATACTTTATTACGATTGCAAAGGCTTTATCGAATTCGATTTTTTTTAGATCCCAATTGCATTTCTGTACGATTCTCGTGGTCATTCTGACACGTCTGCACAGATTTACTTCTGTTGTCTTCCTTACTTCTCTTCTCTATTATTCAGAGCAATGATGCATAGTTGCAGTATGCCAGAGGCAACCGGAGGTATTTGAGCTCCCGAAGTGTTGTAGAACCGCCCTTGCAGCCCGAACTGAGCCAAATTGGCCTGGGACAAATATAGGGAAATGGTGAAACAAAAAAAAAAACGCAAAGCAGCCGATTATCTCAACAGTGTTTTTTATGTATACAATTTCTACACGTTTTCCATACATTGAATAATCCCACATTATTATAATAAAAAGCATTACGTTGTTCATACTAAGCGTATTTGATGTTTCAATTTATACGCACCAAGTAACTTTAATGGATTTATCTGATACTCGGCTGGCGCTAACAAAAGTTATGATGAGGACATAGCTACATTAGAAAGGTTTTGTGGCAATCCCATATTTCGTCGATTTATCATCGTTAATCTTTCCTTTAAGATTTGAAGTTTTAGGTGAGTTTCTGAAATAAGTTCGGTGGTGAGAATATAGAATTTCTGTATAACATGTAATAGCTAGGGCTTGATTTTGGATCTAAGCCCTAATTGTATTGGTTGAAACGCAACCTGCATCTTTTTGCCTTACTGGAGTAGGATGCGGGTTACCAAAGTAGCTATATATACCTAGTTTCTACGCCGACAAAATGTTGTCACATGGTATTGATATTGTTATTATAACTATTTTATTTATTTTCTAAAGTGTATAGATGAAAATGTAGGTAAGTTAAATCTGAAAAAGGCCGACCGAGGATGCTGGTGGCATTTCCTCGCTGAATTGCAATGCTGATGCGTTGCGCGAGAAAGCCGCCAGCTGTTCGATCACTAGTTTCATCAACCAACTCCAAGCACGAAAAGAGATAACGTGACTGATCAACTGTCATCCTTGCAATAGAGTATTTAAGAGCAAGTTTGGTATAGGTCGCAGGAGTCCGCTGGATGCGGGTGTCGCAGGACTGGTTACTTCGGCACTCTTTGGGGGAGGCCTATGTCCAGCAAACTAATATTATAAATGCGAAAGTTTGGATGTTTGTTACTAAATCACGCTTAAACGGCTCAACCGATTTAGATGAAATCTTACAGGAAGATGGTTTACGGTCGACGCAGAAGAAAGTCGCGGGTGGTGGGCGGAAGCTAGTATATTTGTGTGTTATATTGGCTGCTAGGTCAGTTTTCATTTATAGTGTTTGTTCTGTTTCAATAATTTCGTAAACCAAGCTACAGTTTAGCCACCACACTAAATGAAATACATATATTTACATCATTTGCATATGAATAAAAGCGCATGATTTATTTCTAAGTTACGTTTGGATACACGAATGGTTGGCTTTTTATAATAAGCTAACATATTTTCGTATAAAAAGTGATACAAACATATTAATCGACACGATACAAATATGTTATTCGGCACCAACAACTATCCTAATTAGGTACCTTTTATTACATGTGTCAAAGTTTTTGTAGCTTTAGTATTAACACATTCTCCATGTGAGAACCGGCTTGAACAAACGTGCGTTTTTGCTATTTCTATCACATATGTTTCGTGCAAGTGTGGCCAGTTACGGTCAACGAACGATGTGATACTTGTGTGGTTCAAGTCATAAAAGAAAAGCACTTGCACAGTAGGAACACAACTGTAAAACTATACATTTTGTTGAAATAACTTACTACTTACTCCTCTGGCGCAACGACCCGAAGTGTGTCTTGGCCTCCATTAACCACAGTTGCCAATTTCGCGCACCCCTGAACTGATTGTGGCAACTATGGTTGCCAAGCAAAGTATGGGCTGCCTTGATAAAAAAAACCAAAGCAATTTAGGCTAACTTTTTTTAAATAAGAAATCAAGTGAGCGGCTATGAGTGCACGCCACTGAATTATCATTTCTGGCCAATCGCCATCTTGGAGCGAAGATCTCCGGTTGTCTATTGTTTGCCCGACATTCATATACTATAATAATCATTTGCCCGAACTTCGCTTGCCCGAATTTCATTTGCCCGAATGTTTCGTTTACCATTATAGTTAATCGACATACTCTTGTTTACCCGAATATTGGATGTCATAATGATACGAATGCCATAAGTATTGTTTTCCATATTATTGTTTGCAATATTATTATTTAATAGAATATTTAAACGCCATACTAAACACGCATTTTCCGCTCTTTTATAAAAAAAAATACCTCGAAGACGAAAGCGGGAGCGAAGCTCCCGCTTTCGTCTTCTAACCTATCCGCGATCCGAGTCGGTTTTGCCAATAAGCCCCTGTTCCCTACTGACTACGGTACACCACTATCTTGGCATTGGTTAATCTCAGAGAAAAGTTTATTTGATGTCCATCCTTTTTTTTTATGCTCTGCAATACGTACCCACTTTATTACATATGAATATTATGGATGTTGAGATGGATGGCAAATGACATTATCGCATGTGATAGTTATGGATTACAATGATTATTGAAAATGAGATTATTGATATTGATATTATGGAAAACAAAGATTCTGGCATTTAATTAATATGGTAAACAATGAGTATGGCATACAAAATTATGGAAAAAAACATTTTGGCAGTTGAATATTATGGCACATAAAATTCAGGCAAATGAAATTCTGGCAAGCAAGAGTATACCAAGATCTCCATCCACGACATCAACCCACGATATCTGGGACCACCAACCGGACGTCTTCCTCGTAGGCTCTTTTAGCCGCCCGATGGACTCCCATTTGTTCTACGTGACCGAGCCACCGACATCTAAGCGATTAACGCAATCAAAAATTACCTTATACTTATAGAGCGTAAGGGTGAACCAGAGCAGTGCGAAGGAGCGGAGCAGTGTGCGACAAAATCCTTCAATGGGAAGAGATGCGTGAGCGAAGCTAACAATATCATTAGTCGATTTTTTCTAAGACCTTGCACTGTTGTATACCAATCCAATCCAATCCATTGTGATGAGGAAAAATTGTTAAACTCGCCACAGGTTACGTGACCGTAATATTCGTAAGACGTGAGATTCGAGACAGGTCACGTGACCGTAAGACGGACACGTGACGTGATCGAAAAACTGTTACAATGTCATTGAGTTTTCACTTCTGCCAGTGCTCCCGGAGTGCAACCCGGTCTTTTTAGCAGTATTGCTGTAACTTAGTGCGTAAAACTAAGACATTCGAGGACATCGCTTTCGCCTCCGCTGCCTCCCATGACATACGGCCGTCGTATAAAAGAGAAGCAGTGATACGGCATCGCATCATCGGTCAATTACAAAAAGGTAATCCCGGGGAGCGCTTAATGAATCATTATGCCGCGCGGCGGGCTCGACGGGTGACGCCGGTATTCATAGTCAATCCATACTAATCCATACTTATATTATAAATACAAAAGTGTGTCTGTCTGTTAACTCTTCACGCTTAAACCGCTGATACGATTTAGATGAAATTTGGTATAGAGATCGTTGTGTCCCGAGGAAGGAGATGGGATAGGATGGGAGGTGAAATGGGGGCTGAAAATATGTATGGAGCCACCATATAAGCGAGTTCCACCCGGACGGAGTCGCGGGCAGAAGCTATTACCTACTATTATATAGCTGGTTTAATTAATAAAATTAAAATTGAATTAAATTAAATAAACGTTTATTTCAGACCATGGCCCATATAGTTGTTAGTAAGTACAGACTTAAATAATTAATGTTAGTAGTAGGTACATTCAAATTATTAATGGAAGGAAAGAGAACAGGACCGGCGCATCATTAAACATAAAATTAAATCATACAATTAAAATTTGATATTGGAAATAAATTATAAAATCGTTAATGTCAACAGGTGAAATATTATTAATTGCTAATTGTCAAAGAATATAAATTCTCAGAATTAAAAATTAAAACAACATAAATTACATTAATTAGTCCTTAGAAATTTTTATTAAATATCAAATCAAATACAGAAAAAATCTATTTATAAAGGAACGTCCTTGGCATAGAGGTACTAACTTATACTACTTGCTCTGTAGTAGTGTTGTGTTCCTGGAGGTGAGCAAGGTCGCCAGAGCTTCCGAGGATGCGTTGTGTTGAGAGCGAGGGAATTACAAACATATCGTCTATAGGCTGCGGTGTCCGCTTACCATCAGGCGGGCCGTACGCTTGTTTGCCACCGTCGTTGTATTAAAAAAAAGGAGGTGGGTACTATAAAGGATTTGGAAAAGTTTGACAGATTCAGATTAGAGAGGCTTCCATAAGATCTAGTTAATCATCATCATCACATCAGCTGAAAGACGTTCTCTGGTGGACTGTTCTACATAGATCTCCCCCAAAGAGTGCCACAGCTACCGGTCTTGCGTCACCCGCATGCTGCGAAGTCCCACGACCTTTCCCAGGTCATCAGTCCACTTTGTTTCTACCGACGTTGCACCTACCGGTACGTGGTTGTGGCAATATCTAGTAGTGTTGGGTTACTCGCTCGAGAGGCACCTCATTTGTCATACTCATTTCATTAAATTGTCGCATCACTTCACGCTTTGAAAATGAACCACCTCATTCCTCACGAGGTACCGACTCACTCCTCACTCGCTTGTTCATCAACTCGCGGCACTCACGATTCATTTATCCCTCAACTCTTATAACCTCAATGACCTCAAAGCCTCGCCACTCGCGCCTTACTTCATTTTTCCCACTACCTAACATTGCAATGGCTGAGAATCGACTCTTCATACAAATATGTATACACATCAATATTGCAGGCGAATGTTTTAGTTTTTTATATGTTGACTATATCACCAAATGATTAAGGTACAATTTGGCCCCGGAAATACTTAATTCAATTTTTAATCGACGTTGACCTTTTTTTAATTAATTATATAATATAATATAATAATAATTAATTATATAATATAATCTAATAATATATAATTAATTAAAAAAGGAATATATAATATAATATAATTATATATTGTATAATTAATTAAAAAAAGGTCAGCGGCGATTAAAAATTTAATTTTCTCTGAAAGTAAAATGAAAACCATAATATTCTCGCAGATGGTTATGAGACTTTTTATTTCAGTTTTTTTTAAGTTTTACAGTTATAAGACTTTTTATTTAATTTTTTTTTGTATTACAGCGATGCTTTTTTAAATATACTTTTCGTTCAAAATACAACCGTCAAAACTGTTAATAAAAATGCCAATCTACAACCTAGTCCGCACTATACACGGCGCACAGCTCGCGGCAGACGGACGTTTGAGCGACGCGGAGTCAAAGGCGACGCCGTGGCATCACTCACGTGTGACCTTGCCTTTATGCGTGAGCCTCGCTTTATAAACAAGTGTTCGTACCGTTAAGCACTGTTAGCGGTCATGTGTTCTAAGACTTCTAAGCATTACGGTTGTAGTCCTACAAAAAAGTGTACCTAGTAAGAGGTATTGTGGGAGGGGTTTTTCCATATAACGCTGCGATAACCGGTGACGCTTATGTGACATGGCGAGTAATTGCTCCCGTTAGACAAGGAAACCTCTAACCTCATGCAGCAATGGAGCTAGTAGGTACTGACAAGGGAACACGGATATAAATCGGGTTGGGCTCTAGTTCAGATATAAAGAGACCCAGTGACTCTTTGAAAAAATCTCCAAGACTAAAATGTAAAAAACGGCTATTATAAACGGCTAAAACGAACTTAAGCAAATTCACACAATTTTCTCTTGGAGTTTTTTGTGATAAAAATTCCATAACCATAATGAAAAGAACAGTATGAAATATGTAGTGAAACAAGTTAAAACTCGAGTGTTTTATATATATATATATATATGTTAGAGAGTTTGGTTAGGACCCCTCTCGGGAAAGGTCTACTCCAGATCTTGCCATCTTGATCTATTTTGTACATCATTTGTTGTGATTTATACCCATATCTTACTCCCGGATTAAAAGTTTGATAAAAAATTTCAATACTGATACGTATGGGCTTGTCTTGGCCAAAATAGAGTTGTAAAAATTAGTCAGATAATGTCGTAATTATAAAAACTGCTCTTGAAACTAACCCTTCTATGTTAGTCGACTCGACACTAGTGTTGTATACTAAGCAGTTGGTTACCTAAACTTATGTGCTAACATACTGATCATGCTATGCATTTCAAAGTATAGTTGTATCTCATAATGTATGATGTCTGTAGATTACACTTTGTACCTAATAAAAAACAATGAATTCACTGACAAAACCGAATATATCCTAGACAAAGTCGATTAGTAAACTGCGGTGTGGAAGGCAATCGGAAACCACATAACAGCTCCCCAAATTGAAGTAATGTTGAATGAAATACTGTAGAATAATTTGAAAAATATTCCTCTATGAAGCCTTGCCATAGGTTCCCCTCCGTTAGCCCTAAGAATTTCATAAGTAATCTCACTAGCTCTTATGTTGTGAACCCTAAAATCGCAAACCCGAATTTAAATTTTTCTAATTATTCATCTAATGTCAGTATCCCGAATTTTCATAATGTCTAATTTCTCATCACCGAATTCTCACAAAAACTAATTTTATTTAACCGATTTTTACCTTTAATACCTATTTCAATGCCTAATAATGACTGACACCTTATTATCTATGTCTTTAAAATCACAAACGCGAACCTTAATTTTGCCTAACTATTATAGCCCTAATGTCATTAATCCGAATTTACATAATGACTAATGTCACTTTTTCGTATAAAGTCGGTTCTGGCGCTTCGCCGGCCGCTGCCGGGGCACGCTCGCGCGCTGCAGGGCCGCAGTTCTACCTAACACTCCTCCTCGCTTCGCTCGTTGTTGTACCTGTACCGACCTGCCTTAGAGTAGAATAGGTAGGCAATCCGATGTCCAAAGGTATTTTTGATTCTAGAAATTGATGATATTCAAATATAACCCGAAAAGTTCACTAGGAAAATGCATTAGGTCCAGACCCACCACCAGTCCACCCGAAACATTAGAGCAAAAGTTAATATGTTGCGTGACAGATGGGTGTGACGAAATTAGGTGTATGGTTCAATAAAAATAGTGATCATTAGGCACATTAATCATTAGGCTAAGTAATCATTAGGAAAAATCATTATTAGTTTCCAACTTATGCATTTGATGTTTAGTATTAGGAAAGATTAGGAGGTATGAAATTTGGTCCAGCAAATAAAATAATTATGCCATAAAAGATTAGGTATCCGAATATTAGGGCTAATGAAAATTATATCGAACGTTGGTAGGTGTAATGGAATTAGCACTTACGATATTAGGTTAAGTGGGGGAGGGACTCCTTGCCATACCATCCCAACATGCTATTAAATTAAACATCGGAACAAAGTATTCTTTTAGGCAAAAGTAAAGCCATTACCTGACGGCAGGTTAGCCTAGTGGGCAGTGACTTGGTTCGAATCCCGGTAAGGTGCGATGAGCATGAATATTTGTTTTTGACTAGTACCCATACCAAAAGCCTTATTAAGCTTACTGTGGGACTAGTTCAATTTGTGGAAGATTGTCCCTTAAAAATATATATATATTTATATACCTACATTCCATTCCACCCTAATAATACAAATCAAAGGAAGCATCTAAAAAAACTGAAATTCACAAATTAATTGCCCGAGCTACTCAAGCGTTCGCTTAGCAAAAGTACTACATAATTTTCCTTTCATTCGGCAGCATTCAGAATGACGTTCGTTTTGAATATTTATTTGTGAACTTACTCAAATGACATTAATTCCGCGCCTTAGTTCGCTTCTTGCCATCCTGAGTTCTGAAAATCGTCCATTTAATAATTTATTAAGCTTTGAAATAGAAGGGACGGAGGTAATAGAGGTTTTTAAGATACGTCATGCATATTGGAAGAGTGCAAGAGAAGGTTAGGTTTAACTTTGAAGTCGTTATGAAGACTAATAGTTTTGCCAATTTAACTTTATAATACTAGCTTCTGCCTGCGTATCCGTCCGCGTGGAACTCGTTTATATCGTAGCTTGATAGAGACTTTCATTCCCCATTTCACCCCCCCAAGGGATGAGTTCGGGGATAAAAACTATCCTATGTCCTTTCCCGGAATTCAAAACAGGTAACAGACAGACAGACAGACATACTTTCGCACTTATAATACTAGCTTCTGCCTGCGACTCCGTCCGCGTAGAACTCGTTAATATCGCAGCACCATACAAACTTTCATCCCCAATTTCACCCCCTCCGGGGATGGTTTCCGAGATAAAAACTATCCTATGTCCTTTCCCGGGATCTAGACTATCTTCATACCAAATTTCATCGGTTTAAGCGTGACGAGGTAACAGACAGACAGACAGACAGACATACTTTCACATTTATAATATTAGTATGGAAGTATGGAATGGGGACTTCACCTTCGAAATTTTTTGCAGGCTTATGCTATGCAGGTTTCCTCACGATGTTTTTCCTTCACCAAAAGCTAACTGTAAATATCACATAGTATAGTTTCGAAAAACTCATTGGTACAAGCCGGGATTTGAACCCACGACCGCCGTTTTGCAGCCCCGTGCCTGAACCACTATGCTACCGGTAGCTTTTTTGTGTGTAAGTAAAGTAAATTATACTGCTTAAAATGTTTTCGAAAACAAATAAAATATTTAAAAAAATACGAAGTAAATATGAGCTTGGAATATTTTATTAAAAAAACAATGCTTCGTTGTAGTCACACAACGGCTTGAAAGTCATCTTAAATTAGACAGTTTTATTCTTTTATTTTAAATTGAAGGGAGAAGGGGCCGCATAGGTCTGAACATACGCTTTCTTTTAAAAAAGTTAATTATTTTACATTGAATATGATAGGAAAAAGGAGATGTCTGCTAAAAACGAATAAAAACAGAAGCGGAAATTGATTGGGGCACTTAATACGACATGACAATAGGGGTGTAGACACTAAATAAAATAGTCAATAACGTCATAATTTCTCGAAAAAGGATTAAAAATATAGTAAATGGAGAAAAAATCAACGCAAAAGGTTAAATAATCATGAAGTTATAAGTGTCCAAGGTGAAGAAGGGTATGTTCTGTCCCTTTTTCGCAAAACGCAAGTTCATATGAAACGCGCCGTCGACGCGGTCCCCCGGCAGCATCCTGTAATGTCACACACTGTTTGCGTTTTCTCTCTAACAAGCAATATTAAAACGGATGTAGCTTCGTAATTCTTTGAGATATCTGAATGGGATTTTCGTCCCTAGGCATATTTTTTTACCTTCTTTCCCTAATACATTAATAAATTAAACCCCTATTACATTAAAACTATAATTGAAGAAAAGCTAGAAGGGAGGACAGGCAGGGGAAGACCAAGACGTGCGTTTATGGATCAAGCTAAGAGAAAGTGCACGTGTGTGTGACTGTTGACGACCGGTATAGCTTAGTTGGTAGTGACCCTCTAGTGAGCTCTCTAGCTTCTAGGCACTAGCCGCTCCGATATATTTCTGATGGCGACTGTAGCTCGCAAGTTATACATAATTATCAAAAAAAAAACGCAACAATTCTGCGAAAAAGAGTCTGCTAAAACATAAGCACCTTATAGGCTTGTGCGCGCTCGGTCACTGAGCGGACCGCTCCAAACTAGTACAATTGCTCAAATGTACTAGTTCGGTCTTTTGGGTCTTTTAGTTCACTAGTACACTAAGAAACGACGTCTGTTGATTCTCCTTTTGACCGAATGAATTGAACCAGATATGGTTTTGCTGTCAGTGTCACTGCTCGCTCTTCCACTCGGGTGAACTAAACGTACTAAAGAGCAGAAACGTTGCGGAATAGTTCGGTCTAGTACAGTGTCGGGAATTAGGTCTCTTTAGTTCTTAGTACATGCACTACACAAGCCTACTAGCTTCGTAGGCAGGGTCGGTCAGGGGGTCATGGGGGTCGGGCAGGTTTCGAATTCCGGTAAGGGCATTTATTTGTGTGATGAGCACGAATATTTGTTCCTGAGTCATGAATGTTTCCTATGTATTTAAGTATTTATTTGTGTATATAAGTATCTTTATCGTCGTCTAGTACCTATAGTACAAAGCTTTGTTTAGTTTGGGACTAAATAGGTCGATTTGTGTAAGATTGTCCGCAAATATATACATTTTTTTAATGTCGTATAAGGAGCTCAAAACGGTGGCAGAGAGAACAACAGAATGGCGATTACTCCACCGACGAGAGCCAGGCACTTAAGTTTATGATGTTGATGCGAGTAACATGCAAACCGGCGCCTGTTAGCCTGTCAAGACAGGGCTCTACCAAATCTGGTATCTAGGTACCAGACCAGAATTCATATCTCAACTACGTATTTTTTTAGAATTCAGGC
Organism: Epinotia bilunana; assembly: GCA_947049275.1. NCBI lineage: Eukaryota > Metazoa > Arthropoda > Insecta > Lepidoptera > Tortricidae > Epinotia > Epinotia bilunana. Next base: position 19,351,005 of record OX346263.1, on the reverse strand, counting down.
GAATAATACCTATCATAATCATGAATAAATGATAACTTTATTTCGCAGATAAAGTACATATTGCTACTTAAATTTTTTGTTCGTATTTCTATGGTGAAAACCAAAAGTAAGTGTCAACTGACCCCCGTACTAGTTTGCACTGTATCACGGTGGGACAGGATTCACCGTCCATATAAGTATCACTTACTAATCACATAACAATCTTTCAGTAAGTATCGTTGTATAAGTAATCTTAAATTTAGATTACCCACTCAGGTGGGTACATACATAGTTAGAAAAATACAAGAATAAAGTAAAAAAATGAATACTATACGGTCATCATCATCATTTTCAGCCTTTTATCACCCACTGCTGAGCATAAGCCTCTCTTCGAGTACGCCACTTATCCCGGTCCCGTGCTAGTCTCATCCAGAAATGACCTGCGGTCTTGTTGACTATACGGTAACGCAGTCAATATATTGCTAGCTCCTGAATCACCAGAACTAGGAACAGGTAAATCATAAAAATCTTCCAGCGTCATTTTTTTTAAACTAAACGTAACTTGCCGTCTGGGATGCTCTTTGAAAACTCTCGATCCCATTAAATTTCCAAGAAATTCAAGTCGCAATATTCTTAAAATATGTTGCCGACATCTGACTAAAGTATTTACCTCAAATCGGACCCTATGTAGTTATATTAAAGCTCATTTAGCCACTGATGAGGATAGCTCCAGTTACAAAATGTCATTATGCTTGCCCCAGGGCTGAATAAACTGCATGAGATGTGCTTAAACGAGGTTGTTATAAGGCTATTACTGGCCATCGATATTTTGTTCTCATAAAATGGGATGAAATTTCATTATGACACGGAATACAGTAATAATGGGATATTGCAAAGTAATTGAGATGATCTCGGTAATTATATTGTCAAGATTTATCGAATATTAATAAATTACAATTCGAATATTAAAAAATACAATAAAATTTGGATTGCGTTCCAGCAGTATTGCAGATCTACAAAAATAAAATTATTAAGTCGTGAATAAGTATATTTAATAAAATGTCTACAAACTTCAATGGCTCACCGACCCAAGCAAAGTGGGTCTTGGAATCCGACACGAGTGGTCGCCAATAAATTAATAAACAATGTTGTTAAAACGAGGAATCCTACTTTTCACAGTCGTTCGCAAGACACTGTTTAAATAAGATGCTGTTATATATTTAAAAAAAATTGTACGTTGTCACTTTGTGAAAGATCCTCTTTATTGAAAGAGACTGCTCTAAATATGAGCGAAATGACATGCCGCTGTGGCTTACCTCTTTACATCCTTTCAAAATTAAAAAAAAGATATAAGGTCGGTCGGGGCAAGTGCGCCAACGGGGTAAATGCGCCTATCATATAGGACCGGTCATTGTGGCACTCTTTGGAGGAGGCCTATGACTGGCACTGGACGTATTCTGGCTGATATGATGATAATAATGATCATCTAAGATATCTATAGTACTAAAATATCAGTAGATTTCAATATGTTTTATGAAATCGTACTTGCCCCGGTGGCGCACTTGCCCTTATGTTTATTTACCAAAAGATACAACCATGCACATACAAAAATTACAGTGATATCCATACTAGGCAATGCCTGTATCGTGGGTTTCAATTCAAGCACAAGCCGCATCATTCTGATAATCTTATCAGAATGATGCGGCTTTAGATTTTAAATTTCCAACGTCGGCACTCAAAAATACAACGATCACAGTGCCCGTGGTATTCCATAATCTACTAAGTATAATCCAAGCAGCATTATTTTAAACATATTACAAAAAACTTAAGTAAGTATCTTTGCTTAACACAGTCATGGGATTTAGCCTGAAGCTAGACCAAAAACAAGTGAATCGCCCACTGTAGCAAGATCCCTGATCCCTTGAACACGACATTTAATTTTGTACGATTAGAAGGGTATAGACAAAATGGTTTTGGCTGTTAATAAAAAGCATTGCGTTACGGGCAGAATCATGTCTTTATTAGACCAATTACTTTGATTATACTCTAAACTCGGATTGCTGTAAATAAATAATGACGGTTAATTTGTATTAAATTTCGTAACAACAATGCTACAAATAGCTTAGTTTAATGCGGTAGTTAAAATCGAGGTTAAATAGGCTAGGTAATCGTTAATATTAAATTACATCACATTGATTAAATGAGCGGGAGGTATGAACTAATTGCCGAAGTCTCGAAGGTTGGATGTTGCGTGAAAATGCTGCTCGAGTTTGACCAAGGCCCGAGAATTCACATTGATGGTCAACTCTCAGCGATTAGAAAGAAAGAAGACATTTATTCACTACACAAAATGGATTACTTAAGATGCAATGAGTCGATCGATATGGTTCACTTCACGCACAATTCTGCCAACATCAAGTATCTAGCTTTGCACGGTAGAAATGAAAGAGGGTAGACATGCATACCTCACTTGCTTGTGGCAACCACAGTTGCCAATTTCGCGCACCCCTGAACTGATGGTGGCAACTGTGGTTGCCAAGCGAAGTATGGGCTTCTTTGATAAAGAAAAATTGAAAGAAATTTAGGCTACCTTTTTGAAAATCCGAAATCAAGTGAGCGGTTAAAAATCGCAAGAGCAGAGTGGTCCACATGAACATCAAGTTCATGTGGACTATACTTAGGTTATTTGGACTATCGTTAAGTTATTTGGACTACAGTTAGGTTATTTGGACTAAAGTTAGGAGGTCTTACGGTAACATCTAATTTGTCAACAAAAACGGTTCTTAAGAGTCCGCAGTAAGCTCGGCCGAATTTCACCTACACAAACATAGTTACGCTCTCATTTTAAAACTACGTGTTGGATTGTGGTGAAACTTTGCATATACATTGAGATGAGGTATATCTATGCCTGCAATTAGTTTATATGGTTCCAGTGTATAAAACAAACGAAATACAGCAAAAACAAGTTTTGTATGAAAAACTTAAATTCGCTGTATTTTTTTTACTATAGTATTTGAAGCTTCATAAACTAATTACAGACATAGATATACCTCATGTCGTTGTATATGCAAAGTTTCATTACAATCCAACTCGTAGTTTTAAAATGAGAGCGTAACTACGTTTGTATGGAGAATCGAGCTTACTGCGGACTCTTAAATATTAAAACTGCATTCACACCCTACCTACATTCCGTACAACCTTTGTCTCCAACATCAATAGAGCTCTCCCGGTTTCTGATTTCGTCGTGTGCTTCTAAAAATAAACGCAGCTAACACACATGTCATTTGTCAGCGTTTCGCTTACATGACGTCAAGTAATTTACGATATAAGGACTGGTGCTCTCAAGTGGCCGCGATTGTTTTTGTTGAACCTAAGTCCCGAGCTATTCCGTCCCGTTCTGATATTTAAAGTTCTCCCTTTCTTTTTATTGGGTTTACTCCTGTCAGATTCTCTGTATAAATGACAGATTTATAAGCATTGCCCATATTTAATAGGAAAGGGCTTTTAAACATAAGCTTTTGACATTAAAGCCATAGCAAGTAAATAAATGGGAATGCTTTTCGGGAATTATTTTTTGGACAAATACTTATCAACGAATATCTAACTTTGAGAAGTTTTATTCGGTAAAATATTCGAGGGTGTTAATACCACCACCTTTGAGGACTCTAGCCAAAGTAAGATGTCTTCTGTTTTTTGTGTTAGTATAATAATAACTACATATTTTTTGTTAACTTTTTGTTCTCAATAACTAAATTCGTATTCTTAAATCATTATGAATACACAGGTACAGTCAAGTGCCAAAATATGTATCCATTTAATCCTCTCAAAAATATGTATCGAAACCTTAATCCGCTGACATAAGAGCTATGGGACACATTAATTAGTAAGTTGTATGTAACTACATTTTTACATCTGTATATCACACACGACACACACAAAACAACTGTAGGTACGCTTCAAAATATATCCATCGCTGAAATGATCAAAAAGGGCGACGCTCCCATCGCGGAGGGCACAGAAGCTTTGGAACGCACCATATTAAGATTTCGAGTTAACGTCCTGTAGTCGTTATTCACATGATGTATAGCGTTCAAAATTAGGTCGGATTAGTGATTTCACGGACGTTTTTAGTCGATTTGGACACGACCCGTATTGGGTTACCGTTCAGTGCTTCGTTTCTGTATAGGTTACGGGAAGGGTTGGGAATGTCGTTGTGGCGAATTAAGACGTAAACACATGGTTGATAAAGATATTACTTTAGGTAACATTTTTAGTGAGTAATCATGTTTCGACTATAGTCAGACAAACAATCGTTTAATTACGAATCATCATCATCATCATATCAGCCGAAAGAAAGAAGACATTTATTCACACACACAAAAGACACACAGAGACAAAGGGAGTACAGATACAATACAATTGACACATAATGTGTGTGTCTTCGCGGCAGTGAATCGGTCGCTGTCTCAGCATTATGCCAAGGTGAAGGTGAAAGACGTCCACTGCTGGACATAGGCCTCCCCCAAAGAGTGCCAAAGTGACCGGTCGTGCGCCACCTGCATCCAGCGGACTCCAGCAACCTTTACCAGGTCATCAGCACATAGCACATAGCACGTAGCACGTAGAACCGATGGCCCTTGGGGCGGAAAGGTTCTCGAGTGGCGAACATGTACCGGAAGGCGCGGCGTGGGTAAGCCCCCCACAAGGTGGAATTACGACTTACGAGTCAGGTATTTTAAAATCAGCCCTTACTCTTTCCTAATCTGGTGGCCAATTTTGTTACGTTTCGTACGGACGTTAGGTCTTATCTTCTTATCTTATCTTATCTACATGTTTACCCTTTCGGATACACTCCGACCCAGGGGAATCTTTTGTGCATGTGTCCCTCACGTATGTTAGAATGGCATTTTCTGTATGGAAAAATGGCAGTTTTGTTGTCTTAACGCTCATTCAAAAAGATACGCAATTACCTCTCACGTCAGAACGGCGTTTCAAAGAACGAGATATTTTCTAATTCCCGCCATTACCCTTCGCTTTGAAGAAGACATTTTATTTTCCTATTTTATTGTGAGCGGTAGGTCGATCACGTAACGCATTGTACGTATAGGTACGTTGGGTAGATTTAAATGAGAAAATATATAAGGAAAAATGACAGTTTGATCTCCCTCACGCGCGTTCAAAACGCCTGACTACACCTCTGACGACCCTTTTAGTATACCTTACATCCATTTAGCATATTATAAAAGTTCTGTAAATAAAACGCATAGTTTCAATAATATATGCATACTTGACAGGTGAGTTAAGTCCCGTTGGTCAGTTGGCACTATTGCAAAACGTCCGGTCCAGATTCGTTCTCGGTGCATTTCTCTGGCCGTTGCCAGTGATCGCCTAATGGAGATTGTGGTATATATATATATTATGTCGCGTGAATAATGTTTGCGATAAAATCCATTTAGCTCGTAGGTATTTGCTTTACTTGCTTGTGTAAAAAAAATACCAACGCCAGGTTTACATGCAGATACAGATATATTTATTTATATAAATGCAATATTTTACATGCGAGAGTACATACAATTTAAAATCTTAGTGTTACATTTCTAAGAACAATTGCATGCATGGCAGCATGAGGATTTTTTTGTGTCGCGTGAGGTATTTGATATCCTACATTAAACTTCAGTGTCAGGTTAAAATAGCACCACCCCCTTTCTTCATGTGGGTGTCGAACTAAGGGAACTAAGGGAACTAAGGGAAGGGGGTTGAAATGTATTGTAAGCGATGGGCTAACACACAGATCACATTTTGTCGATCTTTAATACCCATATTTATGCTAAAAGCGGCACTACTAGAACATAAGATGGAAGTGCTCTACCTAGTGCTCTACCTACTCCTTTTGGGAATGAAGGCGTGAATCTATGTATTAATCATGATTCCATAATTCATTCATTACTTGAGAGCCTTGCTCTTTTCGGTGGAACAACTGCTATTTTCTCTGTCCATTTCAAGTCCAAGTTCAGAAATTTCAATATTTGGGAAGTAGATTGGAAAAAGGCATTTAATAACAAAAAGCACCTCTTAAAAGCACAAAAATCACATACAGCTAAAAACGCCTGATTAAAGTTTACATTTAGAGCATTGCTTTACATGGAAGCTAGTCGTGGACGCTGACCCAGAGAGACAGAGAACGGCAAGAGGCCTTCGAAATGTGGTGCTGACCAAGGATGGAAAGGATTTGCAGAACGGAGAGAAAGATGAACGAAGATGTTTTAAGGATAGTAGGAGAGTAAAGATGTTTGTTAGGATATATTAGAAATAGAAGAGGCAAGATGGTGGGCTACCAGTTACGGCACGACGGCTTTTTCTTAACCATCCTAGAAGGTAAAATTGAAGGCAAGAGAAGCAGAGGAAGGCCTAGGCTAACACATTTTAACCATGGAAAGGATCTAATAATTATCGTAGCAATATTTATTTATTGCAAACTTCAGACCCCGTATCATGGTCGGCCTTATCACGCAATAAGTGACAAGATAGGAGCGTCGTCTCGTTCTATCGAACGGTGTCAGCCAGTGACGGACGCTCTATCTTTTCACATATCGTATGATAAGGCCGACCATGATACGGGGTCTGATCACCACACCTCGACAAATTCGTCAACGGTATAGCACGCTGGCGGGTCATTACGGTTTTTAGGTGCTTTGCAAAAAAAAGTGGTTTTGCACCAGTTTTATAAAGATGCATTAGACCAAATGTCAACTTTGCACATTTATTGACACTACTTCCTGACATAAGCAGGTCGTTCACGTAACGCTCTGAACGTACTTTGGAATGTTCTAACGAGCGTTCGAAGACCACATCCATTTCGAACCCCTCTGTGGGGTAGTCACGTAACGTTTCGAACGCGCGTCCTAACGTCTTTTCCTAGTTCAACTGTCATTTTTTCATGTAAATATTGATATTTAGATCTACCAAACGTACGTACAATGAATGCGTTAGGTGATACACCTGCTTGTTTAAGGGATCTTTATGAAACCGGGGCTAAGAGTGTCTTTAAAAAGCAGGTTACCTTATCCCCCGTTCCCACTATGTCGTCTGTCAGGACAATTTTTTATCGAGTGTCGTCGCCTCATACAAATTGGTGTCCGACAAGTGTGAACAGCTTCATATAAAATGTTCTAGCTCTACGACACACGGTAAAAAATCGTCCCGACCCACGACATAGTGGGAACCAGGGCTTAGAGGCAACATTCATCTAAGCTTCCAAGCTCTAATTAAGTTCTAAATTGTTTCTCACCCTAAACCAAAAGGCAGTATTTCACAATTGAACTGGTATAGAGATGCACTCTTTATCTTAGCACAGCAACGGCTGTAAACTGCTTTGTTAGGAAGTCGTAACGACGTCGAACTACGAACGTCTATAGTACCTTTTGAGAGAACGTAGTAATATCGTGCACCCATAATGTCGATAACTTGTAATCACTGGGGCATAGTTAACAATCACACAACGCAAGTGTATGACGTAAATTGTGGAAATACTCAAAATGAAAACGTAATTTCAATGGACGTCTATTGAAATTTGAATCTAATTTCTTAGGGGATAGGGGTTGTATTCGAAATGGGCGAAAAAGAAGTAAGCTTCTTTGAGGAAGCGTTCTTCAATTGTCCCTCGGAGCTCTGACGGGAGCACGCACTTGAAAAATCTACTGGTTACCTTCTGAATATCTTATTCGGTCGTCTTGTTACATTAAAATTTTAACCTTATTTTCTTTGTTGGAAGATTGAATTCACAGGTACGTATTTAATTGTAGTACGATGTTTATTAATTTGTCAAAATAAATGTGCGCCCGAGGCAAACCCGCAGCGCACAGCGGGATGCGCGAGGCATATGTTGCTTTCTGTGGCTAACATAATGCTGAAATTGGATATAATAGGTGTTATTTTATAGACAAAATGATGTTAATTACATCTGTTACAAACTTGCGAACACGTATTAGTGGTTAGCGTTGTGTTAGACTGCGGTATCAAGATCATCATTTTGAAGTCAGATACAAAAAAAAATAGCGATTATTTTAAGAGTCCGCAGTAAGCTCGATTCTCCATACAAACGTAGTTACGCTCTCATTTGAAAACTACGTGTAGGACTTTTTATAAACTGTTTATAATTATACATTAATTCAGCTGTAATCAAATACAAAATCTCTGATCACTATTTTATCTCGGTAGCTATAGCGTGGAAACACACTTCGTCGAGCGCGCCGTGTACAGCGCCGCCTGTCGGGCGAAGTCCGCAGCACAGCGATGAGGCAGGGCCGACCGCGCCCGCGCGCCGCGTCCTTGACAACCGATTAGTTAGAGAAAAAATATTAGATACTTACTTTGAGGAACTGTTATCCATTGAATGCCCCACCGAACTGTATAAAGCGTTCTGTAACCTATTTATAAATATATACACCAACTGTTATGTTATGTATGTATTACTGTGTCGTAAAAGTGAGCAAAAAAAGAGATAATAAAGGATGGATTAATACTAAGCTAAAATTTATGATTAAAGAGAGAGATAGACTATTTGAAATATGGAGTTACAAACTAAATAATATGTTAAAGCGCATTACATATAAAAACAAAATATAGAAATGTGTTTTAAACTAATATCTAAGGCTAAAAGTGATTATGATAAGAAGAGTATATTAGACTGTAACAAAAATATTAAGAAAATATGGGACAAAATCAATATTATGTTAGGAAATGACAAGAAGTCGTTGGATTCAGTGTTACTTAATAATATGAAAACACAAGGTAGTACAAAGAATATATGCAATGGGTTTGCGGAAACCTTTTCTAGTGAAATTGATCTCATTAAACATAGGTGTATTGATAAATGGTTGGAGAGAACAGAATATGTAAAAGACTCGGACGTGTGTATGCGATGGCAACCGGTGAGAAGTAAAAATATGATGCGAATAATTAATAGTATGAGCTCTAAGAAGTGTCCCGGTTGCGATCACATACGCATGTGTGACTTGAAAACCGTATCTGATACAGTAAGTCCTATCTTAGCTAAATTAGTTTATATGTCAGTTAGTCAGTCTTGTTTCCCAGAAGGTCTTAAACAAGCAATAATTTGTCCAATTCATAAAAAAGGTGACTGTAAATTATACTCCAACTATAGGCCTATTGCGATACTGTCTAGCATAGACAAAGTAATCGAAAAGTGCATTGTTAACCAATTAGGATCCTATTTACAAAAGAATAATATATTAAACAAGTGTCAACATGGTTTTCAAAAGGGCAAAAGTACAAGCACGTTACTATCAAATTTTACTAATGAAATGAATGGTTATTTAGCAGATAAAAAGTAGTCGTAGCTGTATTTTTCGATTTTCGGAATGCATTTGATACCCTGGAGACAAATACACTTATCGATGCCATGAGGGAGTGCGGGGTGGGCGAGCCACTGAGCCAGTGGTTCAGTGACTATCTCACCGCGCGTTCCTACCGCGTGAAGGTGGGGTCGACACTGGGCGACGAGCGGGGGGTGCGGTGCGGAGTGCCGCAGGGTTCGGGATGCGGCCCGGTGTGCTACTTGTTGCACGTGAACAGCCTGTGCGGCGTGCTGCGGTACTGTTCTCCGCACATGTTCGCCGACGACCTGTGCGTGCTGAGAGCCGGCGCCGCCGACGACCTAGCCAGTACCTACCGTTTCGTGCAGCAAGATGTCGACGCCGTTGTCAAGTGGTCGCACGATAATGGTATAGTTTTAAATGCAGATAAAACCAAATGACTAATTTTACACTCACCTTATCTAATCCCTTCCTGTTCGCCAGAGCTTACAATAATTACGCATGATTTCTCCTGTTTCTACTATAATCTAGTTTCATGCCATTGTAAGCCAATTGAGCGTGTTAAATGCATGACTTACCTTGGCATGAAAATAGATGAAAACTTTTCATGGTCATCTCATATACAGTATAGCTAAGTTAGGAAGCTGCTAAGTTAAGAATCCTACTTGGTAGATTTTACCACCTAAGCTTTAGAGTCCCATTAAGCACCCTAAAATGTATCTATATATATATATCACTAGTCGAATCGATTATAAGTTACTCCCTGGATTGCTATGGCCTCACCTTTAAAACGAATTTGGAAAAAGTTGAAAAATTGCAAATTAGATTTCTCAAACTATTAGTAAACAATAAAACTAAAAATAAATATAAAAATGATTATTATCAGTTATTCAAAGTATGTATAATTCTTCCGGCAACACTTAGACATAAATACTTAATTTTAGTCAATCAGCACGGCAATCAAGAAAGTAACTTATATCAAATGAGCCAAACATATGGCACCAGATCCGTAGCTGCAGGTAAGTATGCCGTTCTCAGAGTAAGCAATTACTATGGGGACAGGCGCATCGAAAAACGCTTACCATATTTGCTTAACGCTTTACCTGCGGCTATTATACAAGAGAAACACAAAAATAAATTTAAAAGAGCCCTGTTGAAACACTATTTCCATAGTATTTAAATACCTAAATACCTAATATCTTATATCTAGTTACCTATCCACTTTATACAACATCATTTAAAGCTGTTCTTACTTCTTAAGACTTTACTAATTATATAGACTGATTAGGACTTTACCACTTTATATAGACTCATTATCATTAAGACTACCTCAAATTATATAGACTCTTGGATCCCACAGTCAAACTGTGCAAACAGTTTTGTGGGACGTTGTATTTAGTTTTAAGTTGTACAGTTTTACTGAAATAATGCAAAAATGATGAGGAAGTAAGTACTATCTCTTTTCGCTCAAATTTGGAGCTACGCATTATAAAAGTAGGTTTCTGGACATACACATTCACTGCCAAGAATCGCTACGCTCGTAGCCGATCCCGTGTTTTTTCTCGTATGTAGCGGAAAGCGATTACGGCGTAGGCACCCGCTAGACGGGTTCCTGGCAGTGAAAGTGTTAAAGCCATGATTTTTTAGAAAATTAGGGAAAGTAGTGCCTTAAATAAACAAATAAGTAAATTTATATAGCATTGCGTTCTAGCGAGGAAACGGTGCCAGCATCTCGGGGACAATGTCGAGAGGGCCCAATTTTTTAATATTTTTTAGTTTTATTATTAATATTTGTCTTAGTTTCAGTCTTTGTGTATGTAGGCAATTTTGTACAGTTTTATCATACTTAATTATTGTTTAATTGACAATATATCAACAATGCTTAAATATATATATTTGGGGACAATCTCACACATACCAACCTAGCCCCAAACTAAGCAAAGCTTGTAATATTGGTAGTAGGTGATGATATAAATACTTGTATAAATAAATAAATACATACTTAGGAACAAATATTCGTACTCATCACACAAACAAATGCCCTGACCGCGATTCGAACCCAGGACCTAATTATTCTTAGATTTGAAGTATATGTATGTAGGGCTCTCAGCGTACCTTAGGTACTGAGATTATGACTATAAACGGAACTGGACGAACTGGTTCCATCTGTAGAAGATTTATGACCAATTTTTTGAGTTAAAAACTAAAAGAAAAGTGTTTTCGTCGAAGGATACCATACTAACATGGCTACGTTATTGTGATGTCCTTTTACACACTCATTCTATAAAACCCATTATAATTTCATCCCAAAATACCATAAAGCCGAAAGAAGCGTTTGCTAAAGATATAATAAGGTTGTTCTCTTAAACAATGGGGTGCTACCGCCTCGAGAAACGAACAAATTAAGTATGCTCTCACGGACCATGACTAAAATGGCATGAGCTACCGAACACTAGTAAAACCCTAAGAACAAGAGCTCAAGGGATATTGGTTGTAGCGGTCCCCGTAACATAAACACGGAAATTCGGTACGAGTTAAAAATATATTTTTAACTAACGCCTGTCCGCAGTTTCGCTCACGAGTTTAAAATGTGGCTTCATTTGAATACGAAATTTAACCGGCTGTTATTTTGAACAGTTATTATGGTTTCGCTTTGCAAGTAATATGGGTGCCGGGAACAGGAAGGTAATAAATAATAATACACTTGTACGTGCATTTTAGAACATTACGGTTTGGTGACACCACTCTCTTATTACCTACTAGCTTCCGCCCGCGACTTCGTCCGCGTGGACCCGGGATAAAAACTATCCTATATTTTAATCCAGGCTATAAACTATCTTCGTGCAAAATTTCATTCAAATCGGTTCAGCCGTTTAAGCGTGATTGAGTAATAAACATCCAAACATCTAAACTTTCGCATTTATAATTATTAGTAGGTTTTGATATTCTACATACTATGACATGCGCAATGTAGCCTCAGGTCCGGGCATGCTCCTGTCAAGCGGCGGTCGTGGGTTCAAATCCCGGCACGTAAGTATAGTCGCTTTCGTTAAACTTGCATACGCCATCTATTAGGCGTCAAAGCTGACCTCGGGCTCATTCAGGGCATAACCGGGAATAACGCTAGATAATGACGTGTACAATGAATAAAACCAGAAAGAAACAAATGAAACATTAAAAGCAAAGAGCGGGCGCGAGGTACGAAGAACACACTACTGATTAATTCTTTTACCCAGTTTCTTAAACACAATATTACCTACCTACTTATAATAAGACTCGTGAATGTTTTCTTGATACCATTAATGTACAAACGACAACACTGTTAACTGACCATCCTGTGTTTATATAGAACCTTATTACAATGCACTTAAGGTGCACGCATGGTCAGTTGGCTGTGTTGTCGATAGTACCTACTTAATTTATAAAAGTGGTATTAAGATAAGGCAATTAACGATGCATTTTAAGTGCATAATTTATGTTTATGCTGCGACATTAACTTGTGCATCTATATTTTTTATAAGTTATCAAAACTACATATTGACAAATCAATAAATAAAAACATATAAACACGTATTTTACACCTTCTTGCTAGCAAAATAATGCGTCGACAAGGTTTACCATAACCTTATTTATTTATTGGAGAACAAGCAGAAACAAGTGTACAATTAAACTTCTAAACTAAGAACACATGGGCACTAAAGGTATATAATATATTTCCTAGCTGGCTAACTTGGCATTGTATTTTTAGATGGCACATATTTTTATTCACGTTTTTGCATGTTTTTCTTGAACAATTTTATGAGCTCTATGCAGCCGAGGCTTGAACGCACAATTATTTTTGCCAAGTTTAGGGTTGAGACGTAATCCTCTTTATCTGAGATTCATTTTAATATCTGGCAATACGTAAGTAAATGAGAGAATGTTTTAGTAGGTACCTACTAAAAATTAAGTAATGTCTGTATGCAATGATGTAACGTAAAAGAGAGGTAGATAGGTTATAAGCGCTCCAAAAGTGACACACAAAAACTAAGTCAATTGCACAAACTTGCCTCAGTTTGGCGTCGTTAATGGAATCGTATAAACGTGTCTCAGCCGTCAGATTTGGTGGCCATTTTTAAACACGGAATTTGGTATAGACAACGTATCTACCCAAGTAACATTTTGGACCTATAACTTATATTTATACTACCTCTTTTTTATATTAATTTATTGTAAGTATGTAAGCACTTTATTGTATACAATAACAGGTTTTAGCAAATACATGTTTAATCCATTTGGAAGTTATATTAAGTTTATTAGAAGAACCTTTTTTTTTTTTACCTGACTGTTGCTATAATAGGACGAACCCAATATAGCGGTCGAATTGCGTGGTTGGAGGGTAGTCTGGGGAAAATCCAGGGGGAGCCTCCGGCACGACCACGCGGGAAAGTTTGTACACTGGAATACTCTACGAGTTTGCGCTCCAGTGAGATTGGTTGAACGGTAACGACCGAATCTGGGGTGTGAGTGGTGTCGAACTACTGGGAGTTTTATCGCTGGTTCGCTAAAACCTAGCCTAGCTGAGAAGAGTCCAGCAAGAAACTCAGCTAGGCCCGACTTGGGTCGGACTGATAGAAGAGCCTAACCTACCGGATTGAACCTACTTATTAAAATTATAGCCATACTAGTAATTAGATCGCCTAGCTTTACGAAATTAGTTAGTTTTATCGACCTATTAAATCTTTTATTTCATAACCTCGTAGCTTACAAAACATTTTTCTGATTGTTGTTATAAATATATTAAACTAAGTGATGATTTATGCAATATTGACTATGACCGAGTTTCCAATTGTGCTGACGCTCACAATACAATGTCGTGTATAGTTGAACATATCAAATACTTAAGCGTTGTAATATCAAGGCAAAAATTGTTTTATAGTATAGTATTATTTTATTATTGTAATAGTAATTCGTAGTAGTGTATTAGTTGTAAACATTTACTTTGTAACTTAGAGTATAATTTGTTAACTAAGTATTTAGGCAATTACATGAACTCCTTCAAAGCCTGAGATACAGGAATTTCCTAGTTCAGGCTCAAGTATTATGTATGCACCATGTAGATGTAAGACTTTTAATGCAAATTGTTATTATTATGTTTTATTAATAAAGATTATTATTATTATTATTATGTCACATAAGATCACTGTACAAAGGCAAGTTATATTTTAATTTCAAAACGTCGGTAGCGTCTCAGTCTCAATTCTATATTCAAATAATGCCAATCGATAATGATCACATCTTATTAAACAACACAGTCAGTACCTACGTAATGTACGATCCTAAATATTATGGAGGGTCAGATGCATTACTCTGCAGGGAATCGAAGTATAATAATAATGATAATTTATACATTAGCTACACCGATTGAAGTGTATTCCTAGCGGCCTCAAGCCCCAGTAGCCGAGCGGTAATCCACGCGACTCAATCTGGAACGGTTCGAACCCGCTCCTACCGCTGTCATTTGATATTAAACAGTGGTTTTTCGGTGAAAGGAAACATCCTGAGGAAACCTGTATAATCCCAATAAGGTCTAGTTTTTCGTCTGGGTTGGAAGGTGGCAGTCGCTTTTGGTAAACTAGTGTCTATGGCAAATCTTAAGATTAGGTGCCAAAGCGGACCCCGGGTTCCTTAAGAGCACAACCGGGAATAACGCTAAAAGCCTGATGATGATTGGAGTGTATTCCAAGGATGCCACGGATGCGACTTTTTAGACATCCCCGGATGCAGATATTTATAGGCTCACATCCGCGGATGCGGATGCGGGTGCGGATCTTGAGGAAAAGACTCAAAAACATAAATACGCAACGTCTTTAGTCACGCAGTACTCGAACACGTTGCGACTGATTTACAATCGTTGCAAACCTAACGCATCACCGATAGCGAATACGGCGAATCGTCAGATTACAGAAACAAAATGAAGATTCTTATTGACTAATCACGAAAATACTAAACACGCGCGTGGCACGCGCCGTGTTGGCCCCTATCCGGTCGCGAACTGTACTACATCCGCATCCGCAAAAACTCGGCATCAATTTTTTTGAAAATCATGCAGAACATCCGCGGTTTCGAATGCGTATGCGAATGTCTGCAGCATCCCTGGTGTATTCATATTGGACCAACATTCAATACGGCAACAAAGATGTTACGAGACAGCTCAAATAGAAACACAATAAAATTTTCCCCCGCCCCGCACTTACTGATTAAATTATCCAACTGCGCCAGAAACTTTTTTATGTGCTACTGGTAAAGTTTAATGTTGCCTTTGATAATCCACACCACACCACTATGTCTCCGAGTTTTATTAAGAAGATCCATATTTTTTCCAGTAAAGAGGAGCAATTACTTCAACTTGTTTCTGCCTGTTCATCTTCTAGGGCCGGCAAGATCTAATCCAGATGGCGTGGAAACTTCTGGCAAAGATTATAGAATTAAGAGTTATTATGTCATTTGAGTGTCTTACTGTGATGTAGGAGGTTTTCAAAAATTATTGCCAATCCGCTAACAGCATGCAGCTAACAAAACTATAGTAGGATGCGGGAGGCGCAGGATCGATTTCTGTAGCAACAGTCGACATAAAAAATATCAAGTGGAAGAAAGTATTCGGTGTAAGCGATTTTAAATAAACCAATGGTTTAATACAACTACAATTTTCCTTCGGTACCTACTCCGAAGCTCCAAAATTGAAGCTCATAGTGCTAATGGCACCATAAAAGACAAAGGACATAGCAATAGACTGCTGAAAATGCTATAGTTTTTTTTTCA
Organism: Epinotia bilunana; assembly: GCA_947049275.1. Lineage (NCBI taxonomy): Eukaryota > Metazoa > Arthropoda > Insecta > Lepidoptera > Tortricidae > Epinotia > Epinotia bilunana. Next base: position 19,334,890 of record OX346263.1, on the reverse strand, counting down.
CGTACTATTTCTATGAATTTTATGTTACATTAATACGTTTGTATATTGTCTGCATTAACTTCTACCTTTAAACCTTTGCACCCGTAGGTGCAAAAACAAATATGTATTGATTTAATCCTGTCATATATAAGTAACGAAGCCTTAATCCTCTAAGATAAGAGCGATGGGACATATTTTCTGATTAAGTTGTATGCACCCATAATTTAACACTTACCGTATAACAAATTGGTGCTACAAACAACCCATCTTTACTTTAACCTCGTTACTCTTTGCCGTAACTTAGTCAGTAAAACGCCTCCCTGAGGTCTCATAGAGGGTATCTGTTTAATCTACACAAGCAAAATATCGCGCGCCATGTTTATTAATGTGGAGGGCTTCTATTGCTTTTATTGTAGCCAATTTATTCACCTAGGTTACAAGGAGCAAGACAGGAGCTATTCGACAAGTCGCAAGTATATTTATTTATTTTAAGGAGAACCAATAAAAGAAGGTATAAAACTTATTACTAACATGAATATTAACCAATAAGCCATTTACAGGATCTCACAGATGGCGCTAGAATATGAGTATACTTAACAAAGTGTGAACTCGCTCATACACAATTACAGGAGCAAACAAAACAATAATAAAATACCTAAAGAAAATTACTTAATGATTATACACTGCTATCAACAAACGAACATAGTGAACATGTTGATACGAGGTATGGGATATGGCGAAGTTTTAACTCTGACTAGAGAATAGTGTATTGGCTAAGAATGAAAATCTGGTTGAAACCTTTCTACAGAATTCTCAGTTCTGTATGTTTAGCACAAGATGACGAGCGGGACGCGAGAAAAGGTGCGATAAAGGGTCATTTTAGTGTACATGTAGGGTGCGTAAGTCATGTCGGGTTGTGCTAAGTAGCCTTGGTTGAAATCTGGGCAGCGCAGTTAACTTTTTTAATATTTCTTGAATAAAGATTTTCATACGGAACATACATCTAACGGTAAGTATTATTTGATATTCACCGTTAGCTTTCCGGTGACGGAAAACATCGTAATGAAACCTGCATATCTGAGAAGAAATTAAAAGATGTACGTGAAGTTCCCAATCCGCACTGGGCCAGCGTGGGGACTACCTGCCCGTTCCCTCTCATTCGAGAGAGGAGGCATGTGCTCAGCAGCCCTCCTAGCACACTAGGTTTTATGTCCGACGTAAAGCATTCGTCCCTCTTGCACTCGCATATTTGCCAGAATGGGACGAATGCTTTATGCCGGACATAAAACTTAGCGTACTAGCCCCCCAGTGGGACGTATATTGGCTGATGATGATGACAGAAGATTTTCATATTAGTATTTCGGCGACTGTTTTAGTCAAGTGCAAAAATATGTATAAATTTAATACTTCGGTAAATATGTACTGAAACCTTAATACGCCGACATAAGAGCGATGTGACATAATTATGAGTATGTTGTATGCACTCGTATTTTTACACTTGACTGTACAAGAAAAAACAATGTCTACCAACATCATTCAAATAATATAGTTTAAGAACAATCGGAAAATAAACATGAACTCGAAAAAATACCACTTCCCACAAATAGGTAGATTACCCTACAAATACAAAACTCAATACGCTCCATATAAAGTAAAACAAAAGACGGTGAATTGTTTGATCTTAAAGTGAAGGTCTGTAATATGCCATCAAATTAAACAAACGAAGGCCTTGACATAGTTCCGTTTCCTATCGGTCAACGTCAAATTGAAGTTAATAGATTTGGTAGAAAGACACTGGTATAATCATTTATGTACCTTATTACAATCACGGTAAGGTACATAATTAATCAGACAAATAATGACTTCGTAGACAACAGTAAAGATCAGGTGGCTGAAGTTAACAATGAAGAATTATGCTCAGTGTCAATTTTCTGAGTACATACTTAATCTATGTCAGTTCTTCATTTACAGAACAAGTTAGTGCAAGAGCCAAAACTACAAATAAGAAGTGGCAAAAATGACTGAATTTCCATTAATGATGAACAAAGGTCCATTACTACTTTTAACTGCACTCGTAAAGCAATATTGATAAGAATTGATAGAATCCCGCAGAAAATACTAAAATGATCTCGTAGCGCATTTAAGTATTTAAACACTTGACAAATGAATATGAAAGTAATGATTAAGTAAGTTTTTCAAATTGTATTTATTTTTACAATCAATTTCAATCAATAACAATACAATCAAAAGAATTTCGAGACTTTTGTAAACATTATGCTTAATGTAGTATAGGCATAAGCTTGAAATTTCCTTTGTTATTAAGTTAGGTAATTAATATATACTAGGCAGTAAGCAATGTAAGCATCCGAAATAAAATAAAATACCTTACTTTTTTGAGCTACAAAAACATTAGTGTTGATGTTTACTTGTATTTTATTTTTTTCTTGTGTTTGGAGTCATGGATGTTTTCAATGGAATTAGATATTTATTTATCTATATAAGTATATATATCGTCATCTAGTACCTATAGGACCAAATTTGCATAGTATGAAACTAGGTTGATTTGTGTATGATTGTACCCAAATATGTATTTTTATTTTTATTTATTTATTTATAAACGATGATAATTTTATTAATAATCGTTCGTAGCTCTTTTTACTTAGTATCGTTTAGGATTACCACGACTTACTTACCAGTTTAAGATAAAAAAAACTAAGCTGTTTTGCGCCATCCCTATCCTCCACAGTTATCCGAATCTCATTAAAAAAATCGCGACCCGCGTCAAAGATTTTTCGGCGTCGCCTCTTGGCCCATGTCTCCTTGAGATCGAAAACAAATATGGCTTCTGAGTAACCTCCGGTACTCCATCTTTTGGCTCTGGCCCCATTGTTTAGGTGACAAGGTTCGCGATAATATTGAAATACCGCGCGTGAATGGGTCGCACATTCATCTAAGGCCTAGGGGGACATACAGTTAACAGTTACATCGAGCAATTATTGAAAAGAATTCGTGGTTAGTGTAATTCACTGAGGATTTTTGATCCCCAGGGAATAGATGAACGATGTACAAGAAGTGAAATAGTGCAGACATACAGTTGATTGTCCCAGTTACTGCATGATAAAAGTAGCAACTAACGCAGCTCAAAAAGGATATACTCGTATCACAATTAGAGTCACATGTTTACGCATCCATGTAACTCATTATTGTGTGCTAATGCGAATATTGTATTCGCTATACGTTATCAAAAATCACACAACTGCCATTCAAAAAACGGTCCTCCTCATTTTGTGATCGTAACCCTTAAAACAGACAGGGCACACCCCTCAATACATGGTTTTCACAATCAATGTATTCACACTGTTCTCTGTTCAGCAAACCGATGCAACGATTGGCACATTGGCCCGGACAAGCGTCCAAACACGTTACACACAATATTCTGTTTACTCTCACTACAAAACGCCCTTTACACGATTTAAGTATGCATGACTGCCACAAAATAGGTACTAGGGTTTGCGATTGGTTCTCTGATTGAGAACAGCATTTGGTAGAATCCAAATCCTGTTTTAGTAATTGTTCATTTCAGACTGGGTGAAAGTAAGGAATTACAATAAACAGATGTTAGTACAATTACAATCCATAATTAACATTATACATCTCTACATACGTGGTGTGTGTATAAAGGTTGTATCTCCCCAGAATATCACACGCAACAGGGACCTTTTGTCGAAACCTCCCTATAATATTAGATAATAGTATTTTTACATTCCCAGTTATGTTTTGATTAAGTCGTGTTAAATCAGTTCAATCTCTGTCTTTTCTGTATTAAGTAAAATCTTTGAAAAATTGATGTTAAGACAACTGCTGTCTCATTTTAATAAAAACAAAATACTGCATCAAAATCAGTATGGTTTCACTAAAAGTAGATCGACAGCTGATGCGGGCTGTCACCTGATGAATATTATTCTCGAGGCTTGGGAAGGCTCACAGGATGCTATTGGAGTGTTTTGTGATCTTTCCAAAGCGTTTGACTGTGTGGATCATCGCACGCTACTGCGCAAGCAGGAGGTCTACGGAGTTCATGGAAATGCCCTAAACTTGGTGGAATCATACTTGATTGATAGGCAACAGAAGGTATATATAAATGATACTTCATCTCTTAGTTCTCCGGTAAAGATGGGAGTTGCTCAAGGATCGATCCTGGGCCCCTTCTTATTTTTGGTTTAAATCAACGACTTGCCTTACATGGTTAAAGACCTAGCAGACATCGTTCTATTCGCCGATGATACGTCTCTGATATTTAAAATCGATAGGAAAGATAGCGCTCTTGTACATGTAAATAACGCACTAACCATCATCTCCAAATGGTTTGCAGCCAACAATCTATTATTGAACGCGAAAAAGACCAAATGTTTGAAATTTTCATTACCCAATGTTAGATATGATGTCGAATCAAATATAATTCTTGACGGTGAAAGACTTAAAATTGACAATGCAACCTTATTCCTTGGCATTAACATAGATTCTAAGTTACAATGGGGTACTCACATTAATGTTCTGTCGGGGAAACTAAGCTCTGCAGCTTATGCAGTTTATAGAATTAGACGACTTACAGATGTAGCTACAGCGAGATTAGTCTACTTCGCATATTTTCATAGTCTAATGTCATATGGAATCTTGTTGTGGGGTGCGGCTGCGGACATCGAGACTATATTTATATTGCAAAAGCGTGCGATTCGTGCCATATATGAGATGCGTCCTCGCGACTCCATAAGAGAACTCTTCAAGGAGATAAACATACTGACCCTACCTTCCTTGTACATTTACGAAAACATCATGCACGTGCGTAAAAACTTATATAAATTTAAATTAAATAGCGATAATCATCATTTTAATACTAGGAACAAAGATAAAATAACTGTACCTAAGTTCAGGCTATCTAAAACCAATAAAAATATTTCTTAGGAAACTGTATACGGTTTTATAATAAAATCCCTAAGAAAATCACTGGGCTCACAGAAGGTAAATTCAAGTCATGTAAAATCAACTTTGTTAAAGAAAGCTTATTACACAATTAGGCAATACATAGAAGACAAAGATACCTGGAAGTTTCTGCATGACTACCACCTGGTACCACCACCTAATGTAATTGATACATGTATTATATAAAGGTAGAATCAGTTTTTGACTTGCAAAAGTGCTATGAGAAAGCCTATTTGAATAAACATTAAAAATAAACAATAAATATAACACTTTTCAAATTAATTTCAACTTAATGTAATCGAGACATTTTATGTGAACCAACTATGCCATACGTCGGCCAAAACGCCTTAACTACCGAACAAGCTCTCCAATTTCTAAAGCTGTATGTTACCAAACATAAGTAGGTAAATCTTGGCACCGTATGATTAGCTCATTGTACTTGAGCTACCGTTTTGTGTTTTGACAAGGTCGTAATAAGTTCTATTGAGACGTAATTAAGACTTTCTATTGAATTAAATTTTGTAATATTCAATAGCGGTGGCCTTATGTAATGCGACCAACTGACAGACTCGATGTATTCAATAGGATTACGTTTACATTGACGAGCCACTGAACTTAATGGATTTATGTAATGAAGGTATTTCAATTGATTGCCGACAGTTATAATAAAGCCTTTTAATGTTGAATAGGACATTCATATTAAATATGCTGTAATTGTGGAATTTTGTTGCTAAATATTTTGTGATGAGACGATTTAATACTCATAATAATTCGATTGCCTTTTTCCCTTTTACTTGGCGGAGGATCTTGGCGCAGCATGTCTTTTTCCTTCATACTTCTCTATAACTTTTAATGCAGAAATAATTAAACCAACATTAAAAATTGTCAAATTCATTAAATATTTCCCTTTTTATTAATATTACGTGTAACACTTTGTTCAATTAGTAAACTCTGGGTCAATAAATGTTATTTATTTATTATCATCCCCATCACCTTATTAGCCAAAAGACGTCTACTGCTGAACATGTATTGATAGAGACATGTTATTTTACAGTGTATATACCTACACAAAATGAACAACGAAATTTAAAAAGCAAGTACCTACCCACGATGCTGTTAACAACATGCGTGCGCATTGTAAACTGTTTATTCGTTACGGGACCAATGTTTAGCTACTTTCGAGCAATATGAAAGTTATTGATTCACTTTCCTGCCTGCGCCATATCAATAAAAAAACCTTTACCCCTCTGTACAAGTCTGGTAAAAACTCATCTGTGAATGCAATAAAAGTAATTTCAACAATGGGTTATAATTCGTGTCATAACGATCGGAAACATAACGACAGATGTTTGTTAAAGGAAGTGTGGGCAGCTGTTGCGACCTGTATAATCCCAGAAAAAATAATGTCCAATTACAAAATCACGTAATTCAAGATTAAGAGTCCGCAGTAAGCTCGGCCGAATTTCACCTTCCCATACAAACGGAGTTTCGTTCTCATTTTACAACTACGTGTTGGATTATGACGAAACTTTGCATATACAATGACATAAGGTATATCTATGTCTGTAATTAGTTTGTATGGTTCCAGTTTATAAAACAAACGAAATACAGCAAAAACAAGTTTTGTACGAAAACTTAAATCCACTTTTTTTTTTTAACTATGGTATCTGAAGCTACATAAACTAATTACAGATATAGATATACCTCATGTCATTGTACATGCAAAGTTTCGTTACAATCCAACATGTAGTTTTAAAATGAGGGCGTAACTACTTGTGTATGGAGAATCGAGCTTACTGCGGACTCTTAAGGAAGAAATATTTATGCTCGATATGTTCCAGAATTTCAACTCGAGACCTATGTAGCGTTATGGGTCACTACTGGGACTCCAATATTCGTTGCAGCAGTGGGAAGTACAGAGTACACTACTTATAGTATGTATCAATGAAGTGTAAAGAAAGAATTCGCCAACATCATACAGGCAGATTTGCCTTGCAGTTTGGCGAAGATTTAAGTCATTATTTACAGACATACACTCATTCACGCCTTTTTACCCAAAAGGGGAAGGCAGAGCACATAAAACTTAAGTTCCAGCGCCACTTTTAGCATATATATGGGTAAAAAAGATCGACTAAATGTGATATTGCAATATCACATGTGATAGGTTGCTAGCCCATCGCTCACAACACACTTCAACCTTGCTCCTTTAGTCGACTTTACAATACCCACGAGAAGAAAGGGAGCGGTGAATGCTAACCACACGGTGTAATTATTTGGTTTATAAAAAAAAAGGCTGAATTCCGAAGAGTCATTCTCCGATAGCATATTTTTTCGGAATTTCATGATTCCTAAAACCGTGTACTGCTGAAGGATTTATTGCTTATAAGGATGGGTATACACTAAACATTATCTATTATGATATTCCATTAAATCATCTGTCAAATTTTCTTTGATCGGAAAATGCCATCCGTAATTTAAAAATTTCGGAATTATGATGGTTTCCAACAATAATGACTCTTTGGAATTTTTCCGTGTTCCCGGACGTCGAGTATGCAGGCTGTTGATGAATGGGCGATGCAAAAAAAAAAAAAAACTTTGTGAAAAAAACAATATTACTTTCCGATTTATCTCCATTTTTGCTTACAGTTGCCCACTCGGCGTTCACCCATGGGCTGGGTGTTGAATTACATATTGTGAATCTAGTCCACACCCCATTAACTTGGCTCATCAAAATTTTCAATTCGTGATCGCCAGTGACATACATCGAAGCTTTCGTAATAATGGCTGTTATTGTGGAGCAGATGGCTGCGGACCGGAATACGCAAATTACCCACGGCAGTGTGTAATTAGTAGTTTTACGGTCCGGCAGACCGTGGGGATAGGTGGTGAAGAAAGTGTTAAGGGGAATAGTAATACAAAAAATGTCGTTGTATAAAACTAGTTTTATCATAAGTATTCTTCTTATTAGGAAATCCCTGTTTTTAAAATACATTCTACTTTTGTTAAAACACAAGTTAAGGATTTCGCTAACGTTATTTTACTTTTAGGTATAAGTGAAAGTCGATTTTTGTTTCATCTAATTGTTTACTATTATTCTCTTCATTATCCGTTTGGAGTCTAATAAAATTTTCGAAGTATAGAATATATTTTTTCGATTGTTTTGATTGAATTCATATAGTTCAAACATATTCACGAAGACTGCATCATTCAGGAATCAGTGAGACCTTTAATTTCAATTCTTAATTAAAAAAACTACTAGTGTCTGTACCAAATCTTGGTACAGACACTTTTTAGGGCACAACCGGGAATAACGCTAGAAGCATGAATAAAATAACTACCAGATAAGTACCTATATAAAAACCGTACGAAACAGCAGCATAATAACGAAACTAGATTTTGTTCGCGACTGTACTCTTTTACTAATAGTGACCGGATAGTGTAGTACTTTTTTAATATTTCTGTGGCTATTTAGCAATACGAATGTGCCCTGAGGTTACAGCAATTAGATATTAGCATTGGGGGAATGAGTTCTTGTCGTTCGTAAATGTGTATGTACTGCAGCAATTTCTACTTAATTATAACATTGGAGTTAATGAGTTACAGGAAATGTAGTACTATAATAATACCTAAACAAAATTGCAGATACGAAGTCATCTTTCTTTTGGTCAATAGTTTTGGGTAACACAGCTTTTGTAATTAATAATAATAATAATAATAAATATTAGGGGACAATCTTACACAAATCGACCTGGTCCCAAACTAAGCAAAGCTTGTACTATGGGTACTATACGACGATAAACATACGTATATAGATAAATAAATACTTAAATACATAGAAAACATCCATGACTCAGGAACAAATATTCGTGTTCATCACACAAATAAATGCCCTTACCGGGATTCGAACCCAGGACCTCTTGCTTCGTAGGCAGGGTCACTATCATCTAGGCTAAAGCGGTCGTCAATTGTAAGTAGCGAGTCAATCACAGAGATTTATATAAGAGGAGACAGTAGGTATTTCGCCTAGGATTCAAAGAAAAAAAAAACATGAAATTAATTGAAGACCTTGAGCGAAACAGAAATCATCTGGAATTTAAGATGATGAGACAATTTCTTACGAATTTCTTGGTTTAAGATTATTTACCTCGAATCAAGTTTTTTTTTCTGTCCTGGTAATAGGTCATCGATCGGTGTCAGCCAGTGACGGACGCTCTATCTTGTCACATATCCCGTGATAAGGCCAACCATGATACGGTCAGGAAATCCCAATCATACTCGAAAAGAAAAAACGCTACACAGTTACAAGGACCGACTAGTAACTCATCCAAATCCTCTATCACAGATGCCTAATGAAGAGACTCATGACAGCCAATGTGCTGCCTAACTAGGGGAAGCTAAGCCCAGAGCCATACCTTCTCAATTGCCAAACTCATCCAACTCGTCTGCTCATATTTGATGTGACTGATCGCAGATTAATAGAAGAAAAAAAACTTTCTTAATGCTCATCATCATCATCATCATCATATCAGCCGAAAGACGTCCACTGCTGGACATAGGCCTCCCCCAAAGAGTGCCAAAGTGACCGGTCCTGCGCCACCCGCATCCAGCGGACTTCAGCAACCTTTACCAGGTCATCAGTCCACCTTGCGGGGGGCCTATCCACGCCGCGCCTTCCGGTTCGCGGTTCTTAATGCTATTACACAAAAATCATTTATAGAAAAATCAGCCTCACCTAACGTAATCACTGTCAAAAACAACAGTGATTCTTGTATAAAATCAGGCATGCACCGGAGGTAGGTGCTACGGTTTGTTTAGCGACCACAATGCGCCCCACTAACGAGTCTACGACTGAATAAAACATACGCTGTACATGGCATGAGAGGCAGCGTGTAAGATATATACCGCAATCGCGTACTTTGGTCCTGGTGGGTTGTCTTATTCATGGCTTGACAAGTCTAATGGTGTTGGTTCACTAGGGAGGTACCCAATAGATGGCGGTGTAACAACCTGAAACGTAGTTGGTTCAAGATACTAGTACCTTAGATATTGGAGTTATGATAATTTGAATTCGGAACAACAGGATCTTTAGTCCATTGAAACGGTTAAGTAAATTGTCGACTTTAATTTACGGACCCTATGGAACACTCTTCTCCAGAGTATCTTTGACCTTCGAGAATGACTCTGTCTACCTTTTTTTATTCATTAGAATTTGGTCATATTACCATATTGTGTTTAGTTTTAGCTAACTGCTTCCATTTTTACTTTGTACTGTTATACTACAATACAAGCACACTTCACTCAGATAAAGCAATACAAAAGAAAACACAGAGATACAGGGAGACAGTAGAGGTAAAACAACAGTCGGATTTATCGCTAAAGAGAGAGAATAGCCTCTGGGTAGTGGAGAAATGGATAGTAAGACTAAGTATAGTAGATGGTGCACTTTTTATCAATATAAAGAAACATACATTCACATATACATACAATAAAAGAGACATTAATGTTTTACTATAGTAAAAATCAATAGTATCAGCTATAAAATTAAATTAAAAGGAAATAAATAATGTTGTTTGAGATGGGATTTCAAAATTGCAATAGAACTGGCACGTCTTAAATCATTAGGAAGAGTGACATTGCTATGAGTGGTTTTCATTTTGGCCTAAGTCGTAACACAAATATACGATACATAGATTTTATTCGAAACATATTTTTTACTCCCGAGTTCCCGACGCAAGACGCAAAAACTAAAATCAGTTTCAGTGTCTGTGATATCGTGGCTCCTAAGCGCATGAACCGATTCAATTGAAAGTGTTGTCTGTCGTGGTGGTTATTAGCTATGTCTGTTGTGTCCAAGGTGTTTTAATTGTAGCATTTTATCTGGAAAGACACCAAAAGTATTGAACGATTCTCACATTTACACTTTGAAATTGTAATGGTGTTACTAGCGGAGTACACCAGGGATTACTTAAATCCTGTATTTGAAAAATACTAAGTAGGTTTTCATTGTTCATCAACCCGTTATTATTTTTAAATGTAACACGTAGTTCTGATTTGCTTCATTACTCTACACCATTAATTATTACTGAGGGCGTTCGCATGGCCATGCGAAGGAGGAACCGTGCGTTCAAACTCTTTAAGCGTGACCGCAGCGACGAGAACTGGAGACTTTTCAAGAGGGCTCGCAACCGTTGTAATCAGATGGTACGTACAGCGAAGCGACGGTTTATCCACCAAAATGTGTCTTCATCTTCCATGGCTGACGTCTGGAAGTTTCTCAAATCACTTGGCCTCGGGAAACCTTCCAGTCCATTTGATGGCACTTCCTTTTCTCTTGAGGACCTTAACTCTCATTTCTCCTCTGCCCGCTGCGTCGACAACAATGTCAGAATCAACACTCTTAATGAGATCTCTTCCCTACCCCTCTCTATCACGGACCCTTTCTCCTTTTCTCTCATTTCTCAAGCAGATGTCAAGGCTGTTATTAAAGCTATCAAATCCAAAGCCATCGGTTGTGATGATATCAGTCGGTATATGATAGTGTCGGTTCTAGACTGTGTGCTCCCTGTATTGACTGATATCATCAACGCGTCGTTTTTCAATGGCGAATTCCCTTCCATATGGCGCAAGGCATTTGTTATTCCTCTTCCAAAAACTAGCAAACCCACTGTGCTTAGCAACTTCCGACCTATTTCAATACTCCCCTTTTTATCGAAAGTTGCTGAAGCGGTGGCTCATAAACAGCTATCTCGTTTCATTTTCTCACATAATCTTCTGAGCCCCTATCAGTCTGGCTTTCGTCCTTGTCATAGCACCAGCACTGCTCTGCTGAAGGTCACGGAAGACATCAGACGTGGCATGGAGAATCAATTGGTCACGGTTCTTATTCTTATTGATTTTTCCAACGCATTTAACACTGTTGACCATGAGATTCTTCTTGCTCTGCTAAAACATTTAAATGTGTCGTCTGTTGCCCTTAGGTGGTTTTCTGCTTACCTTCGAGAGCGCCAGCAAGCGGTCCGTGTCGACCAAGCCTTATCCGACTGGTGTGACCTTGCAACTGGCGTCCCTCAGGGAGGCATTCTTTCTCCACTCTTATTTTCCATCTTCATTAACTTCATAACCCCGGAGCTTCGCTGTTCTTACCATCTGTACGCCGACGACCTACAACTTTACGATCACTGTAACGTGAGTGACCTTAGTATTACCATTAACAAGCTGAATCTGGATCTCTTACACATCCAGCGGTGGTCAGAGAAGTTTGGCTTATTTGTTAATCCGTCCAAGTGTCAAGCTATCGTCATTGGTAGCCCGCAGCAGCTTGCGAAACTTAATTTTAATTCTATTGCTGCAGTTGAGTTTAATGGTACTCCTATCCCGTACAGTAAAACTGTCAAAGACCTAGGTGTATATCTCGACAACACTCTCAGTTGGAGGCCACAGATCTCTGAGGTTAGTCGGAAAGTTGTAGGTTCGCTTCATGCACTTAATAGGCTAAAGCATTTCTTACCCATCAAAACCAATATTTTATTAGTGCAGACATTGATATTGCCCATAATCGACTATGGTGATGTGTGTTATCCTGACTTGAATGGAGAACTTCTTGACAAGTTAGATCGTCTTCTAAATAATTGTATTCGGTTCATTTTCGGTCTTCGTAAATACGATCATGTCTCTTCCTTCCGCTCCCAATTGGGCTGGCTGCCAATCCGCCTACGCCGCAAAATACGTTTGCTCTGCACTCTCTTCTCCATTCTAAACGATCCAAATTCTCCCGAATACCTCAAAACTCTTTTTCAGTATTACTGTGTCTCTCGAGTCCGTCAACTTCGCTCCTCTGGCAACCTTTCCTTATCTATTCCGCCTCACCGTACTGGTTTTATGTCCAATTCCTTCTCCGTCCAAGTAGCTTGCCTATGGAACCATCTCCCTGTCAAAATTCGGCAATCTCCAAACAGGCTTGTCTTCAAAAAGTCCTTACAAAATTTCTTTGCTGGCAGAACTAAAAAATAATCTATCAGTTTTGTAAGTTTCATCTATATTCATGTGTATGTTTATGTATGTATTAATAGGTATATATTGTTATATCATATTATATTGTATTGTATCGTATTCTACTATATTATTATTCATCGCATCTTTAGACATGTTATAGAGTTTTTGTTTTAAATTAAGTTGCACTGCCCACATTTTATCTGCTTTGCCTTAAGGTTGACTGGTAGAGAATGCTTTATAGCATTAAGTCCGCCTTTTGTACTATAAGATATTCTTTTGTGCAATAAAGATTAAATAAATAAATAAATAAATAAATAAATTAAAAAAATACACTTTACAGAGTACACGAGTTTGCGTCTAACTAAGATATCTATAGATAGATAAAAAAATATCGACTTGGTTTTTATCCCCATCATTGAACTTTAAATGTCATCACAGATTAATTACATCGTAATTTAATTCAATTTAATAATCTACGTCATTAATACCATACGATGTGTAGGATAGGGTAAGATAAGAAGGGAGTAAAGGACCATAGTTTACATTTTTGACTTCATATTTATTAACAAGTGTTTAAAGATTAATATGTCGAGTATAACATCGTTACTAATGACAACATTGTAATTTGAACTGATTCATCATATTTATATTTTTTAACGAGGACTAAATTAAATAAAAAAAATCTTTAATTTCATAATACGACTGGAGATTTATAACAATATTGTACCTATTCTAAATCCCTTGCTCAAAAAGTACTTAATAGAACCTTTATTGTAATTCAGTATAGTTTATAAATTAAATAAAACTATTTTAATTAATTAAGTAGAACGCTCAGTTAAAACCTCTTTGATTTCCCTAAAAGTTTAAGTACTATTTACAACAATAATAGCGCATAGAAACAACAATAAAGTATCGAGTGCCTGATATATTAAATGGCTATCAATTGCTAACAAATATAACGGCTATACGCAAATTAATAATTGAAACTCAAAAAGGAGCACAAGAAATAATAAGCTTGCTCGGAGATCAGAGGAATGACCATGAAACATCCAATTACATGCTCTTGTATCATTGCTAGGCCTGTACTCGGTATGCAAAAGTAATCACATGCTGCAAGCTATATTTTGTCGGTAACTAGTAATGTGCGGCTGCCGAGCCGTCAACGTTGCTGGCAACAAAGGCAACTGCTAGCAACTATGTGACAGATATCCGTCGGTTGCCGACTAATTCTTTGAAACCGTTAATATGTTAGACGCTGAGCCTGAGAAAAAGTTCGAAATAGGTGTGTACCTAATCATTCTTGTGCCGCCAACATTCATTCAACAACACCAGCAAGGTTCAATAACAACGTTACCATTGAAATCATTCGGGGCTACCTAATTTTTTTACCTCATGACTTTAGCTACTCGTCTTATTATAGACTAGTGGCTGTATTCATTAAGCGTTCGTCAAACTTATTTTGGCTAAAATGGCGTTAATATTAGTTTATCTTTATCTGTCACTGTGACATTTGCGTTCCGAAGACGATGACAGGGACAAAACACATTGTATTTATTAGTTTAAGTTTTGGTTTAAGTTTTATGAATAAGGCTGTAGGTGTCTGGGAAAAAATATAATCCTTGTCTGAAACGAACAATTACCTAATATTATTGATGTTCCATGACATCTGAAACAAACTTTTGCCAATGTTTACTTATCTGAAAATCTGAGTCTTCATTCATGTAATTTTATATGTTTTTTTTTTGTTTTGTTACTCTTGATTTCACACATGTGCGAGCTGTGGTCACCTATAAGTGGCTAAGCATCTTACTTAGTTTTTTTTGTATTTAAGCCAAATGTATTGTTCAGATGTGTTATCCGTTGGTGGTCCTTAAATAAATAAATAATAAAGTTAAAATTCGTCATTGGACTGAAAAGTCTCATCATAAATTATCATTCATCATCATAATTTAAGGGTTGGGGCTAGCCCCATGATGACGATGATTATGAGTAGTCAGTGGAGTAGGCATCTACATCCGATCACTTGTACCAAAATGCTAAAGTGGAACGTTTTACTTCGCACAATAGCCTCAGTTTGGCTGTAACCTAAATATCGGATTGCGGCGGAGCAAGTATTTGTGCGATGTCGACTTTTATTCGATCCGATAATATTTGAACATGCATATGGCTACAAATTTAACTCCTACCTTGACAAAATAAAAAATAATGTGGGTTTCAGCCCTAGTCATGCTGTATAAAGACGGTGTATCAAAAAACGTGCGCGTTTAAAGATCCCAGATGATGTGATGCGACGCGTGTGTGCCAGCTCCAACAGCCTCCTATGAGTTGTGGCCGGCAGGCTGGATTTTCCATTCCAGCACCACTGGATGTGGTGCTGGAACGGAACTCAACTCCATGTGAATAAGTAGTGTTACTATGTGTATGTGTTAGTAGTGTTTTTTATTGTTACTGTGTGTTGTGTGTTGTGGATATGGATGTACTTCCGAAATAAAGATTTGAATGGAAATAAAAGATGCACTGCAACTAATATGGTTAAAATAACTTTTTTGATTCTTGACATAGATTATTACAATTCATGATATATGACGTTATTTCGCTACTTACACTATGCCAATTGTCGAATTTGACGTTTGACAGCGAATTTTTATGATGGCCGCGATTGTCTGATTCCGTAGATAACTGTAAACAAGCCGCTATGATGATTAATAAGGTGCACTGGACAGTCCGAATGGAAGTCATGCAAATTGGCTGTCATTTATTGAGCGTTAAACATAAAAACAAAGAATAATTAACATATTTCGCTATACAAACACATAATTACACCACCTTACTAATTATAGTGCATTATTGCTCATTAACGATGTATAAAATAGAAACCTACTGGTTGTAGTCACCGATTATTTATTTTTGTAGCACATTGCGAACCACCTGTCTGATGTAGATAACCAGTTTAAATTCTATCATCGCCGTGTCAGTTGGGTCTAGTAGTATGTCACTGCAAATTCTGGTTTCTGTCCCATAAAAAGTGGGCAAAGTAAGGCTAAGTTCAGATGAACGCGCGACAACGCGCGATTGGCTCGGCGCGCGGTGTGAGATTGTAACAAATCAATATTGTTGTGTACATGGTCGCGCGTCACCGCGCGTGCTCGCGCGCAACGCCATGCACCGCGCGCAATATCTTGAACCGCGCGTCGCCGCGCGGTGACGCGCGGTTTGAGATCTGCATTCCTGTATCGACCTGTTCAGTTGACTCGCGCGGTTTGAGGCGGACGGACGCACGGAGCGACGAAAATGGAGGACGGGATATCTACTGATTTACTAATTGACGAAATTGAAAAAAGAGATGCGATTTGGATTTAGATGCAATCGACATCCTAAAGTAGTTGAAAAATCGATCTTCATGTAGTCTTAGTGTGGGATAGAAAGTCAAAAAAAGGCTTAAAGAAAGTCTGTGACTTAAAATAGGGTGCACCCAGTATCGTCTTTGCTTTCAATGACGACGTCGTAGTTTGCGGTATAAAACCCACAAGCAAATAGCCTCCTCCACGTCCATTCTCACTGAATGTTCACGCTAGACTGCCGCGCGCAAGCCGCCGCCATGTAAACAGCTGAATCGCGCGGGAGCGCGCATCGCCGCGCGGTCATCTGAACTTAGCCTAAGAGTCGTAATCACACATTGGATTCTTTTCTATCCTAGAAGTAGTATCCTAGGTTGAAAAGTGCAGTTATTTGGTACATTCAACTTAATATGTGTAGGTACAATATCGCTACATTTTATTGTTCGCGTTGTTGAAATATAGTCATTGCTTTTTGCATTTGAGAACACCTTCGTAACGGTGCCCTATTTCGTTTTGAGGTGTGACAATTTGCATCTGTCATGATTTGTGATGGAAGACTCAGGCTTAGTAATGGAGTCTTGCACCTACAGAAACCTAATAAAGCTGGCTATTTATATCCTCACTGCAATGTAGTTCAACATTCATGATCGATAGCAGGTAGTTGGTGATTTCTGAATTAAACTTGCCTTTGAACTAGTTTCGTTGGCTTCGTGCACTTCAACAGTTTCATTACTCACAATGGGAAATAGTAGATTTGCCAGACCATAATAGTTTATTGTTTCCCTGAGGCAGTTTTAGTGGAACATGCTTGGGTGCATACAACTTACTCGCGCGGTAAGGTCGCGGGAGTCCGCTGGATGTGGGTGGCGCAGGACCGGTAATTGTGATACAACTCACTCATAAATATGTCCCATCGCTCTGTCACCGGATTAAGGTTTCGGCGGTTTATGCGAAGATTAAATCTATACATATTTTTCACTGGCGAGAGATGAAGATTAGATTGGACGTGAAGTCTAGTGAGTTAGGATGCCTCAAAAAAGATGAATTAAATAGCATTATATGTATCGCCGTAGGCCCACAGCACTCTACAGAAGCAGTATCAAAACGAAAGCCCGCAGTCCGCAACCATCGCGGTGACGCGACCCAATACAGCTCCAGAAGCGCAAGACACAGGAGGAGCCACCCAGCAACATTGGCCGATGCTGAGAAGACACTAACTAAACAAGGGAACAAACACATTGGTTACATTAATGTCGTAAAACACAAACATAATTACTCAACCGTCAGTAAAGTGACAGATAGATGCTGGAAATTGCACAAAATTTTGACACATTCACCTTAGCCTTCATTAGACAAAGATTCTTATCAATTCGCAATCATTAAGCAACGATAACAGAATTCGCGAATCCGGAGTCAATCTGAGACATAGTTTGCATTCCGATTTGATTTCTCCATGGGTTGCGCGCTCGTTTTGGCACGTTTGGTTAAGACCGCGTGAAAGATTGAAACTCGAATATAAAACGTTTGTTTGAAATTGACCTTCTGGTTGAACTGAGACGTCATTTGTTTCGGTCCACTTGGGACGGAATTTAGGCTAATCGTTTGCTTGTACCATAGATAACAGATAGTAGCAAAAAGCCAAACCTGTTTTTATTGCCTGCCTTATGGTAGCGGCTTTCGGTTAGATTACAGTTGACTATCGCGGGTTATCTAGATTATTCTGAGTAGTCATCGTGTAGGAGTTATGTGTAGAAGTATTGCGGGTCATCTAGGCCATTCTAAATAGTCATAAAGGAATAGTTTTGTATGTTTCGTGGCTTTTTGATATCCATTTGTCTCTAAGGCAAATGATGATGGTAGTAACTTCTGTATTTAAACTACAATCTTCTTTATTATTACCTGAGTAGATGATCCAAAATTTAAAGATTTTTTATCTTTTATTTTGTGGTTTTTCTGTCTTCAGTTTTATTTGAATCATCTGACTTTTTAATATGCATTATTTGCAAGTGACATGATTTTGGTTGAAATACCTAATCAAAAAGGTAAACAGATGATATTGTAAAAAATAAATATATTATATGAATTTTCGAAAATTTAGCTTTAGAGATAAATAAAACCCAATTGGCAAATTATAAATGAATATCGTTCAAACTTATTACTAAAGCTAAATTCCAATATCACCAAAGAAATACTCGGGGTATTCACAGAAGTAATCAATGTGATTGTACGAAGATACTTTTAATTCTCAATTCATTCAATTCTCTAAGGACTAATTAATTTCATTTGTTGTTTTAATTTATAATTCTGAGAATTTGGATTCGTTGACATTTAGCAATTAATAATATTTCACCTGTTGACATTAACGATTTTATAATTTATTTCCAATATCAAATTTTAATTTTAATTGTATTATTCTATTTTATGTTTAATGATGCGCCGGTCCTGTTCTCTTTCTCTTCATAAATAATTTGAATGTACCCACTACTAACATTAATTAATTTAAGTCTGTACCTACTAACAACTATAGGTATGGGCCACGGCCTGAAATAAACGTTTATTTAATTTATTTTATTTTTTTACAATACTTACATTAAGGTAAACGTCCGAGTGCTCGACCCTGTACTAATAAATGTCATGGGCACAGTCAGTGACATGGCTTAAATTCGAATGAAGAAAAATCCTCTTAGTCCGAATTTAACCCAAATTGCTTTGACATAGTGCCCATGCCATTTACCAGCCCCCCTATTCTGTAACTTGTTTTAAGCTCACCTCAACGCTCACCCACAAATATATCTTGACACCGCAATGCGTAGTAACCAAGCGTAGATAGAGGTCTAGTTTCGTGACGGGCGACCGGCGGGGTGAGCCGCTTTAACGCTTAGCGAATAACAGCCCTGTACAGCGTCGAGCACTCGGACGTTTACCTCATATATGGAGGCCTGTTTTGTCACCGAATGTAGCGAAAAATAACTTATGCGGTCATTTTTCTGTCATTAAATGATTGTTTTTCGCATTTAAAATATTAGTAAGATTTGTATCACTACCATCCAAACAATAATATGTAAGCATGTCCAATTGTTTTCACACAAATTCCCGTACTGACTGTTTTGATACCGAATATAATTAGTGCAAAACAAAAAGTATGTTGTCAGTTTTATAGTCATATTTGTATCGCTACCATCTTCCCAAACAACATTGTACGTCCACAAACTGTCACAGGCTGTTGCGTCGCCACTAAAAATAAACGGCGAAATTACACGAGGTTTGTTATTCTATTACTAGCCAGTAGATGGAGTTGGGCCTAATTATAATCACGATGCACATGTCGTTTAGATGAATCGCGTAGTACCTGTACAAAGTTATTTATAAAGCGACAATTTTAAATTAATTGTCAATGTTGCATTGTCGCGATGCAGTTTGCCGTCGCAGCTGACGGAGCTCCCGGCGTTTAAGGCAAAGAATAACAGTTATTATTTTTAAAGTTGACGCTGGTGGTTTTGCTACATTGTTGGTAATGTTAATATTGTAGTTGTATTGACAGCATCTGTCAAATGATTACGCTCAGTTCAGTCCGTGTTTTATTTAAAATAATAATAATAATGAAACAATTATTTCCTAGAAGGTTTTAAAAAATCTGTATAAAGTACTAAATATATTCACCATTCTGTTTATTACATACATTTCGATTTTGCCAATACTTTGCTCCATGTAAAAACGCCTTTCTAGTGGACTTTTATGTAGTGGTTAAAATATTTCTAGTTTAAAAATGTACTTATTGAGAAAAAAAGTATCCCTTAAATTATACATATTTCAATAACTCTAGTCAATAAAATATGTACTTACAATAAATTTGAGTAGGTCCTTCCCTGATGATGATAAACTGTGAAGTGCGTGTTGTCAGCGTAATCAAAGGATTTGACTCTCCATTCCCGTATCAAAATATTCTCTATCCCGAAGAGGTACATCGTTTTTGTACCACTTTTTACCGCCCCTGTCGCGCGTCCGACCAAGCAATTATTGCGAAACTAGTATTTCAAAAGTTGTTCGTAATTAACAGGTTGCTACAGCATCTGCTGGCAGACTTAACGACGTAAATGTCAGCTTGAACTTAACTACAATCTTATATCGTTCAAGTAAAGTAGATATTCGAATGGCGTTTAGTTTTATGTGCGCATGAGAGTTATTGGTTTTCTGTATTTGGTGATTAACAAACGTCTTCCATAGCTTTATTATTTTAACGTTTTCGAAGTGCCCCTGGCGCGGACGCTGTCCCATATTATGGATGTAGCCGTAAGAAGTAATTTAACACTGAGACGTCGACGTTTCGCTTGGACGACTGTAAATTAAACGTTAAAAGTGATGAAAAACTCGTTTTAAACGTCATTTGCTGCAAGTTAGCACTTAGTGTCGTTTAAGATTTAAGTTAAGCGTTTGGAAAGAACATTAACGTCAGTTCGATAATTATTTAACACAAAATAAGCTAAGAATATATGGAGACAATGCATTGTATTGCTTTATGTTTTTTAAACATAACTTTGAGGGGAATATCACCAGCTTTCTTACCAACAAAATCAAATAAAGCAACCAATATTTAATATTAATGTTAGTGGACAATCTGACACAAATCGACCTAGTCCCAAACTAAACAAAGCTTGTACTATGGGTACTAGACGACGATAAACATACTTATATAGATAAATAAATACTTAAATACATAGAAAACATCCATGACTCAGGAACAAATATTCGTGCTCATCACACAAATAAATGCCCTTACCGGGATTCGAACCCAGGACCTCTTGCTTCGTAGGCAGGGTCACTACCAACTAGGCTAAAGCGGTCGTCAAATATAAACACTTCATATTAATTTTATGAAATTATTTAAACCGATGATATTTGTGGGGCACACACGGAAGAGAGCGAAATAAGCTTTCGTTAATTACCTGACCAACTATTTGCATGGCCCAAACTACTTACTCCAAATATCGCTTGCACCAAAAACTAAGCAAAAACCTGGTTAACGGCACCAACAAATCAATGCTGCCATCATCACGCCGAAATCTCCATAAAAAACGGCCGAAAACCGGCGCTGAGTCCAACAAAGTACCACGGACGCCTTAAACCTCGGCTTAAAAAGAAGGGGGTAAGTGCTTTACTTGCATCAAGAGACTTACTCCCTTCCGTAAGTGGTTTACCTGAAATATAATGTATTTTCCGATATCCGAATTGCAGCATCGTTCGGTCACAAATCTTTTCCGATAAATTTTAACTCGCTGCGGTACCATTGATGTCAAAGTTGTTTCACTTTCGATAACTTGTTTCTTTAAGATTTATTGGCTTAAAATGCGCAGGCAGATGGACCACCTAGTTGTATTTAAAGTGCTTTGACACCGTTAATGGCACTAAGATCACGCACACAAAAAAAACCCTTTAAAATAATGTGCTCTTTGTTTACTTTTGGGATAAGTTTACTGCCAATCGTTCAATATAATTATCCGTATCATGGACGTTTCAATTGAACCAAAAACATACCAAAAAAAATTTTTCTGCAGAAAGATGACACCGAAAACAGGTGAAATTTTATTCCTGCATACCTAATTTTTTTAACAAAATTATGTTTGCTATTTTTCCAAAAAGTTTCATAGATAAAAAAGCCTTAATATTTATTCAAATCAGCTGGAAAATTCCCCAATAGCTTATTTTTCGACTTAAGCTGTTTTTCCCTGATCACGATCATCATCTTCTTTCCCTGTTCCGTTTATTTGGTGGTCGGGCCTCTTCACTCTCTTGAGCCAAGTTACTCTGTCTTGTGATGTCTCTTTTGACATCACATCTTAAGCTGTGTTTTCCCTGTTTCAACAAAACTCACTGAAACGTCGAACATAACCAAACTACATCCCGTTTAGTTACAACTAGTACCGCTTCCCTAGTTTGGCGGCGGTCAGCGACGAACCCTTGGCCGTAAATGCATTTCGTGAATTATGCCCCCATATGTGGCGAGTAGCGATTCCGTTGGCACGCCCGTCAGCATTGCCCGCACCTGAGCCCTTGCGCGTTCCATACATACACACATTCACTCCTTTATTCCCAAAAAGGGTAGGCAGAGCACGTGAAAGTTATGTTCCAGCGTCACTTTTAGCATAAAGGTGGGTGTAAAAGTCCGCCAAAATGTGATATTGCAGTGATAGGTTGCCAGTGGGCGATGGCCCACAACACACTTCAACGCTGCTCCCTTAGTCGACTTTTACGACACCCACGGAAAGTAAGGGGTAGTGGAATTCTTACCCGACACCACACGGGTTACTGGGAAGTAAACACGAATTACCTATTATGTTATATTTAGTTATATACGGATATAATAAAAAAAGGCACGGAGACCAGCCTATGGTCCTGTCCTCCCGAAATGCAAGAACGTCATAGCTAAAGCGGCGACTATGGAGACCCACCGAGTACACCATAAACGACCACTCTGACAAGAGTATGCAACTGAGAATTAGTGGACTGGCGAAACACTGAATTGTTAAATTCTATTTTTTTATCGTATGGCAAAACATAATTTTAGAGAGCAATCAGAGTATTGAGGTTAATATCTATTGCTGAAAGGTTTAGGCTTTTCTCCAATCAAAAATAAACACGTCTATATATTTTGACATTCAAAGAATTTATTTTCTTCGAATACAGGCACATTTTTAGATGTTAGAAATAAAACATGTTCTGCAAACAATAATGAGGAGCGATATTAAAGTCAAAAATAATTACAAAATTTAAGAAACAATGTCACGGTAACTACAATAGTAAAAATAAAAAATGAATAGAAAATAAAAAAACATGGTCCAAATATTTTTTTGCACTACAGAAACATCTCAGAAAGGTAGTCAATTTGTCCTTAACACTATTGCCTTGCAGTAACTTTATATCCAGATGATATAAAGGTCTGTTGAGGTAAACGTCCGAGTGCACGACGCTGTAGGTACTATATTAAAGCAACATGGGTGAAATTCGAACTAAGAGGGTTTTTCTTCTTCGAATTTAAGCCATGTCACTTTGACATAGAGTGCCCATGCCATATACTAGTACAGCGTCGAGCACTCGGACAACACCTTAGTTTTTTATATATTGATATGCACATGAGTGCGTTAGCAGGTATACATTTTCCCCAGTATCTAAGCTACTGATGTTGAGTTTGTTGTAAGGAAGAAGGCTTGAGAGTGTACTGTTGTTTAGCGACTAGATATCTTGGTATTAAACGGTGAAAATAACTTTTAATTTTTAGTGGAAACTTTGGACTACAAGTACTTTATGGTATCCTAAAAGGGTGAAATGCTCGTTGTAAACTTAAAAAATTGCATTGTATCGTCACCTCTAATCTCCACTGATATGCTTTACACATTTTTACGACGGTGAACGCTTTAATTTCAACTCACTACGAATAAATTAAATGAGCAAGATTTGATTAAATTCGGTACTAATCCATTTTTAAATTACTATTTATACCCTGGTGTAGCACGTGCTAAATCAACTCGTGTATAGCGAAAATTACTCACGTTTGCCCTCATTGCTCCATAATTCAGACCTTGCTCGACCAGTTACACTATCGGCTGGCTATTATCAAAATTATGTCTCTATTACCCAATCCTTATCAGTTACGCTATGTACAACCGGTCTTGACTCGCCTCACTAAGCCCCTAG